>CM076608.1:76470534-76836420 GCA_038502775.1 Hippodamia convergens | reverse complement strand
GGGGCTGCCAGAAGTAGTTTCTATGATCGAGCGATATTAAACATTGAGTAAGTAAAGTTTTAACACTCTGGAAGTGACAACTGAAAGTTGGTCACTATCTTTTCTTCTTGTAATATTTATGCTCGAAGTTATGTTCGTTGAATTTGTGATACCGCGAATATTTATCATCAGTTATATCATTTGGAGTTGCGAACTAATGTAAAAATATCAAATTCTTGCACAAAGAGAATAATGTTTTGGTTGAGGAATAATGAGAATAATTTTTTTGCAAAATGATAACGATAACTGGTACTTGCGACTACAAGTTCAGTTGAAGAAATGTTTCAGATTTACAATAGTCTTAACAAAAAAATCAAACCTAGGTGACTCTTGCAAGTAATTTATGAAATTCGGTGTTCCTACAGCAATCATTTTCTCCTAATTTAATTTTTGAAATAGATCGTGCTTCTTGAACTGTAAATCTCATTTTCATCAACAACAAATATTATATGGACTTAAACAATGATGAGAATTGTTTATTCAGAATGAATTCTTGTTAAGTACAAGGACAGGCATGCGCAATTCTGAATAGATTATTATTGCACTGCACGAACTGTAAATCTCATTTTATCGTGTAATAAATGATGAGAATTCTTTATTCAGAATGAATTGTTTTTAGAAACAAGGACAAGCGGACACATGCAGTCAATTATGAATTACAGAGTAGAAATTGAAATGTGCGTAAGGCCAGACCTTTATTTACGAAAAAGTTAGAAAAATAATAATGTGATAAGATCTTCAACTTATCCCCACTTGACAATTTTTATTTATTTCCACGACAAATTATTCAAAATATTTAATCAGGTTGTTTCTCTTTTTAACCAATGGCGATTATTCATGCTAAACTGCTTCACTAGCTCATTTGAGCTTTCAAACTATGTATATACGACATAATATATATATTACTAGCTGATCCGGCAGACTTCGTACTATCAATGGTTATGGTTGACGACCTTAGAATTAATTCAAAAGAAGTAGGGGTTGATAGTTTTCAGGTCGAAATTCCACAAACCAATTCAATAACTGCCGACGTTTCGGTTTATTTAAAACCTTCTTCAAAGGCTCTGAAAAATGTGGGTACTACAATAATTGGTCTTACTTATTTGCGTTACACAGTTAGTGAGAAAGACAAATAACAAAAATAGAAGAAAAAGCAAAGAACAACAAAAATTACAGAGTTAATAAGACTTCGTACTGCCTTAATCGATAAAATATTGAAAAAACTTCCCTCTTTACCTCTTAAATAAGAGACTTCTCTGATGTATGAATAACAATGTACATACCTATTTCGATGCAATTAATTTTTTGTATATTTTGTACTTTTTTGTATTCCATCTAATATTTTCCTTTAAAAAAAACAAAGGGTTTAGTACAACTTTATATATCTCTAAGGCGAACCAAAGTTCGCCGGGTCAGCTACCATATCTAATTGCCAATTGCCACAATTGGTCCCACCATCAGATCCCCTTTCTGGGATAGGAAATGATTCTAAACACTTCTTGGCCAACATTATACCATAGTAGATTATTATAATATTAAAGTTTCTTTTTTATTTATCGATTGGGTCAGCTAGTTTCACAATAGATGTCCACACAATACTGCTGCAACAATCGACGAAATCTCAGCAAATAGTTATCAGCATTTTAACGAACCATTAAACGAAATTAATAATAATTCATCGAGCTCACTTTCTTGAGGTTTCTTGGCTAGAAAAATCAAATTATTCAAATTTGTATTAAGTAGACATTTTAAATTTTAATAAAGGTACTCACCATTCAATGGATTCATCATCTTGATATTGAAGTAATATCCATCATCACCTCTTCAAAGCATTAACGGGTATTGTAAGTCATCGTATGAACGGTGTGTTTCATATATTCGTTGCACTTCTCCAGTATTGCGACGCGTAAGAACAATATCACGCGTGTCCATGTTTTCACCTACAATCACAATTGGCACTTCGTCTATTGTAGGGCGTTGAATTGGCGTCATGTGCTCCAATAGGTCGTTTATCTGCTCTCTAATCACAACCTTGTGATTGTCACTTGGTATACGTTCCAAAGCAGTTTTGAACAATCGAACCAATGCATGATGGTCATGAAGTAGTTGCTGCAGATCTTGAAGAATTATTCTTCTCACATCTGCATTAATTAATTGACGTTGAGCATGCATATCGCCTATATGAAGTAAATTTGGAGAAATTTATGTTGTGTATCTTCAAGTGGTTGTAATGATCCAATTCGATGGTGAATCTGGCCTTTGATCTAAATGACAAAAATGGAAGACAAAATAAGTGATTTGAAATCATTAATGTTAATATTATATTCTTACCTGGAATAAATGAATCAGATATTGGGATTTTTGGACTGTTTTTATTATTTAATGTTTTTAAAACAACGCCGACGTTTCGAAACTAAGTCGTTTCTTTTTCAAGGCTGGAATAAAAATTATTTAAAATTAAAATTGTAGAAGTTAAAAACTATTTTACAGTTGACATATAAGATTAACATTAACAAACCTAGTTTTCAAACAATATCGTCAATTATTAATAAAATCATGATTTTCTCAAAGAGATCGAATTTGTGTACATTGATAAGCGGGCATGTGATATGATTTCGTGTTATCTGATATCGTCGGTATTCTCATTGAGTTCAGCTATTTCGGGTTGACAGGAGTAACGGACTACTCCATTTTGAAGATTAACCAGCTAATTCTGAGATGGCTGGTGTGATCTATGTTACGTGAATAATTTATCGACTAATCGTTTATCAGGTTGCTATATATGATGCTGAGGTGTTGTACGTCTTCTCGGTGATTCACTGTGTTGTTTTTCTTATTTGTATCATCTCGCTTATGTTTCTTCTATATCCGTTTCTCTCTCTGTCTATAATCTTTACGTCTTCGAAGCTGAATTTGTGGCCAGTGGTCATCTGATGTAGTGTTAGTGCCGTCTTGTTGTAGTTTGCAACGTTCTCGCGGTCTCTCTTATGTTGTTTTATTCTTTTCGTCGACGATACACTGATGCTGGTCCCATCCGACAAAATGTTTGTTATGAAAGATTTTTTGTTGGATTCTTCTACGGCGGGGTAACATAAAACACATTAAATCTGTAAAAAATTTGATGAAATGGAAAAAAAATAGGAAATAATTTTCCTTCTTGCGGTACATTTTCTAATAATAATAAGGACGTGGATTCAATCCAACATTCCAGGTAAGTATTCTTCGGTTATCGTCCATTATGAAAATAAATGAATCAGATATTGGGATTTTGGACTGTTTTTTATTATTTAATGTTTTTAAACAACGCCGACGTTTCGAAACTAAGTCGTTTCTTTTCAAGCTGGAATAAAAATTATTTAAAATTAAAATTGTAGAAGTTAAACCATTATACACCATTATAAATGGTGTACCAACAAAATGGCCGACTTAGTTTTATGTATATTGAGATACTGTTCCTGCAATCACTATATATGCTATATACACAAGTAATATGTGAAATACTTCTTCAAGCTGCAAGAACGACAACAGTTTGACGAATTAGCTCCAAGAAGAAGAAGACCATTAAGATTACTCGAATATCCAAAACATGACAATTAGAATAACCTATGTGTGGAAAGACAAGACTTAGGGAATGAAATTCAAATTAACAAGAAATCATTGAAGGCCCAATAAATCTTTTGAATGTTCTTATCTATCCATTGAATTCAATTCAGTGAAATAATAAATCAAATAATTTTCTTGTTTGGCTGATGGTAAGCACTGAAAGATTACATGGGATTAAATTTTATGACCGTAATAAAATTGGTAAGTAGAATGCAGTTGTTATAGCTGCTCGTCGCACAGGAAACATTGTCACAAATAAGATCTTTCCACCGATTCAACTCTCAGTTCATGAAAGCAAGTCATGTCTGATTTTGAAAACTGTGGTTCGTAAACTAGCACCTCGATACAAAAACAGAATTAAGGTCAGTGAGGCAATCGTCATTATCACACAATTAAATCAGATCTATCTAACTGTTGAGGGTAGGTAGGGTATGAAGATTTTGGCCCTGAGATGTATGGGATACTGATGAAGCAAAACAAGGCCGAAACCGGTATATCTCTCATCTCAGTGACAAAATCTGATATCATTATTCTAACCTCATGATAAAAGATCTCTGAGCCTGGGAATTGAAAATTCATTTCGATGATAACTATTTTGAATTCATCTTTGTTTCAAAAATTAATACCTTCCCCCAATAGAAGCAGTATATATCGGGTGGACGAAGTTTGACTTTTTCGGCCATCGTGTTATAAACGACTTATATTGTAAAAGTGGATCATATATTTTCTTAAGGTATGTACATTTTTGAGCAGTTATTGATGTTTAGTTCTTGCTATATCGATATTGTCCTCATACAGATACTTTATCAAACGCATGGGTTCGAAAATTCGTTAACACTGATTGTTTTTTCTTATTTTATTGAAGCAGATGCTTTGGGGCAAATGATGATGGAACAAAACGGAGTTCCGTTGAGAACCGTGTTTTGCCCCATGCAAAGTATTGGGATTCATTTTTTTTGTATTGGTTTCAGATGCTACAAAAATATGCAAGAAGACAACTCGTTAAAATGAAAGAAGCTTCAGAAATGTGTTAACTGAAGCTCAAGTGTTAAAGATTGTGAAATATATAATGGAGATCATATAACTGAGGATTTTTGTGTTAATAAAATATGTTCTTTCGCCTTCAAGTAGTATATACTAAGCCAGACACAATACTCCATTTTGCCGAGAATACTGTGCAAGGCCTGTTTTCTAAAAATACATAAAAAACTACGTAAAAATTTTTAGTTGGCGGAAGTCAAAAGGAAACATGTTTAGCTAGCTAAATTCAAAATGGCTGTGTTGAATAATAACTCAACATAATAATGTTTTATACAAAAATTAGGATCTTGAAGTTAGGTACCCCATATTGCCCCGGATTCCCATATAACTCAAAAATTCGGAATTTATGACTTATACCACTTTTCCTCTAACCAGCTGAATTAAACAGGTATCCGATCACAAATGAACTTCACAGATAATTATCATCTCCAGATGAAATCAAAAAAAGAGCAATGAATCACTGATCAGGATTTTTTCTAATGAAATAACTCAATTTTTTTAAATGAATACTTCTATGAGTCGAGGTAATGAATTCAACATCTTTGGAACAAGAAATGTAACGAAACGTTGACAAACATCAGTGCTGAAGTGGCAGATTTGTGTTTTCAATGAATATTCATTCGTGATCGAAAATAATATATTCAGAAATTACAGGAACTAAGGCCGGGAATTTATCAGGGGCTATAGAATTAATTCTACATCATAAAAAGCTCTTTTCAGTTTCATAACAAAAAATGATCTCTGAACTCGTCTACAGTTTTTTTTTCAAACAGATGTAGAATCATGATCCTTAATTCAACGGAAGTAATATTTAAGACATCTGATTCACTTCAAAGAATTTCCGACCTGAAGAATACAAATTCCAAGTCTTCTAAGGAAATCAGAGCTGTAGTGAATTATCACAATCGAAATATTATTTATTATATTACCATATTTTTCCTTCGATTTGTTCTTTTCATTATATTCATTTGATTTTCAATGACTGTATAAGTACCAAAATATATTTTCCGTTTACCAAGAAGGCAATAGAGAAGAATACCGTACGTGTAATACAAATATTTCATGAAACTGAGCATTCTTCAAATAGTGTGATTGAGTACGCTAATTTTTTTTAACTTCGATATCCACTTCATTTCACAATGGTTATTCATAATACAAGTGCAGAAGGTGAGGAAACTCTTCCATGAGTTCATTATTAAAAAACGAGCCACGAAGTAGAGCTTTTTTTCAATACCGTTTAGTGATTTTTGCATAAAAAAATATTTATAGGCGGAATTGTTTCCTATCTCATAAATTTAACAGATAATAAATAAATTCGCGGTAGGAGGCCAACATGTAATCAAAACATTTTGCCGTGAAAAATGTGCTAGAATTAAATATTCTCTCACGATTTCGTTCTACAAGAAGCGGGAAAATCAATGGATTTGACACAGAATCGGCGAAAAGTTATAACTTTACCTATTGGAGACTGAAATAAATTCTCCAAATCCAAAAACCATAAGAAAATCCCAATAATTTGATCTGAATCGTCAGCGTCATCTTGGGACGTAACATCTACCTACTAACAGAAAAAAGTTCAGTATGGTCGAGTTTAGTACCAAGATGAGCAATCGCCTGTCTAACAATTAACAAATCGAATGCTTGCGTGAAGGCTCGAATTTTTGGTGCTGTGAAACAGTGTGTTGTACGTTTCTCCGCTAGATGGCACTTCTCATTGTTTATGTCTAGGAAGTGCCTAACAGCATTGAATATAGGTCTGCGGCTCATTCTTGTTGTCATCGACGAAAACGTTAAGCTAGCAGTACTAATTACGAGTAATAACTCAGAAACTAGTCTATTGCTACGTTGGTTCGATGACAGCACCTTCCTCCAGTTTATTTCATGATCTAGATTTTTCTCTAGTCCAGTGTTTAGTCATTTTCTTCGACGGCTTATGAATGTCGTTAATTCTTTTTCAATCCAGATTTTGTTCCTATCCATTAGGAGCAAAATATTATATTGACCCTTATTCGAATTCTTATCAGATAACCTCAGATTGATCCGAGACGTTGAAAATAAGCTGAAAAATTCCGGAAGCGATGACGTAATTACAAATGCGCCGCCATCTTTATTACATTTCATATTTTCTGGGAGGACGTGAGGCCAGGCGTCCCGGCTCGTCGAGCCTCGTGTCTGAATGGCTGCGACTGTCGTTACGAGCCTTTAGAAAACTACTCAGAATGTCCTTTCAGAGAAACACTCCAGTGGCGAAGACATCAAAAATGATTTAATGGTCCTTCATATTGTTCTCGAGGTAATTACGGTGGATGGGACTGAAAGAAACTCGTTATCTGTGAAAAGGGAAATCTCTGATAAATGTTTTGACGACGGACTCGATGAGGTTCACCCTTTCATCGGCATACTCTTGAGCGAAGCGGAAGCACTTCGGTATGGATTCTATTCGAAGATATATAGAATGTGCCTGAGGTTGCCTCGAATTGAAACCAGAACCTTCAGGGATTCCTGAAAAACCTTTGATAATCAACACGACTATTAAATAATCTCGAACATAAATATATCTGCGTTTGATTCAGAAGAATCAGGAAGGAATGGTTGAGCTGGAAAGAGTTTATCTCGAAATACTTAAAACAACCCTTATCTAAAATAGTTTGTGAAAGATGATTATCCCATTTTCTCATCCTTGATGTTTGAGATTACCATTTTGATATGTTATTTTCTCGGTTCTTCTCAACAACAAATCTTCAAAATGAGTTTAGCAACTGTTAAGCAACTAAAAAAATTCATTCATTCAGAATTGAAGTTGGAAAATTTCGAGAAAATCAGTTAAGAGAAATCGTTGGAGTCAGTCTTTCCGTCGATTGAAACAACCTTCTCAATAAATATTTTAATGCTTTCACGAACGAATTAACTAACATTAAGAGAGTCTTCTAGGCTTATCAGCTTTGGTTTGTTATCAATTATTTTACCTAACGTTTCACCTGGAAGAAGTATAATAAGATAACTCTTCCATTGGGAGTGAGTTGTGATGTGTTATGAACACGTGTGGAAATTTTTGGCCTTATAAGACCAAAAGCGACGGCCAATGGACATCGCGCATGCAAACTCACAACCTTCTCCCACCATTAACCGGCGTATAAATAACATATCCGGATCGAACTCGGCATCGTTGTCGAAAATTCAGCTTTCTCTAGTTACAATCTCGGACCAAGAATCCTCTGAAGATGCCTTCCTCAGTATAGGCGGAACGTTAGGTGAAATAATTCCTAATACGAGTAGACCACGGTCGTGAAAGCCTTGAACTTTTTTGTTGTCTTCGTATTCTTGATGTTTCTCCCGTACACAGTTTTCATATTTGTATTTTGAAAATAGTTCTCATTTTAAATTTGGAACCAATTATCGAAATATTTTTTTAAGATAATAAACATAGGAAATTAAATTCAATGAATTTAGTTATTCTTGACATTTTCATGATTGTTCCTATCGTTATAAGTTAAGTAAGTCATTTGTCTCGGAATTGAAAATCGTTCTGTCTATAAAATCTGCGAGGAATTAAACATTTAATTAACCTTCGGTCAGGCGCAACCTAATCCTAAAGGTTTCGGGCGCAACTCATCTGTGAGATTAAGTCGGGAAATTCATGTTTTAATAAGAAAAATTTGCTAGAAAATGGGGAGGTCGTTGAAGAATAGTTTTATCATTCAAATACACATAATATATAAAGAAAATTCCAAAACATAAATAAAAATTGACGGTAGGAATTCAAGAAAGATAAATTCTGCAGATTTCAATATAACAAGGATATTTGTATAAAAACAAAATGTAATTGTGATTAAACATGAAACAAAAACAAGTGTCTATTACTCCTGACAACCGCTGCCAGGGAAACTAGAACAATGGAAATTTTAAATTGTACGATATCAGTTGGTGTATCATTCCTTTCTCTAGTGAAATTTTGTTTCCCTCAATCTTTATATTTATATTCGTATATTCTACTATAATTTCTATAAGACTTTCCGAAAATATGCATTTAAAACATACGCTGATTTTAATTTACTTGCATCTTCTTGAGTTTGAAGCCATTATACCCTGAAAAAAAAATACTTGAAGACTCAAGCGGGCTCATTTCAACTCCCAGATTATATCAAGAATTTCGATGAATATGAAATATATCTTTAGTTGTTCCTTTGTTCGGGTGTTGGGAGCGCGAGTACACGGCTTTTTCATTCAGAAATACTGAAAAAATCAAATTCGATAGTACTTACGATATCGAGCGCAATCGATCCAGGACATTTTTGCACTCTTTTCGACTAACATCAAGGCTCTGAGGAGGTTGATATTGCACATGAATGAACGCGATATAAAATCAAGAAGCTACAGAGAGTCCCACCCCTGAGCGACAAACACCGCCGTGAAAAACTAGAAAAAACCATGCACTTAATCTGACAGATTAGGTGCGCCTGTCCGAGGGTTAATAATTCTCTCTATATTGACTGAACTCAAATGAAAAATTGCTTTGGTTTAGAAGTATGATATGGACTTCGAACCCTTTCTTTGTTTGATAGTTGGATATTTTATTGTTTGTTCATTGTAAGGCAGAACAGCGTTTCCATTATTCAAAAATTTTTGAAGTGAAAAGTTCAAATGCTTTCAATAAACTTCATTAATTTGATGCTACAAAGTATCAGTAGAATAGAAAGAGGCGGATATTTGTGGAGATATTGAGTTTCCGAAAAGATTATTTCTTCATTCATCTTTACATTATTTGTCATTCGCGTTTAGAGAAAACTCCGGGAAACGCAGTCGTTATTGGACATCGATTAGAAGGCAGTAGGAAATGTGATGATTACCTCTCCTCAATAAAATCACTTAAAAAGAATGATCGTCATTGCCCGAAACGACTTATCGTACAAATTTTGGTTATCACCGATTATTCTGATACAAATTGATTGACAATGACAACATTTCACGAATAAATGTAAGGCTGTTGCCGTTCACTAACCGTGAAACGACGAAAACGACATGTGCGAAGGCACATTTGCACGTCACGAAAATGACCCAGAACGGTTACATTTGTCAAAGCCGCAGACTTTGTCTCGAGATTTACGATTTACACTCGCGACAATAAAAGATTTTTTTACCACACTGGATCGCGCATGGAAAAGCGTTAGCCATAATAGCTGTTTGTTTGCGATATGGAAAGTTTTTATTGCTCACGGAAAATTATTTCCCACAGTTGAGCATGTATCGTGTATTATCGGGCAATATGGAAATTGTTTGTTGAAATAAAACATAAGTAGGAAGTATATTCTGCTGCTCTAGCATTTATACTAATTATTAATCGAGGTCTTTCCCTTTAGGGAATTTTCTCTGATCTACATTGCTATTCTGTTCACTACTCTTCCCTTTGCTCTTGATGTCGAAGAATTACTCGATTGTGAAGTCTATGTCCACCTACATATCATTTATTCACGAGAAAACTCATGGATCTGATATATATCATCAACAAAAAAAAACCAAATTAATCTCTTGGTTCTCTCATATCCAAAATTTGAAGCCGTACATCTAGGATCTTGGATTGAAAACTTACAAAATTGGAGGTAACAAATAATCAGAACCATCAATAATCAAACAGCAGGCCTATGTACAGCCATAACAAAAAAGGAGATTTCCATCTGTATAATCAGTTAAATCGCGGAAAAACTTTGTACTTACAATGCAAAAATAAGGCATAAAATGGGCTTCTTATGGAAGCTTGAAAATATTTAAGCAAACTTTTTGGAAAAAAATGCAAACGATTCAGAGATTTGAATTGAATTGTGGACCTAATCATTTTGTTTTTGGTTTCTTGTTTTTGATATTTCTCGACTTACTCCTTGAAATGTGAAGACAACAGAAAGATGAAACTTTATTCTACCATTAACGTCAAATTTCAGTCCATAGATTTTACACCGCCCAAATTAGATGGAATCACTCGAAATATTTTGTTCGAGTGCTTTGTACATAAATGAAAAATCAATTTCATCATCTGATGATCTAGGTCTAGGAAAACCCGGGGCAGAACACCCCAGGCTAAGCTTTGGATGAAATATGTGTTGGTTAAAATGAAGTCATAAAGTGATTTTGTGGTTTAACGTTTATTTATATACAAATCTATAACAAAGTCCAAACAGCACTCATCTACATAAGTCATATCTGTTTCAGAATAATTTTCAATTATGCTTAACCTCTGAGGTAGAATAGGAAAATAATAATCAGTGTCTAGACAAACTTATCCTAAGTGTGCCATTTTTTTGCAGATACTTCATTAGACACAGAGTTCAGATCATTACAAACACAATCAGTTCTCATGTTCTTAATCTGCGCCTTTTTTCGATTCTGTCTCGATTATATAAAAAGTTCAAAATAAGCAAGGAAAACAATGGGGTCAACCCCATTGTGCCCCTTCCGTTCTGCATTGATATTCAAATTTCACAAAAAAACTGTTAATCAGCTGCACTTGTCATACTTGCTCTAAAGCTACGTGTATGATTGGTCAAAAGTATGCTGTAAAAAACTGCCTCCCCTAAGATACAGACCAAAAAAGGGTGAAGCATTTGTATTTGCCTCAACTTTGAAGGACAGATCTTCGGAGTAATGAGACCCAATATCGTTCTTACGATGGCACCAAATGCTGCTTATCTAAACTGATCTACATGATATAGTATGAATGAGATTTTGTGATAAATTCATATTAATATGATTTCAAATTTCAGTAAATAAAATTAATCTTAGCCCGTAGGTCTGCAGCGTATACAGAGTGGTTAAGAAAAATCGAGTAAAATAACGAAATTATATTCCCAGAGAATTCAAGCATTTTAAGACTATCAATACAATGTATGGGCTCCACGGGCAGCAATAACAGCGTGACATCTTCTTTGCATACAACACACGAGGTTGTTGAACATTTCTTGAGTAATTTGGTTCCATTAACGGGGCAGAAGCTCTCTCAGATCATTCAAGGATTCTGGGGTAGATTGATGATTATCTAATCTTCTTTGGAGCATATTCCATGCATGTTCTATGCAATTCAAATCTGGTGAGTGCGGAGGTATTGGTTGATGTGTAACACCAAGCTCCTCGCTCGCATTGTCAACTATGAAATTGAAAGGTTTCACCAATAGCAGTGTGAAAATTTGGCAAAACATTGTCAATGACATTCTCCCTAGAGTGTAAGGCGGTCATATTCCCAGGACAAATGTGTAGATCTGTTAGCCCGTTGAAACATATCGCGGCCCATAATATAACACTACCCCCTCGGAATGGATGGACTTCTTGGACATAGCGACGATTACGGGGTATGCTTGAGATTGTCCATACCCTTATTCTTCGAGAATCTGAAAATCTGGATTCATCAGTGAATAGGACACTAGACCATTGATCGTTCCAATTGATATGTTGCCTTGCCCATTCCAGTCTTTGACGCTTATGGTCACGTGTTAATGGAACTCTTCTTAATGGACGTCTAGAACCTAGATAGATTAACCTCTCTCAAACGTCGTCAGATGGTTTCGATGGAAACTTGGATCCCATCTGCATTCTGAAGAGTATTCCGTAGCATTCTATACGTAGATGTACGCTTTCTTCTCGCCGAAAGGGTGATGAAACGATCCTGATCAGGTGTTGTTTGTCGTCGCCCACCAAGCCTTGGTCTTTCCAACACAGAACCTGTCTCCTTGAACCTATTCCAAAGTCGAGATATCACACTTTGGCTGACTTGGAGCCTTTCCGCTACAACAACCTGAGTTAGGCCACCCTGTAGAATTCCGATAGCCCTATTAGCATCAGCGTTTGTTAATTTACGTTTTGGCATTTTCAGAAAACTCCTTTCAAATGAAGCCGTTGATAACTGCCTTCATTTCAAAATAAGAACAAGAATATTTTTCATTCAATATTGGTATAGAGTATAGAGATAAAGTAAGTAAGTAAAGTAAAGAAAGTAGTCCGATGTTGAACCATCAATAGTAATTTCGAAGGAAACTGTAGAAAAATATGTAGTGTACAAGATAATATATAACAACAGATTTCCAGTGTATAATTGAATGTGTCATAATGACGATCAGAATATTTCATTTCGAAACGACTGTGTCATTTCGGAAAAACTGTTTATTATAACTTCTAATCTCACTATAATAATTAAAGAAAATGATCATTTCAAGATAATAGCAACATATTATAAATTTCTGTTTTCATAATTAGAACAATCTTGCTTTATTAGGACATTAGAGAATATCTTCGCTCTAGTTGTCTGTACAAGAAACACTTCGATTCTCTAGCCATTACATTTCTTTGTTTTTGCTGTCATAAAAGGAGAACGAGAACAAGTGAATATCGACAACTGCATTCATTGCTGTATCGTGAAACAGTAATGTAAAAGATGGTGAAAAGCTTTTTGTTGTTATTATATTTCAAACGCTTTCCTTGTCCTCCTTGATTCGAGCACTGAGGGACTTTTATAATGCTCGGATTGTTTGTCTTCTCAAAAGGCATTTTGTTCGTTCTTGAATACGAGAAAGTATATGCAAAAGCAGTAAAATGTAACGTTACACTTGGAAATTGCAAGAGCGTTTAAAGATATCTTCCTATGAAGCCTTCTATTCAGTAGGTAATAGATCAGACGTGCCCTCCATCTAACCGTGTTCGCTTAAATCTTATGGATTTTCATGCTGATACCCGTAATCTTAAGAAGCAAGGTAGAAATACGAGTATGAAAAGAATGAATATTTACATATTCGTTCAAACATTGCAAATGCCTTTATATAAGAATCGTTTGGCTTAGATAATCCCAAAGGAAATTTCTCGAGATATCCCAATTTACATTTCCTGAAATGAAAACAGCAATTATAACATTATTTAAAAAATAGGGAAAATCAATATTACAACTATGTCCTTAATTCAGAATGTGAAGAAATCTGCGATGAGCCATAATGAATATGTAGTGAGATTATACTACACATAATGACGGTCTTCAAAAAGTTCTGTTCACAATTTCATTCACAGCGACATTTTTCGGCAACGCCACCTTCAGCGTATAAAAATTTTAAGAAATACAATATTATAATGCAAAGCGTGTTAAAGTAGTCAGAAAATTAATACCTCATGATAATTGAAGCTTCAGCCAATATGTAGAGTACCAAATTAGTAACGTTACTCGTCAATAATTCCTGTAGGTACGATTTTTAATTACCAAATCAATTTATCGTATGCTTTTTTAAATTTGATATTTCTCACCCCACTATTATCAAATGGAAAGTTATGGATTGTGATACATCAAATGGGAAGTTATGGATTGTGATACATCAAATGAAAGGTAATTTGATTACCTTAGCGATGTGGCTAAAAACAGAATTGGTGGTACAGTCTTCTTACCAAAAAATTAGGAAATAATTTACAAGTGGCGATTGGAGGATACTGTAATCAGACCATCAGTTCTGATCGACTTATGAAAGTATTATGTTATGAATAGATCACGTATAATTCAGCATCGAAATAAGAGGAAAGTAACAATTCAAGTCAAACAAGTAAACTCAGAAAAGAGCAAACTCTCAGAAGGAAATAATCATAAATATGTTCAGTTTTTTAATAACAATTATTACCTTGTTTAATGAAGGATTAAAATTTTGATGAACCATTAAATCTTTATGAACTTTTCCGAAACTGGGAGTTGGAGTTATAATGACGCGAGCAAACCGTTTCGGAATATGTGCGACAATAATGACGTACATGCGTACAGGGTGGGCAAAATTGGTGATACATGAACTACAACTTTTCAACCCGACGAGATAGAGGAAAATGAATGGCACACTTCGGTCGTCTTTTTTAGAGAAACTAATAATGCCATCAACTGCATTCCTCTATCTTCTTTTGTTTTCGAGTCATAGGCCAAAATTGAAATTTGGGCGATTTCAACTCTGGTCATCATTTCCGTTTCTGTTGGTGATAGAATGTTGAAATTAAAACCTTATATAGTGGCTTTTTTCATATCAATCCAGTGGCGTACTATGTTTTTTAACAAGAGGTTCTCTCGCTGAGCTATAACATAAAGTTGTGCTTTTTCTTATGGAAACGAAAGTTTATTATGACTCATTCAAAAAATGTATACATTATACAGGGTGGCCTAAGTAAAAAAAACCTACTGACCAATATTCTCGTGCGTAAGTTATAAAAAATGCTTAGAAGAAATAATCTTTCGACGCCTTTTGACTTCGAAGTCAGTGGTCTATGATCATGCGCCTAATCCGGATGGCAGCCCTTAGAGACTCAAAACTCTATTCGGTTCGAGTGACACATCATTGCAGAGCTTTTGCAATTCTATTCATGAATAAACTTATTTATTTCTATTTGGTGTCAAAAGATTAACCTGACGAAGCATTTTCTGGAGCATACTTAGAAAAATGGAGGCTGAACTGTTTTACATGGCTCATCCTGTATAATGTGTTATATATTTTCGAAACAGAAAAAAGTGATGATTCTATCTGAGCTATAATAAACTATTGTTTCCATAAGAAAAAACACAAATTTATGTTATGGCTCAGAAACGAAAATTCTTTTGTAAAACATAGTATGCCACTGGACTGCTATTGAAATAGTGCCTGTATAAGGATTTGATTTCAACATTCTAGCACAAACAGAAACGGAGATAATGACCAAAGTTGAGATCGCTTAAATTTCAATTTTGGCCTTTAACTCGAAAACAAAAGAAGGTAGAGTAATGCAGTTGACAACATTATTTGATTCCCTGAAAAAGACGACCGAAATGTGCAATTCATTTTCCTCTATCTGGATGGGTTTAAAAGTTGTATTTCATGTATCACCAATTTTGCCCACCCTGTACATAACGGCGTACAACAACACTAAAAATTTTTAGTTCTGAAATTCATTCTGAATATCTAAAGTAGCTGAAATGTGGTAATTTGTATCATTCAATGTGTTTCCCCATGCTCTGGATATGGAATAAACAACCACCCCCTAGTCTCGAACTTAGAAATCTCGTATCCACAAACAAAGCAAAATGATGACTGCCAAACAAGTCTCATATATCACGAACTCCGATATTTCAATCTAGGCATTTGCAGTCGGCAATGGGTTTATTCTAGGAACAGCTGGAGGACTTCTCATCAGAACATCTCGGGGGAATCTTTCCGCAAAGAAATTAAACAATCAAATATGAGTCTCTGTTTGCATCGAACAAACTGGAAAATATGTATTCTGCCAGGAGATGATGTTGATTAATTTCCTCCAACAAACGAAAACAGAACTCAAAGTTCCAGAACACTAAACTTGCCTTCCTAGTATATGAATGAACTTGTGAATTCGCAAACCATTTTCGGCAAACGGGATATTGACAACAGCGGTTCTACGCTCTTGTGGCGAATAATGTGCATGTTATACGAGCATAGTGGAGGGAGTCAGGATTATGGCAGAAGCAAGTTTTATTTAAGTTTCCGACCACATCAGCGGAGGCGTCACTACGTGTGTCTGGGGAGTTCGGCTGGAGGCTACTAAACTTGCCGCCAACTATGATCAAATATCTGCGAGCCGACCAACCATAACGGCCTTGCCGAATAGCAATGAGGAAGCCATTTTCATCTCATTCCTTGGCGGAATTCAGTTCCAACCAATCACAGAATACACTGATCATGGTCATCAATGTACAACGATATATATAATAAGTAACAAAGAAACTGCAACACCCAGAAGGAGCTGTTGAAATTTGAATTTTTTTTAGTAAAATGGTACAATTTGGTGAAAAAAATCGTGAAGATCATTTCATACTAACATTTTTATTATTATTGTAGTCACTTCTTGCAATTTTTTTTCAGTTTTACAACGGACCAACTGTTCGAGATATTATTATTTTAATATGACAGATCGTTTTTACGAAAGTCAGAATTTTGCTAGTGAAAAATCGAGAAATATATTGCTCCACAAGAGTTAGGGATATCGTATTCAATCGTTTCGAAAAGTATGTAATCTTCGGGAAAATAGCTGTAAAATCATTTAAAACTCAATAACAACTTGAATCGATCCGATAAAAATCAGTATGAGACATTTCGTAAATCTGGTCGCCTTTTTTCTGAAGTTTATCAACGGCTTCAATTTGAAACGAGTTTTCTGAAAATGCAAAGATGTAAATTAACAAACGCTGAGACTATTGGGTTAGGACGGCCTAACCCAGGTTGTTGTAGCGGAAAAGCTGAAAGTCAGCCAAAGTGGGATATCTCGACTTTGGAATAGGCTCAAGGAGACAGGTTCCGTGTTGGAAAGACCAAGGCTTGGTGGACGACGAAAAACAAGACCTGCTCAGGACCGTTTCATCACCGTTTCGGCGAGAAGAAAGCCTACATCTACGTGTAGAATGCTACGGAATACTCTTCAAAATGCAGATGGGGTCCAAGTTTCCATCGAAACCATCAGACGACGTTTAAGAGAGGTGAATCTAAGTTCTAGACTTCCATTAAGGGGAGTTCCATCAACACGTGACCATAAGCGCCAAAGACTGAAATGGGCAAAGCATCATATCAATTGGAACGATCAATGGTGTAGTGTCCTTTTCAATGATTAATGCAGATATGAACGATTCTCAGATTCTCGAATGAAAAGGGTATGAACAATTCCACGCATACCCCGTAATCGTCGCTATGTCCAAGAAGTCCATCCATTCCGGGGGTTTAATGTTATGGTATCTGCCGGGATATGTTTCAACGGGCGCACAGATCTACACATTTGTTCTGGAAATATGACCGCCTAACACTATAGGGAGCATGTCATTGTCAATGTTTTGCCAAATTTTCACGCTGCTATTGGTCAAACTTTCCAATTTCTAGACGATAACGCTAAACCGCACCGTGCCGCCATAGTTGTGAATTCTCGCGAGGAGCTTGGCATTCCACATTTACCAATACCTCCGCACTCATCAGATTTGAATTGCATAGAACATGCATGAGATGCTCCAAAGAAGATTAAATAATCATCAATCTATTCCAGACCCTTAAATGATCTGAGAGAGCTTCTGCCCCGGTTATGAAACCAAATTGCTCAAGAAATGTTCAACAACATCGTATGTAGTATGCAAAGAAGATGTCAAGCTGTTATTGATGCCCGTGGAGGCCATACATTGTATTGAAAGTATTAAAATGATTGAATTCTCTGGGAATAAAATTTCTTTATTTTACTCGATTTTTCTCAACCACCTTGTATAGGCTGAAGACCTACAGGCTATAATTAATTTTATTTTCCGCAACTTGAAATCATATCATTAATAATCTTCATCACAAAATCTCATTTAAACTATATTTTTTCCAAATTATGTCAATATCCCTAACTAACGTGGAACAGTTTATTTATCAATACCCCTGAACAATTGAGCTTTAATATTTTAGGTTTCAATCATTGTAGCATCAACTAGAATGAGTCAATATCGACCGGGTGATATAAATAATATGAGCGACAAATTACTTATTAAGTATTTCATGCGGAAGAGTGATTCTGCGCACCGTTTTCGCCGAACGTTGCTCGTACTTTCCGGTAGGAACAAAAAGTTGAAATAATTCTGGTATTATATGGTACATTAGACTCATTTTTTTAAGGCAGAAAAAATTCATTAAAATAACTGACCAGGAACTATGAATTCATCTTTTGAGCTGATGTCATTCAAAACTCTGTTTCGTCTGTTTCAATATCATTTCTCATCTTCTGAAAATATTTGTCTGAAGGTTAGATTGAATGAATTCAGATTGTTTTCGGTTAGAATGTCTAAAATTATAGACATTCGAAAAAACGATAGCGCTCTCTTTCATAGGAAAAAGCGCGCAAAAAGATTAGGGTGACGAATATAGGTATACCCGAGGGTATACCCGAGAGATCCATCATCAACCCCAAGCTGAAATTCGAACGTCTCGACTCATAAACCCGTAGCGTATGCCACATAGGCTGCAGTTTCACGCCATGTATACTGAATAACTGAGTAAATTAGCCTATCAACCTTCCTTGCCATCCGCTGCTTGATGTATCGATATTATAGGGCCACTTTCGAAATGCATGATGGTTACTCGCGGGGTGACGCCATCTCCAGACAAAATAGTTTATGCACACTCTTTCGAAAACGTTATGGGGTGATGTACAATTGTATTTTGTTTTTTTTTATGCCTTCTGGGTTTTTGCGAAACCCTTCGAAAGCCACTTAAAGCTTGTGCGAGTTAGAAGGATATCGCACCCTCGCTACATAAGTGACACAACTCAAAATTGACTTTTTTCGGTTTATGCTATGAATTATATCAGAAAACGAGCCTAGATCAAATCATGGAAAATTTTTACCCACATCAGTGGGTCCTCCATATATCATATTATAGATACCTACATATCAAAATTGGTGTCGTGCGTTCTGTGTAGGCGTTCTTTGTAACTGTGTCCCAAAGCCACCTAAGGCACATCAGTGTTAATTGTTTACCCAACAGTGAACAACTAAAGTCCAACGATTGACGGTCTGATAATTAATGAAGCTCAACGAGTTGGAGCTTCATTATTATGTATTTCAAAACTTGAATGATTCGATTGTTTTTAGAAACTTTTGGCAGGATCAATTGATTGGTACATTATTTGGGCTATTTCCATTATCTATACTGTTGGAATTTACCGACGTTTCGGCAAGCATTCGCCTGCCTGATGACGGCAGGCGAATGCTTGCCGAAACGTCGGTAAATTCCAACAGTATAGATAATGGAAATAGCCCAAATAATGTACCAACAAATATTCCATTATCAAGAATATCTCGTTCACAATTAGGATCAATTGACTTCCTGCCATTGAATTGGGAGGCTCATAATTTCTGAAAATTTCTCCGCCATTAAGATGAATTCTCACGAAACAACTCCTTTTGACCAAATACAACTGCATACGCAATGTCTGCCGAATTTTAAAAGAATAATCGCAGTTCAGTTTTCGAAAAATTTATCCTTCTGCAAAAATCGTAGTATGAAAACCAGTTGATTCTAGAAAACCTAAACTTAATATGATTGAAATAATTGGTAACACTTGAGTCCTAAAAATAATTCAGAATATTTCATTATTAAATGAAAAATAGAAAAGAGAACTTTTTTTAGATCCCAATTGTATACGCAATTTAATGATGGAATGAAATGGAATGTGTCCCATCAAACATAATGAAGCCAGAAAAAATTTTTGGGTACGCTAATGAATGTAACACAACGAGTAAAACTATCTATCAAAGACAATTTTCATTTTGAAAAAATATCATAAGAAGTTATCCCCTGTAAATTCCAAAGTTTAACATTATCACAAAACTGAAAGCACCTTTAGATGAAAAGTAGCTCGTACACTTCTAACTTGAAAAGATTTCAGAAATACCTTCAGGGGACAGCGAATTTTTGATACTGTACTTTCAATACATCAGGTTCCGCGACCTGGAATAGTTCGAGGAAATTTATTCATCAGTAAATTACATAAAACTGGCAGATATAAAATCTGGCTGTTTGCTCTTGGAAACTCCCTTGATTCGACGGATGTATGTATTATGAATTCAAAACTGGAATGTTATACCTATAAAATTATCCCAAATTGCATATAATAATACCGGGAAAAAGGCAAGCTCGTTACCGCACCTCGAGGTTTCTTATTGTTTGTTAATAACGGAAAATGCGGAGGTAGAACTTCTTGAATTTAATGATCGTGTGATACTTACCTATTGTGTTCGGTGAGTCGATGCTTATAGTTGTTAAAAAAAACTCGATTCCTGGAAATAAGCTCAGCAATTCCAGTACGAATAATTGTCATATATGTTATTTTTGTTGGAAAATGCTTTGATTGGTCTTATTCAACGAAAATTAATTCGTTTCTTGTTTTCAGGTAACCATCTTTTCTGGAATTACACCATTTGAGTGAGTACTGTAATGGAAAATTTTAAGATTTTCATTAGGTGATGAAATTATGATGCACAATCGTGCTCCAGTTTTTTAGATTCTGTTCATTTCGAAGCCCAAAATACTCCGAAAATAAGCGATGATGGTAAAGTAATAAAAATATAAAAAACTGCAAATGAAGACATGAAGATATCAAGCACATTAAATACGAAATTTTTCAACAGAATGATATTTTTCAGTAGATTATCCAAGAAGAATTGAGTCATTTTTTTTTAAGGATAATGTGTGTTATCGATTCACCTTTTTGATAATGGGGTAATTTCCGAGCAAAAAAATTATTGCATCAATATGACGAAAATCCGGGGATACCTGTGAAATATGACATCTATATTGTTTCGGAATATTTTATTGAAAAAGTTTATTGCTAGAATAAAAGTAAATAGCGGTGAACGAGCCATTTTTTTGAACGAACAAATGCGAGAATGAGCCTTCGGTACGAGTATTGAACATTATTTTTTATTGAAATTTTTTTTTTATTGAACTCAAAAAAATATTTCCATAAAAATCTTTAAGTGATTTTTGAAAGCAATTACGGTTCGTAGAACCATTTTTTGTGCCCTTTATTTTACATGTGTATAATCAATAAATCCGCGACTCTAGAATTCCGAGTAGCAACTTTTAGTAATGAAACTTACAAAGAAACTGCAACAACGGGAAGGAGCTGATTAAATTTAAAATTTTTCTGGAAAAACATATATAGTATAACAAGAAGTAAATCATTAAAATTTGCGAAAAAAAATTGTGAGGTTTTTTTCATGTAAAAATCTTTCGTTACTTAGATATTGTAGTAGTTTTCTGCAAATTATTTTAATTTTTACAACAAATCAGCTGTTCGCCGAAATCCGAAGTCGATGTTTAGTGGTTGTTGAAATGCGTGTCCGCAGAATTTATCGCCAACTAAGTTAATTTGAAAGAGGTCGAATTATTGGTCTACGGGATGCGGGGTTTTCTGAGAAATCGCTACCGTAGTAACATAAAACTAACTACTGTTATGAGATGTGGTCAAGCGTGGTTTGATAATGCCCAAAATCGAAGAAAAGTAGGCACCAGACGTCGAAGGGGCACAAATGAAGTTCAAGATCGACATCTAAGACTTATGGCCATTAGAGACCGATTTGCGATAACTCGATCTTCGGATGATGAGGGGTAAGAAGAAGAAGGTCATCCTGTAACTGTCTGAACGGCTTACCGCCGTATAAGGTATTTTGGACTGCAGCATTATCCCTCACGAAGAAATAGACCATCTTCTTGCATCGATGCCACGACGTGTTGGGGGGTGTATAAATAACCGCGGTGCACATTTAAACAAATTCTAAAAAATGTTGTAAACCCCTTCGTTTTTTCATTTATATTTTAATCATTTACTCTTTGATACTATCTTTGTTTCACCAAAAAAATTTAAAATTTAAACAGCTCCTTCTGGAGTTTCTTTGTCAGTTAGTATAAATCTGAGTTGAACCATGTAGGGAAATTGGCCTAATAGAATTTGAAAAAGAATTACCAATTTACGATTAATTCTAGTGCCGAAGAGGTTCGCAGAGGATGCCTGAATGAATCTATACTATAGCATAGTGATTTATTGCAGGTTATTATATCCAAACTTCTATCAGATAGATAACAAGTAGTTGTATCAAGATATTGCTGTCCAAGTTTTGTGGCACTTTTTCATGTTGAATATTTTATATGAGCACCTCACAGCGAAATGATTACCGAGACTCGGTACACTACACATTAGGCGGTTGGAAACGCGCGTTTTCTCAATCTAGAACGCGCTTTTGCATGTGTACAGAATCATTGGAGCACTTGTAAATTGAAACGCGCGTTAACAAAACGCGCATTTCCAAACGCCTAATGTGTACCGGGTCTTATGATGAGTTACACCAACTTCACTGTCTGATATGATAAATTCACATAAATTAAGCTGTGTGAGATATAACTCGTGATTTTGATTTTCAACACTTACTGAAATTCATTCAAACCTTAGGAACTTCGGGAAGAATTTGGAAATTTCAGGACAATAAGGTTGCGAAGTCATATTATTCATCCCGCAAATTCTTCGTTTGATTGTATCTACTTAAATGAGTAGTCGATCACGTTCTGGAAGTGAAACAGGTTCTAAATTCATGAGACACACTTTTTAAGTTCACAATAATGATAAATTAGTTAGCAACAGTCGTTTAAAACGTCCTTTTCCTACTCTATTTTCGAGAAAGGATGACATACATCAAATCGTTAGGTGAAATGTAAATAATACAGTGATATGCTTGCTCTCCTGACCTTCCCTCACTTGTTACTCGTCGGGACACCTCGGTTGGCGCTGTGCCAAACTGCTGTATGAAAAGTCCTCCGTAACCTGACAGACAGGTAACTGAAATCCGCGTATTCGCTTATTAGCCACCGTTGCATCGCTGATGGACTATCAATTAACAAGGATCAGTGTTTGATTGCTGGAATTGGCACCGGTGTAATTTGATTATTAATTTTTGACGGCACGTTGTAACCGAGATTGTGCACGAGAGAGTAGGATAGATTACCTGATTGATTCATATGCGGCTGATTAAATTGATTACTGTTGGATTTCGGCACGTGGTTTGTGGGTATTAGAGAGAGCGTACCAGCGTGATCGAATATTTCATCCAATATTTCGGCTCATATAAGGGATTTGCCAATGGGAACTATATGTTCTGAAAGCAATATGACACTTTCATTTAGGAGGAATAAAATTATACTAGATGTCATATATTTTTCGTAAAATTCTACAGTGAATCCTATCAGCTGCAGTATTTTCTGGTGAAAATCTTTGTTTTCTTCGCTGTCAACAGAAATCGATGATAATTTGCTAATATTGTTTCTAGGAGACACTTGTGGGAACAAACGTACGATGAGGCTGTTTGCGATATGAAGTTGGTTGCCGGTTGGTTGTCAAATAATAAAATGAATTTAAACGCCTTAAAATGAAATTTATGTCCTTTTCTCTGACAATGAGGGATCAGACGAATGTTTTATCGATTCTGATCCATTTCGAGAACTTTATAAGGATAAGATTTGATTGTCCATGCATTGATAAGACAAAATCGGTGAGGTATTGGGGAAATCATGTCTGTTAATTTAGAAGATAGGATAAGCATGTAGAAAATTGGAGTAGGAGAACACGTTCTCCTTTTTTTCAATCTATAAATAAAGGAATATTTCTCATGAAACATTTCTCTCGCATGTTTTAAATTTTTTTTTTGTTTGTCGTTATGGGATTGTCATAAGGAGAGTATGTTCGACAGTATGTTCAGCAAGGTTTTAGAAGTACAAGTTCAAAATACAATTCGAAAATTATTCATAAAATTGGATGAATGTAGAATATAGAAAAGTTGCATCGTGAAACAAGTCAACTAAATTACAAAACAATTGGTATTTATCAATGCTTACTGGGAAAATCCAAAAATCGAAATGAACCATTGATAAACAAATAGAACACAAGATACACAACCAATATCTCAAAATCATTACTTTTTGTAGATTACGGTAGCTACCGTTATGATTATTCTTTTATTTTTTTTGTCCTTTTATTCTATTTGAGAATTCAGAAGCAAATAAAAAACTATTCATCTTCAGCATTCCTGGCTTACTCTTAATCTGTTTTGAGAGTTCATTCATTATAAAAAACTAAGATTAAATTATTTGATAAATTTAAATATTATTAAAAACCTTCTAAAAAATCTAATTACAATTTTATAAATTTGTTTGCGAAACAATCATTAATAAAATTAACTTATCCTATATCTAGAGAGAACTACGTTTCTACTCTATGTCTAATCGTTCAATGCCCATAAATTGAGTTTTAAGAATATATTATGTCTAAGCCAGTTCATAAAATCGACGTTTTGTATAATTTATTTTTTCTCATTAATTCTGGATTTCATTGATGATTTGTTTATTCAAACTTGATGGTTTTTTCCTGTTTCAGTAAGTAAGATTTTGATTTTGCACAATGTCGATAGATTACTTGTTCATGTTTCAAATATGTTCTTGATTCCTTAATTTCACTAAAACTGAATTTTCACTTTCTGGTTCAATCAATATCAATCTATCTGAAGACTTCTCTTCTGATTGAATTTCCAATTTCACTTCCTATCCAATTTTTATCCCGTTTTCATCATTTCCAAATTTTACATCTCTACACTATCTACATTTCACTAATCTCATATTGTATATAAATAAATTGAAATTTGGAATCTTTCTGATATTTTATGCATGTACCTACATTCAATTAAGACACGTAATATATCATAGCTATATCTCTTCTTTGAATCTGAATTATATAATCAATTTTGAACCATAACACTACTTACAGCGAAGTTTGCGCAATCATTAAGTATTTTTACTCTATCAACATTTCAAGCTTCAATTCAATGAACCACAATGGGATCAATGAAATTTTCTGTAGTTTACAGAATAGGTACTAGAGTTACAAGCGTGCTACAGTCGTTTTGTTGTGTGAAAAATTGCATTATCCGAATTTTACTATGAAATGTTGATTGAATTCTGAATTTCAGTTTTTAAATACAATTTTGATTCATTAAGGGTGGGTTTCACAAAACTTCGATTGTACCGTTAAATTAATTGGAGCACAGCGATTCGTTGAAATTTCAAAACGAGTGATTCGATTGGTTCGAATTTACGTAAGGTTATTTAATTGTACAATTAAAGCTTTGTGAAACCCGCTCTGAGTGTGTAAGATATAAAAGCTATTCTTAGGCTAGATACATAAAAGATATATGAACGAATAAATTAATTAAAAAAGAAAAAAAATTAATAATGAAGACGAAATCCAACCAAAAACATTCTCATGTAAAATATTGCCAAGACGAGATTGTATTTTTCACATTGTCAAAAAGTTATTATATCTCATGTAGAGCCAAGCTGTTAACTTTACACTCTTTAACTTCACAAGCCCTTATTTCACAAATCTTTGCCTTGGTCAAAATAAGTAACTTGGCCGTTTCTCTTCCGCCAGGTGAGCGTTAGATGAAAAATTCATTCGCTCTTCATAACTTTTCTTTTAAACAATAGTTCTCATAGTCACGAAACGGCCTAGTCACTTATTTTGACCAAGGCATAGAGTTTGTGAAATTAGGGCTTGTGAAGTTGAAGTGTGTAGAGTTAGCTCTAAATGAGATCTAAAAACTTTCTAACATTGTGTGAAATACGGACTCGTCTTGGCAATATTTTTCATGAAAATGTTCTTGGTTGGATTTCACTTCTTTTTGTTTGTTACTTATGACAAAATCTTTTTATTTTGTTCATTTTTTGCTCAATAATAATTGAATAAATTATAATTATTGCCAGATCTATTTCAAGTCAATCTACACGTATTTCACAATCCATGTTCAAAATCAACAATGTTCGAAGTGGAGAAATATAGCTTTACCTACCTAGGTTCAAGCTGCGATCGCGATGTATTTGCGAGCTGCCATCACAACTATTTTATTAAGAATCCTTTCTTTATACAATGATCACACCAGGACATTACAAAATGGAAACTGTGGTTGAGGTTATTACATTGAGGTATTTGGTGTAAATACACATGAGGCGTTTTACGAGCAATTTATTTTATCCCCTTATTCAAAATGTGGGATGGATTTCAATCGAGAATTCTTGAATATTTCTTTTAACATTCATAACAACCAGTCCTCCGTATGTATCAATTTTCAGACCACTAGCATCAAAGTTGGCGGAAGTCCCATACAATCTTATACATTCCCTGCTTCTGAGGGTTTGGGGTAAAAGTTTCAAATTAAAGAGTTTTTATACTGATACTAGCCCACATACCAAATTTCAACTACATAAATTATCGGAAAGTACATTTTTTTTGCCTTATATTTTACCCTGGAGTATAAGCTGCAAGATGCGATATCTCTCAGTATGATCTCAGGATCAAAATCTATCCCAAATATTCAAGTTTCACTTTCTTCACCTGAAATAGCACATCTTCTTTTTTGCTTATTCTCCGCAAAAGGTCCTCGTTACTCATGATATCTTGAAAATACGATGATATACTCACATTTAAACAGCTTTCAACTTCTCATTCACGATTCCACAATATAATGCGAAATCTTCGTAGGGAGTGCTGGAGCATTTTCCCTAAACATTTTGTGATTGATATTATTATTATTGAACAATTTAAGATTGTGCCTGAGATGGCACAGCATTGTGAAGACACACTAACAAACCTAAACAAAACATGATCGGATCGCCCAAACAGGATAAGCTCGTGTCGAGGATCACGCAGTTATTTAAGAAGGTCGGTATAGACACAAATCATTTAAAAATATACTTCTTGGCCTCATTAATTTGGGATATATAGTCCGTTGAGAATCCATTATTATCTGATTGCTTCCATGGCAGCTTGATGAAGATTACGAGAAAAACAATAATAGTTACTTGATATCCCAGAAAAGAAGAAATGATTGCTTCAAATTTCGGCTGTACTCAATTATATATATCAACAGAACTATCACCGAATAGGCTCTGAATATTGAGCAATCACGGTTTATTACTTTAATTGCGATAAGCAATGAAAACACAACCAGGGTAATTCTGGACTTCTGATGGAAAAACTATGAAGACTGCAGAATCCCCACATTTATCCATTATCATCATTTGGAAATCGCATAGTTGTGATGATAATGGATTAATTCCTATATTTTGTTTTGCTTTCAGTCAACTAGAAATTATGTATAATTAAAATTTATAGGTATTTATAAACATATTATCATAGGAGCAATTCAGGCATTTCACATGGTTTTGTTGTTGAATGAAAATATGATTCTTTTTTAATTCTGCGTAATAGTATATTTTGAATCAAGTTGCAGAATGGGCTTCTACTCCAATACGAATGCGAAATTTGAAAATTCGAAAGCATGGAATTACCTTCTGCAGCGAGTATTAGACGATATTTTCTCTATTTCAGTTAAGTTTTGCGAAATACTCTCGAAATTCAGATAAAAATTCAGATTATTGACTTTTGTATTGTATCTTGGCAGTTGGTGTGACTTAAGAATTTTAACAGATTACGGAATTTGAATTGATTCAATTTGAAAGATTGGATTGGGGGTCAGTACTAACAACCACAAAACGAAAAATGTACCTGAAAACAATACTGTAATGAGTTCATTACAGCACAACTTTCAGTACTGTAATGAATTCATTACGATACTGCAATAGAAAATAGTTATTTATGATACAAGTGCAGAAGGCATTGATATTCTTACAAGAGTTCAAAATTCAAAAACGAGATATTAAGTGGCGAGTTTTGGAAGGAAAGAATGTCAGAATGAGCCTTCTGTACGAGTATCCTACATTATTTTCTCGAATTGGATCAATTTTTATCGAAATTAATCAAAAATTGCAGTTAATAACGTTAAGTTATTTTTGCGTTGAAAAAAATTTTGTTTGGCAGAACTTTTTTCTACCTCGTGAAATTTGACAGATGTTAAATAACTTTGTGGCGGGAGGGCAACATGTCATCAATAAATATTAGTGAAAACCGTGTTTTAATGAAATATTCTAACATTGTTTTCTACCACGAGATGTGGCGGAATGCACGGATTTGAAACAGTATTAGAGAATTATATATTCATAACAGTCCATAACATAGGTCCAGTAATACTTGAATGACAGTTGAAATTGCCAAGTGTTTATCCAATATAGAAAAAGCTTTTCTTTATAATTTGCTCTCACTAATGATTTGTTGTCGCCCCAAATCACCCAAGGCTTTCTGGCTGCACAACACCCTTGAAGCTCTTTGTGTCGAGGATACTTGTAGATTATCATCAAAAAGCCAATTTAATATCTCCCTTAATAATTTGAGGACGTAGTTTCGAAATTAGTTGACAAACTCATTCAAGATATTACCACGGATTATTAAAATTTACGAACCGTTAATAATGGGAGTTCCAGGGAAAAAAGCCGCTCCCCGTTCAGACTTCCCGGATCTCCTGGAAATTTTCGAATGGCTAAATTGCGTTCGGTAAACGAACCGATACTTCTTCCTTGACGAAGAGACGATCTCGCCATTCTACCGTAACGGGAAGAGAGTAATGAGGTATACCGATGATGGATTGGGTCAAACGAAATCGTTCCAAGACGTTTCTTCTAAATTATCCTGTTATCTGGAGATGAATTGATCAAAGTTTCTATGCCAAATAAAAAGTTAACGAGTTCAAATATTGTTTTTAAGCCAGTTTGAATGGTATTTAGTTGAAGAAATTCATGAACGTTGATCAGAGTCGTCAGGTTACCAAAAAAAAAATCTGGATGCTATCTTTACCCAATAATAATATGATTTCGATTTCCAGATAGAACTAGTGTTCAAAATCGGGGATATTCCTGGCAACTAACCCAATATCGAGCACAACGTTTGAAGTAGCAGAGCAATCAATAAAATTGATTGAGCGAGCCTCTTCATTCTGCCAGGAAAACAGAAGGTTTGAATAATGAGCCTAACGAGAACACTGAGTACTCAGAGTACTCGACCGATTAGTAATGATGATTCAGGTCAAGAGAGAAGTACAACCTTTCAGAGCTACATTTTCTAAGTTTGATCAATGAGATCAATACAGTAACGGTCGGTTTCACAAAACTTTAATTGTGCGATTAAAAAACCTTACGTAAATTAGAACCAATCGAATCACTCGTTTTGAAATTTCTACGAATCTCGGTGGTTCCAATTAATTTAACGGTACAATGTTTTATGAAACCGACCCTATATAAGAGTAGAGTAATAATATTACAATTAATATCAACAACGTTGCTCTGAAAGAGTGCAAAAATGAAATCGAACTTAGGCTTATAAGGAGTAGGATCATACAAATTGGTCGAGTTCTCCATTATCAGAGAAGACTTTCCAGGGTGAAAAAAGAACGATAGGCTGTCAACAAGTTTCATGTGTATGACAATTGACCGTTCGTTGAACTGTAGCAGTTCACACCTTGTATTGTAGGAGATGAACTTAATCCAGTGGTCACCCTGGAAGTTTGAGGATTCATTCTTCTGAAATTCTAGAACAGTAATTAGCAATATGTTATAAGAGGTGCACAGTAGAGAAATTGAATTAACTGATTAGAATACCAAGATGAACATGAGTAAATATAATATAGAGTTTTTTCAGGATAAACGAATTGTCACTGTGTTAATTATCTAATTTATTTCAACCAATATAACATATATTTATATTTAGAAACTACTCTTATTTATTTACACGATTTTTTACCTTTACCACTTCGAAAAGCGATTGCGCGCTCTTCTCACAACCCGGTCTTCTTTGACGCTTTAGCTCTATTCGGGTTCACACAATTACTGTTCTAGGACTGTCAGGAGTTTGCGCAGTAAATTTGTTCGCGATAGTTAGCGTTCGGGTTTTTTGGGGACTGTTTCAGGACTGACTTGTTTTGCGTTCGGGTTTTTACGAATAATCCTGGGATAGTCCGAGAACAGTCCGAAAGCTGTCCCCGCTCTTAGGCAGGTACTGTTTTAGGATTATTCTGGGTGCATGCTTTTAAGGGCTTTACGTGATGGTTGTTGGCCGGAATTTTGATGACATCGATTATTTTCAATGAAGATATCGTTGATAAGATATATTTCTCGTGCTGAAAACTGAAATGCTTTTATTTTCCCTTTTTCATATTTGGATCGTTTGATGCATTCGGGTTTTTCAAAACTTGAACCAGTCCTAGAACGGTCCTTGGTATCGAAGCGAATGCGCATCTGTCCGGCGCAGTTTTAGAACTATCCTAGGACTGTCCTGAAAATTGTAACCCGAATAAAGCTTTTATATCCCGTACGCCAATGTTCTAGAAATGACTAGATCGCATTGGAATACGTGCGCCGAGACGAGATACTTCTAGAAGATCGTCAACGATGCGCTATGTAACAAAGGGGTTGTTTCTTTTCTGTTCATGTTGTTTTTATGTTTATAAATCTCAATAGCTTCCATGTTCAGCCTAGATAAGTAACTTTTGATATTCGAAATATCCCCTGCTTTTGAGAAAACTATATTGTGCCCCTCGAGAGTTCTTATATTCGGTAGAAAAAGTCGTTAATAAATAAATAAAAAAACTAAGGGGCAGGAATCAGACAGAAAAATCCGCACTGGAGGAACATGCTCTAACAGATGGACACAATATAGGTTATTTCGAATATAAAAAATTATATCCTAGGCTTGAACATGGAAGCTTTTGAGATTTATAAACATAAATACAACATGAACAGAAAAGAAGAAACCCCTTTGTGACATAGCACATCGTTGCTGATCTTGGAAAAAACCAAGAACAAGCTTATACGAAGCGGGATCGATGGGACAATCGACATCGCAATTAAACTCACTACATTTTCCCGCCATTAACCAGTGTGTAGATAACATCTCCAAATAGACCACATCAGTGTCAAAAATTCAGCGTTCGAGGTACAATCTCAGACCGAGAATCCTCTGAAGATGCGTACCTCAGATGTAGGCGAAACGTTAGGTGAAATAATTCCTAATGGACCACGGCCAATAGTCCCGGAAGACTCTCTCAATGTTAAAATGTCTGTTATAAAAAAGGGCTCGGACACCGAAATGCTTTAATGACCTAAGCTGTAACAGTATATTCCAAAACAAGTTGCAGAATGAGCTCCTATTCCAACACGAATGCGTAAGATTGAGTGTTGGAGTTGCCTTATGCAACGAGTATTAGACGATATTTTCTCTATTTCAGTCAAGTTTTGTGAAATACTCTCGAAATTCAAATAAAAATTCAGGTTAGTGACTTTTGTATTGTATCTTGGCAGTTGGTGACTTACGAAATTTGACATATTGCGGAATTTGAATGGATTTGATGTGAAAATTGAGAGGATCTAAGGTCAGTACTGGCAACCACAAAACGAAAAATGTAACTGAAAACAATGCTGTAATGAGTTTCATCACAGCACTATTTTTGGTACTGTAACGAAATTTCTTTGTTTCAGTATGTCGGATCGCCCGTAGAAATGTCATTCTAGTCATCACAATCGAAGAAACGACTGGTTCTCAAGGTTTCAATAATTCTCTGAGAAAATTTACCCATTTTTTAAATTTTCGTTCTCCGGTTGTCATGCGTGAATCGTCATTTTCATCAGTCATCCACAATGTTTCATTGAAAGGAAGCAACATCTCCAATGCATAAATCTGTAAAAACCGACGAAAATTCAAGACATATCGAGTAATATTTTTCGACCCAGATTAGCTGAAAAGCCGAAGTTACGATAATCTCAATCTTTTTTGCCATGACAGATAGAATCAATTATGTAAATTTCCATCGGAACTCAATTTTGTTCCCGCGCTACTAAAAATGTTAATAAAATTCAAAAGCCCGCAGATTTACATATTCTGCATGGGATTGGGCCTCGCAACACGAAAAATTTATGAAAAAAGTCGATTAATACTTGGCAATTATTTTACAACTCTGAGTGAACGGGTTTTAGGGAAACACGAAATTTGAGTGGCAGCATGTCAAAGCGAGAGCCCGAGAGCCGCATTCAGTTTTCCGAGGCCGTTGGCCATTATTTATGGAGATGACGAGTAATTCCGCAGATGAATTCTTCCTAAAAAAGGATTAGTTGTATTTGGCTTTCATGGATGGAAATGAAAATCTCTACGTCAGGATCGATAATATGAATGGAAAAAATACATATTGATTGAAAGAAAAGTCGCTCAGAATAATTTGTCACCTCCGTTAATAACCCAAATATACAGAGCGCAAAAATAATCGATCACAATAAGTACTGTAATAGCATTGATTATAAATATATATTTTTTTCTCTATTTCAGTATTGTAATGCCTTCATTACAGTACTGAAAGTAGTGTTAGTGTTGTAATGAACTCATAACAGCATTGTTTTCAGTTATATTTTTTCTTTTGTGGTTGTCAGTGATGACTCCCGATCCTATCAACGTTCAAATCAAATCAATTCTAATTCCATACTCTGTCAAATTTCGTAAGTCACACCAAGTGGCAAGATACAATACGAAAGTCACTAATCCAAATTTTTATCTGAATATCGTCTAATACACTAATCCGGATTTTTATCTGAATTTCGAAGGTATTTCACAAGACTTGATAAAAGAAATAGAGTAAATATCGTCTAATACTCGTGGCAATTCCAACACTCATACTTTCGAAAACTATCTCCTTTGTCGCTCGTTTTCGAATTTCGCATTCGTGTTGGAATAGGAGCCCTTTCTGCAACTTGTTTTAGAATATAGTGATAACACCTCATCATAGAGGGTGTTAAAAATGTAAGCATGTAAATGCTTGCACGTAAATGTAAGCAAAATGTAGGTACGACCGAGTGTACAACCTAGTCCGTCCTAGGTAAACTTAACAATCTAATTTCAATTTAAGGAGAGTATTTTAAGAGGTCCCTACTGTTCATAATACGAATTTTCATTAAATTACGAGTATATTAAGTATTTTGAAATTTATTCCAGTAAAATGGATTTCCAGTGACGCAATTTAGGAGGCCGTATCTCCTCAGGGCGGGACGTTAGGAAAAAAATTATAGGGACTTGTCATCAAATTTTTTATGTTTTATCTGAATCAGATAGATTTCGCGCATTTTCCCAGACATCCTGTATATATGAAACTTTCCAAAAAAATTTTGTCCCAAAACTGACTAGAACTGACGTTTCCACTCCATCCGAAGGAAAAACTAAAGAACTTAATAATTCTTACCTTGACTGAATGCAAACGAAAACGATTCAAGTTCTCGAAGATTCTCACCAACACACCGCAACATTTCCTGGTGAAGTACCCTGCTGCGGCAGGGAAAATAACTTTCTCAGTTTAAGCTCGATAAAGCATTCACCGAACTTGCAGCTTTGAGGCAAATATTGGCTGTTCAGGCATGCATTTACTCTAATAGTTACGTTAATGACGCAGACGGTAAACACTGCCTGTGACAAATATTGTCACACATCCTTAGATTCGTCGCATATCTCATCAATCGATGGCTTTGAACGATTCTGCATTTGCATTGAAACTATACAAGTTTATTGGGAACCACATAATTTCAATGTGAACCATACTGCATGGAAAATTAAAAAAAAAAAGTAATGTTGAAGTTCGGATGTTTGGATATAGATTTTGTTTGTTGAATTACCTGAGAAAAAAATCAATTAAGATTAATTTTATGTGTTATGCGTCTATGACGTTAGAGATCGGAAAAAAATCCTCACTAGGCTGTCAAATTAATCGTTTTATTGGTGTTCGATGAAATGGGGAATTTAAGATTCTATTCCGAGCAAAATGACATCGGGAACGTAGTAGCAAAAAGCTGACAATAACAGCTTCAGAAATTTCTCTTTTTTTTGTGTGGTTGAAAGGATACAATTTTCATCATTGAATTTGCGGTATGTTATTGTTTCTAGTAATTTTATATATAATGAATTATTCAATAATGTTACTGATGAATTGAAATAACAAAATTATTTTGCAGGCGGAATTTAACCATCATGAAGAGTCAGATGACAGATTGAAAAACAACTTTTTTGAAAATTTCGAAGATTTGGTCTGATCATATTTTTTACATTTGTTTTTTTGTCTGTTATTGTTAGGCAACAAGTTTTTGGAAATAATTCGGTTCTAACTAATTACTGCAAGAATTTTCGTTTCAGAATTTTTCCAATTGAGTTTATATCAGAGACTAGGAGTAAAAACCCAAAAAAGTTTCAAAAAATAAAGAATTGCAATCGATATTCGAAATAGCGCACGAACTCAAAAGGAAAAATATTTGAGAACTCGTTCAGTAAATTTCGCAGTCTTTTTCTGTCGAAGGACAGGCGGAACAGAGAACTATTTTCTGAACTATTCATTAGTCCAATCCTCGATCCAACTTAAGAGTTTTCAATTCGAAATTCGCCGTCATTTTAAGAATCTAGCGAGCAATACAACAAATCATGAACTATGGAAATCGCCGATTGGAATAATCAAGTAGCTACTTATTCATATCCTTGATTAATCCGAAATATTTCTTTTCTGATTGGATAATTTCCAATATCCTGAATTATATTGATTCCAGAAAAAGAGGCTGCTTCAATCAGGCATGATTGCAAGAACCTTCTTACTGCTTTCTGCATTATCGAATTAGAACGAAAGAGCGATCGCACCGTTTGTTGATCCATGCATTCGAGCAAATTTAGCTCGTTACATATTTATGAGTATAATAATAAAGGAACTCCAAATTAAAAGAAAAATTTTTTCGTTTGCCTTCATTCACTTATTCGTTTGCTCGTTATAGAATTGTCATTCGAACAGCGAAATTTTTCTTTTCAAAATTAAGAAATCAGGTACTCCTCTTGATGGGCTGTAATGTGAACCTGAGAGGAATATAACATCTGCATTAACTTTTCTCTATTTTCGTTGACTGAGGTGCTGCTAAGTGGACTCTTTTGGTCCAAGTTTGTTCTTTCATATGTACCTACAGCTTTTCCTGAAAAAAATCACCACCCACCTTCAATCACCTTCGAAATGGTCCGTTATATCGGTTATGATACCACCTATCAATGTTCCTCATCGGCCTTTGTTCTGAAGGCGGGATATGCGTGTAAAACAAAAGCCAATTAATTGAAACTCGATTTCCGCCCCCACCTCTAACTCTTCACAACTAAGTTCGGGATCCTTGTTCACGGTGTAAATAAAGTGGATGACTGAACAACAGACCATCGAGAAAACCTTCGAGCCTCCGCGCCTATTTAAGCCGCCATAACATGAGAAGCCCTTTGTTGACTCGTGTTTACCTTCCAGTTTGTTGCCAGCCGATCCCCGCTTGATGTCCCTCCACTTAACAGGTGGTTCACGTCCCTTCCGCCCCCCGCAATTAATTATTCAAACTAATTCCGTCCACGATGCTCCTAAAATAACACCGTGAATTTCTCATGAGGGGATTAAAAATTAACCGGTTGGAATTTGTGCGACTTCATTGCAAACAGTCTGTTATGTCAGGGTTTTGATGAAGTTGTAATTCTTGATGAACGCTATAACAGCAGGATTCCGCTTTGCTTCTATTATGCCTGACAAATGGAATGGTGTTCTTATGTATACTTAACAGGCCTCCACAGAATAATCTGTGCCGTAATTGTTTCATTTCGAATATAAACAGTATTATCTGAACATTTTTCTTTATAAGGTACAAATGGAAAATCATCGTTCTTCCTCAATCAAATGTCATGCTGAAACAACTCGCATAGTACCCATGCCAAAGAGAACTCCCTTAAGGCGGCTTCACATTTGGTCGAGAAGTGGGCGAGAGTACTACCTTACTGAAGAGTCAGTGGTGATCAGTATCATGCATAGTAAGGCAAGTGGTGGTATTTCATGACCTTGAAGGGAAGGGTCGTGACTTGTGCCTTCAGTTGGAATGAGCATGCCCAAATCAGTCGAACACTACCCATCGAAATGCCTGTGACCGAGAGCGAGAGGAGCACGACCAACAAATGAACTTTCCCCTGTAAACTAGAAAAATTTGTGAGCTCCTATTGGGAAAAATCTAGTTGTTTGACATGCGCATTACTGGTCATGTTTTCAACCTGTTCACTACCCCGTGTGAACCCACCTTTAGAGACGGAGGCAATGTGTCCCCTAGATGGCCTCTGTGCCATTCAAACATATTGTTAATATGCGAGATAATAAGATGAGGCCGAAGTCTATAAATCTTATGAAGAATGCCATTAGAGTTGACACTAATAAAAATATAATCTGAAGTGTTAGACGGTTCTTGAAGAGAACTTTCCGCACTCACCAAATCTTCTGGCAAAGACTTCCACTATAATGAATATTGAGCAGACCAAGAAAGATTCTCAGTTATGATCTACGATCTGCACTCGTTCAAGATTTATGCCATCGATTAAATACTGATGCCGTGGATTGCTCCTCTTAAGACGAACAACCCAACATTTGCATACGTTCAGGGAAAGAACCCACTTTTGACACGAACAAGTCAAACGAGCATAATAAAAAGGTTTCAGGTCGTCTGCATATTGCGAGTAGAAGGAAAATGTACCCGAGAAATCTGAAATGTATGTGGGTAGATATCTGACAGAAGCATCTTTGCATCACAGTCTTTTCAGTTTCAGATGTAATTCGCAATAGTTGTTCAACAGTACTAAAGGTATTCACCCTAAATCGTTTCATGTTAATTCCCTGTTGTTCTTCCTGACTTACTCTATTGTATTTGAATTTCTGACAGTTTCAGAACAACTTCATTCCTCTTCCACTGCTTAACTCTGACATGGATTATACTTTTCTATGATTTTATAATTGGTCAACCTCAATTGATATTAGCACTTGATCTTTGTCTAGAATTTCAGCTTTTCTTTCTAGTTTAAACAAGTTATGTTAAGAACTAAGAGATTTCGTTTGATTATTTAAAGAAACATAGTTCAGTACTACTTAAGATGCCGGTTAAATTATCAGCCGCTAAATCAAGTCGCATGAGGTGATATGTGAGACATACCTAAGTATGAACTGAGAATACCTCACCTAATTTACGTAAAAATAGAAGCATTGTATAAATAATATTTTGATTTGAAAAAAAAAATTTTACCTACCTACTGATAGAGAAAGGATGATTTCTTCATGAGAAATCAGGAAGCAGCCTGTAATCTCAATAAAATTTTATTTGGTCTCGAAATATTGTCTCGTTCATTGTGAAAGAGTGCTGGTCCATTCACGTCCTCTCTGTATAATTAAAATCTTTGTTCTTAACGAGTCTAGCATCCATAATGATCGTCAAAACCAAAACAAACCGTCCGAAACGATATAATCAATTCAATGTCTTTACGTGTTCCAACTGACCTACAAAACATACCTCTTATTTCCTACTCACTATTACTTACAGTAACAAAACTGGTTCTGGTGAAAGTGAATCTGACGAAAGAACTAAAAGCAGTTGGTTTATTATTTGTCCTGGAGTTCAATAAACTTGAACCTCCTCGATCTCTGTTGTCGGAAGTGGAGACCCAGACAATGTCGAGAGAGTAGCGGGTTGTTTTTTGCTATGGATTCTCAGGAGGAACAGGGCATTCTGTTATGTGTCATGGATCATTTGGTGCAGTTCTGATTGTTGGAAGCGTATATACACAACGAGAATGAGCTTACGGAACAAAGCCTTATGAAATGAAGGGACTTTCATGGAATCTCTTGCAACAATAATGTCATCTGAACAATCCTACCCGGCCACAAATTGGCAAATATGAGCAATGTTGAGATATGGGGTACTGCCAGGATAATTATATTACATATGTATATTGGTATACAAATATGAAGTTAAAATTCAAATAAAAAAAGGGAAAGATATGGTAGAGTTTAATCTGTATGTGAGCTTTTTCAGACAATCTCTGTCAAAAGCCTTTCCATATATCGAATCAAAAGAAAAATGATACAGAATTTGATTTATTCGAAATATCGTTTTTTAATCTGGATGTTCTCTCTGATTCAAATGCTTTATAAGTATATTTCAAACATATAATGTTTATTCTCTATATACTTACCTAAATCTTAACCTTTCCGCCGAAATTGTTAATGTTGTGTTTAATATGCGTGTTTCTGCAAAATATAAATATTTTGTATTGATTTGTGAATAGTTGTATCAATAATGATGAATTTTCGATTTTCATTCCAGTTATTGGAGTGAACTCTATCTGACTACTCTTCAGATATAATCCCAGCAGTGTATATTAATCTTCAAGTCACCCATTTGACTCACATCTACAAGTGACAAATAAAATATTTCGAAATACTTATGAATATCATCTTACACAATTGCCAAGTATCATTTGGCTGTTGATATAATCCTCATTAGATCAACTTCTCCAGGAGATACCGTGGAATACCACAGTGGAGTTGGAGACATTCGACTTAATGCCAGAGTTGCTTGTATTTCTCACCGAAATATCTTGAATTCAATACCGCTGCAAGGGCATTTTTCAAGAGCTCCTTGAGGAGCTCCCTAATGATGGATCACATATGCGAATAAGCCATCTGATCTCTTGAATTGGAGTATGATAAGAAGGGTGACAGAATAGAGTCTCGAATATGACAAACAGCTCTCACGTTTCTTTATATAGTAACTATATAATACATAACATCTGAAATGTTTTCACGAATACCTTTTCTAAAAAAATACTGAAAGAATGGAAAGGAATTTGAATTGTTTCGAAATTTCGATATAGTCGTTTATAAATTCTAAAAGCCTTTAAAAGATTGCGAATTACTGATTATTTTCACTGAAAACAAGAATTACTGGAAATTGACATCTCCATTGTATCAATTACAGTTATTATTGAAAGCCTCTACATCAGACAGGCGAAAAATCTGGATATAAAAATCATTATTCAAACCAGTGCGAACTGTTTTTTTTTTCATTGATCATTGCATTTAATATTGGTGCCTTTTTTCTAATTTCAAAAACATCATATAAGTCAGTAACCTCAAAACCGGTGCCTGCCATTTACTAAAAAACATTGAATATCCACCAAATAACAACAAAATTAGGTGAGACATTTTCAAAATAATTAGAAAAAAACAAGATTTCGAAATTTTAATTTCTGTACAAATATCGAAAAAGCGCCATTGGGGTCCCATGTTTGAATCAAGTGCGAAATCAGACGGGGAATATTTCATGCAAAATATTGTAAATCATTCACCATATTGTATATTTAAAAATATCACTTTTGAGGAGCCCATGAAAACTAAATCTATACCAGTTTCTAACAAAACTGAAACTGCATAAAATTCCGTACGCCAATGTGTGCGTGGTGTTTGAATGAATTTACATAAAACAGCCGAAATTCTGACAATGAATTTTTTTATTTTTATATTTCAAGAATAGGTAGCATATATCGGAATGAACCTCTAGTTGTCAGACCTGTTTCAATTTCAAGTAATTGCGTAGTCGGAATACGCATCAACTTTTTTCGCGAAGCATCAACGAGAAACAAGTAACGTCTGTGAAAAATTTTATTACCTTGATATGAGTCGAATATGAAATTCAAATGAGAATGTGAGTGAAATATGTTCAAGCAATTTTAGTTTAAACGCTTATATACCTATACCCTTTATGATACCAAGTTCGTGTAAATAGGATGAGGAGTTCGACCGAAGTTGAAATCGGTAATTATTATTACTTTTCGCTCTGATATTGTTTTTATAGTTCGGGCCGTACCTTTTTCTCGGAATTGATCATCTTAAATTTTGAATTAAGATCAAAATAAGGATTAGAGTGACCTCAAGGTCTATTATTGTGCTTCCAATTGAAGCTGTATTACGATGTATTGTTCATCGGCAGTACAGAATAATGTATCGATACGGTAATTAAGGAGCTGTCGACCCAACCAGCCAAAAAAATCTACACTAGCGGAACATGCTCTAATCGATGGATACCAAAAATTTTTTCAAAGACAGAGGTCATTTCAATCATCAGTTTCTATCATAGGATGAACATGGAAGCTATAGAAATCCATAAACATAAAAACTGCTCAATCAGAAAATATGAAACATCCCTGGTACATGGCGCATGGTTGCGCCAGTCTAGGACAGGACCCGAGTAAAGCCGATACGGAGTGAGAGCCAATGGACATGAATATTTTGTCTCTGACAGATATAGGATACTGATGATGCCTCATAAGGCTGAAACCGGTATGAGATCTTCGAGCCTCTGAATTAAAATGATCTGTATTCATTTCGATAATTACTATTTTGAATTTATCTATGTTTCAAAAACGTCCTCGGTGTGGCCTCTGTACAGGGAGAAAATTTTTTGTTTTTCATTTGTTTTTTCTTAAAAAGGAAGATATTTCTCATGACTTTCATTATGAATTATTCAAAGCACAATGAAACAAAGAATTTCCATTCGAGCATTCAATTTATGATCGAATGTCTAGATAGTGAGTATTGGTGATTATTCTCAAAAATGCCTAATTATAGGATCATTGAATGGCTTCATTGTGAAGACAAGTACCCGAGCCTCATGTAGGTAGGCACGACAAATTCTCTAATTAAGATATCTCGTTTTCTTCGACGCCAACTACCCACCTTGTGAGAGTTATTTCAGTTTCTGCTGACAAGCCACATTGAATTAAGACCCAAAGGAGGAATCATGCGATCAGATCATTTGAGAAAAGTTATGGGTACGTGGGTGATGATCCTATAAAAATGCGAAATGTGTTTCTTATATATTTCAGAGTATCAGTATTTCTCATACAATTATTTTGTCTTATAAAATTTTCTTAATTCGAGGAACTTTTATGAAAACCATTTCAGTCATTTTCGATAAGAACTTTTCACATCATTCAGAATCACGTACTTATGCATAGAAACTTCGTAACACTGCTAGTTGAAATCAAATTTTGTCATTCGAAGGTTAGTCATTTTCGACCCTAGTTATATTGATACGTCATCACAAAATTTCGTCAAACCGACGGTATTTCTATTGGGTTCAATTCGTTCGCGCGATAATTTCACAACTAATTTTGCGAAGGAATGTCGCCATATTTCGCCGGCATATCATTTTTCAGAAGGTTTGTTCAAAATAGGTCTTCGGAATGTATTGTATAAGAACTGATAATACAATCTTGGTATTCAGTAAGTGAAGAAACATTCAGCTATAGAATATTTGATAATTCATCAAAGAAATTGGTGCAAGAAAATGTTTATTACAATATAAACGCTGTGCAACACAGGAAATGAATCTTTGATTTATTTTTCGGCAAAAGTATAAACCACAAAAAATAGGACAAAAAAATTGATATAGCATAAGTCACCGTAACAACAATATGTCAATTTTCAGTTCATACCTTTGGGCCGCTTGCACCTACACTAAATAAACTAAATTGAGTCCTGAGTCAGAAATCAGATGCGTGCGCATAAGATCTTGAGGTAATTACGCGTGCGCACCTGATTTAGGACTAAGAGCTTGAATTAGCGTAGTGGCAAGCGGCCCTTAGAGACGAGGAACACAGTTTTGACATCAACACTAATTTGAAATCAATACAGACAGTACGGCGTCTCAGGTTCTAGGCAGGAAATATCAGAATATGTTAAAATATTGAAACATCCAATATAACACACTAGATTTTACACCCCGAAGTTCTGATTGTTTGGGTTTTTATCAAGAAAATACCTTACTGCTGAAGATCATTTGATTTCGTTTTATAGCTTTCACCGATATCATTATTTTGTGCCTCGTTTGTTTGGTTTTTCACATTTCACACTTTTTGTTTTATCGACAATTGAATCTCCAACCTGAAAATTTGTTTCCATCCTAGTACCTGTTTTATATTGTATTCAAATTTTTGATCAAGACAATTATTTCTACGTAATGACTGCCCATAATAATACTTTTAGAAAGTGACATCAAAAGTTTCATTTGTTTATATCCATATAATCCAACAAATTTTGTAGTTTATTTTTTATAATCGGAGATTTCATTAATGTATTGTAGATATTTGATAATGACTGCAATAGTCGCAACATGTCACCTGTAGGATTTGAAAATATAGAGTTCCAAGAAAAATGGGATTTCATTAAATTAAAAGTGATTGTACTAAGGACGATAACTCTTTCATTCTGCAAATGCAAGTAATCAGTTCACAAAGTTTCGTTAAAATAATGAAAAAATTGATTTGTATATCTTGACAGATATATTGTACCATGTTTTATACATATACATCAGATCCACAAGAAAGCTTGTTCAGTCACCCGATCGATAGCTTCTGTAAGTTGATTTTCCTATATCAATCATATGCACTTCCACAAAGTGCAAGCAATAAGTTAATGAGCTTCATCGGTTCTTCGCTCCTTCTGATGTATTTTATACACGTATTTCCTATTATAATTTAACTCACTTTACATTTTGCCTTCGCGCTAATTCAAGAAATCAGTTGAGAAAATTTTTCTTTTCAAAAACTCCACTTCAAATGAATCCGCTGATACGAAACATGCCCTATATGTTGTCAGTTGATTTAACCTTGCTCTTATCGTTTCTGAAATTTCAAATAAATAACTTTCCGCAAATTGCTGTTGAAGCAACCAACATATATATTTGGGTATCACTTTTGAATGAGTGAAGAATTTCATTCAGTCTGTCTCGATTCATATTAGTAGTAGATCCGAACCTACATCGACCTTCCCCGAGCTGCTAATAGAATGAATCCTATTTTATGAAAAAAATTTCGTATAATAGAAACTGTATCAAAAATAGGTTGCCTGAATAAATCTTGGACAGAAAATTTTCAATAATTTTTTGAAAAATGGTTTTTCATATATTTTCTAATATAGGAATTGTATTATGAAATGGGCTCCATTTTATTTTCAGCTCGGTGAAGGTGGATGTAGGTTCGGATTTGAGGCCATCATTTTGTGATCTTTAATGAGTCTTTTGAGCTCTTCCACTTTCTGACTGAGGTAACGGGCGTCTTGAACTGTCGATGCAATTTAAAAAAACTTACTTATGAATTTAATGGAAGTAAGCTCTAAGAAGACAATATTTTGACATTCAGAATCGTCCTCCTAAATCTATTTCAAGTTCGATAAAAGAGAGGTGGTTACCGCTATTTTCGCAACGTACAATCAATATCTAACACAATGCCGTAATCTCTTCGATATTGTGATAAATATCAGGGTAATTTCGAATTGGAAGGAGCTATTGTTCCTAACAACTCGAAAAAACTAACGCATGAGCGGAATTCCACCGACATCGTACATCCCGGTATAATAAATAACACGGTCTAATATCCGTGCAGGAACTGCAGCGTATCCAGCGAAATCGACACATGGTCGGAAAGAGATTTAAATTTTAAATGAGCCGGGGATCCCTTTATGATCGTGTCCGAAATCCGCCATGCTGTTATAGCGACAGTTGCGGAATACGAAATCGTTCCGGTGAACAGAACCCGATATTTTCCAGGACGTATAAGTTGTCAATTTGCCCACAACTTTTCACTTCAACAGAGACAGGATGGAGTTATGGCAGAAATCGGGTAGTTTTTTCTGGATTCAGATTCACGAGAGATGTAAACGAAATAGGTTCTTTCTTATGATGGAGATTGAATATCTGTCACATGAATCGATTTCTGTTCATTCGTCTCTCAAAAATACTGGTTACAAAGTTTTTACTTAGATATAAATCGAAAAAATACAAAATCAAATTCTTCATATTCGGTTTATCGGGGCTTTGAGCTGTCGATTTTGGATTTAACTAGGACACTCGAGTATTTTAAACACGTCTTGAGTGTTAAAGCGAAGTAGAATTCAAATGTCTTTTGGGTTCTGTGGCCTCTGGATAAGTTATTGAATTATATAGGGTGTTTCAAAAAAAGGTGATCTTGTCTCTAGCATAGGTGGAAAACTGAAAAATAATTGGGTTGAAAAATTCTCTCAACGCCATCCATATTCAAGGTAAACAGCGTTGAAGAAAAAAAATTATGCACATTTTCTACGATTTTGCCGAAAGTACCGACAACATTGCTATGAAATTCTATTCGAATGTGTTATGGAAGCTGATACATTCAATGAATTGATTTTACGTCTGACTCATTATATAGGGCACTAGTTACACGGTTCGTACCCAGTAGTATTGAACATAATTTTAATATTAGATTTTTTAGGCAAAATCTCAAGTGAACTTAAACAACTCAAGATAAAACGATCTCGCGAAGACTTTGTAATTTCTTGCTCAAATTCGTTATTCTTCAACCTTTGATATCTGTCGAAATATCCATGAGAAAACTATGCTTCTGCATTTTTCATCAGGTATAAATTGCCAGTCAAGAGCAGTTCAAATTGAACATTATTCAGGATTGAATTGAAAATGTTAAAATTGGTAATGGTGGGTTAACCTCGGAAGTAAGACAAATGCCGTCGCGAGCTTTGTTCTCGAAATTTTTGAAGACTACAAAATTTTCCTTGATCATGTTCTTCTATCTCTTATAGTTTACCTAGCGTCGGCTGTGAAAGGCTGGAATCAAATGATTTATTAGCAATTTGTTCATGAAAAATCGACATTTTTCTTCGTTCATTTATTTCATTATAAGGAAATGGATTCCACATGAAAGCCTATTCGAATGAATTCTCTACATTAAAGTAAAATTTTCATCAAAATCAGACATTTAGTTCCTGATTTCTATGAAGACAAACAAATACACCAACAAACAGACTTTCAGATTTGTAATATTAGTATGAACACGTTTTATTTTTCATTCTGTCCAGTATGCGTTCACTCTACATTTCTTCGTAGTCAATATTTATTGCTATTGAATGATTATTTAAAAATTTTTCACTCGATTCTTAATTATTTTTTTTACAGGTATTTTACTTTAACATCCCAAGATGTCCATCACGCTTTAGGAAACAGTGAGTTACTTTATAATTGGCATAAGACCTTTCATGTGATGAAATTCTATATCTTTTGCAGTGATTTTCAAACGTTCCAACAACTTCTTTAAAATATTTAATTAACAAGTATGTTGTGAACAGAATCGAGACTACAGAGTAGTAAATATATTAGTAACTAGCTAACGTGACACTCGCTGCCAAACGCTATTGGAAAATGACAGCTCTACAAACAATTTTCTGTCACATTTTGGTGAAGGTAGATAAGTATACTGGGTATTTGTTCCCAGACGATTCACCCGTATATTTCTGGGATAGAGGGGTTAAGTGATACTTCATTTGAAAGGTATTGGAAGCCCCTCTACAACTGTGTATAAAAAACTTAATTTTGATTAATCAATTTCGCCAAAAGTAAATTTATTAACTAAAATTTTTCTGACTGACTGTTTGGGCGAACTACGCTAACGAATTGTAAAGTCGTAAAAAAACTCCATTTATGCTGAACCATGTAAGAGACGGTTTTCAGTCAAGATTATTTTATGGAAGTCAATGGAGGAAAATTTGAACATTTTTTTAAAAAACGCAGATCTATTTTTTTCATTGTAAGTATGATATAACAATTGAATTTTTTTTAAATTTATTTTTTTAAATTTTTCAATTCTGACAAAGGGCACATTGAGATTGAACTTATACAAAATATTCAAGGTCGCTCATTTGAGCTTTTGCGAAAACGGTTCATTAAAATTACGTTTTTAATGCACCGTGTTAAAGAGAGGCTCGCAAGATCTTTGAAATGAAGTATCTCTCAACCCCTCTTCTCTATTCAATTTTGAGGGGTTGAAGTTCCTCCTCTTAGGAGGTTATTCGTTCAACCCTGCAATATACCTCACAAGATATCCCCCAAACAAAATCATTCGACGTGTTTTGGGAAATTTTTCAAATCTCTATGATATAAGAAATATTCGGTGAGGCTAGATCTGAGAACCCTGTATTAAAAAGTCATTAACGTTCATATTTCAAATTAATAATCAGAGTACTCAGAATTTACCTTATGGGTCTTATGATAATTTCAGTCTTTCTCTTTCTTCTCTCGGTTAATACCCAGTTCTGCATATGTTTGACCAACCTTTCTCTGAAAATTGGTCTGTCCATACCACGTTCTAATTTCCCAGTTCTCTGTCAGAAGTTCAATTCTGTTGCTAATAGGCGACGTTCCAAAAATCAATGGGCAGCACTGTGTTCAAAGAAGAAGTTTAACAGAAGAATTTTCGAACCGTAAAGTAAAACTCGTGTAACCTAATACTTGGTTTCCTTTTATGATTTTTTTTTCATTATCTCTTATTTAATTGTTATCTCCATTTCAACTCTTTTTTCTTATGACGAAATAGTAGGTTTTCGCACTATTTCCTGAAATTCAAGCTCAAATAACAAAAGTCATTTTTCATAATCAATACTTCGAATACTAGAATTTCCGAAAGTTGTAGTTCATGATAGTGTGAGAAAGTAATTTGAATTTTTTCACCTTTATTCGTGCAGTTTCTCATTTTTTTATATTTCAGAGCCACCCCTGAAGCTCCACGTAAATTTGAAAAATTAAGCCAATTGGTCTTGCCACTCTTGGGTTTTCACGAACCCTATGAAATTAGTATTTCTTTCCGATTTAAGTGGATTATTGTGAAAAATACATGGTTACGAATTGGCGAATGCACCGGGCCATCCTCGAGTGCCCTTAAATTTTAGTCCAGCGCAACTATCTTTTTTTCTTTCATATGAACTTTGCAAGGTTGTTATTTCACACTAAATGCCTCAGCTAGTCAGAGCATGTAACCACCCCACATTTATATGACTACTCTGGCTCATGATAATCAAAACTTGAACAGTCAAGATTTATTCTTCTCTGATGACAATAGCTATTCACAATATCTATTATTACAAGTTGAAACATCAAAATATGAGGACGAGAATATCTACAATTATGAACAATCGTTAGATTTTTCATTCACAAGCGTTCTTCGTTCTTAGTTAACTAATCTTATTTGAATAATGCCAGATAAAGGAAGTGATTATCCCTCGACTTCTTCCAGAGGTGAGATGTAGTAGACTCCCAGCTAGAATGACGAATCTTCGACTTCTCACAGTTCTTCCAAGGCTGAAGTTCTTAACTCTCTCCAGAAAGACGTTGTAACTTCGACTTCTTCAAAAAAAAATTGTGTTGCAGAAAATGAAGGTTTAACTCCCTTCAAAAAAAAAGTATTGAAGGTTTGTTTAATTCCCTCCGAAAAGATGTTGAAGGTTTAATTCCCTCCAAAATGGTGTTGAAGGTTCAACTCCCTCCAGAAAGATGTTGAAGGTTTAACTCCCTCCAAAAAGGTGTTGCAGGTTTAACTCCCTCCAAAAAGGCTATTAGAAAGACTTGCATCAGTTTTTTGTATCGGCAAGATCCCACAATTCCCCGAGATCTCTGATAATCCTCATTCGCATAAAAATAATTCAAAAGAAGAAAAATGTCCACGTGTTCAACGAATCACTTACAGATAAATCGAAAAATGGAAAATCAGACGATCAAGGAATTGCGAAATGTTGAAATTCAATCAACAAATTATAATTTAGATAAACTGATCTAGAAGGAAAGTTGATTCATCAGATAATTAAGGAGACTAGATGAAAAGTTACATGATTCTCAAAATGGCAGAACACAAGTGTGCTACTCAAGTACCTCATTTACATGAAACAAACGAATTATTAGCAAAAATAAAATAATGCAGGACTAGTTTTTTGATTCGCGCGTCGCAGCAGATGCTGAAATTTCAAATTCCAGAATCCTACTCAGGGATTTGTATTTCCTCAACTCTCATATTTCTTTTGATTAAATCTAATAGAAAACATTCCTACCATTATTATTATGTAATTAATGTGTAGGTAGGTACCGAGGTTTGTATTCCACTTGACTTGAGGTTTATTGCAACAATACTAATTCAATTAGTTCGGACTAGATTATCAGTCCCCCGATAAATTAAGGAGAAAATACTGCCGGATGGCATGACTTATGAAAAAACCCGGTCATGAACGAACTTCACCGTTTGCTGTTAAGGCAAGTTTTGATGGCAATTACATGAAACTCGGAATAACTCGAGTCCTGCAGTTTGCGTGCCGTTGACTGTTAATTAATTCGTTGAAATGATGATTATAAGATCCTAAACCAATGCAATGAAGTTTTGTCGAAACAATCAAATTGAGACTTCCTGAATTTGTTGTTTAGTATTCTTCACATAAATATTTTTTTAATGATAAGATATTCAGTATGCGAGTACTGATTATCTGATAATCTTTTCTCCTTATTTTTGTTCTACATTAAGGGGCTGAATTCATTCAACCTTCGGTGGGAATGTCAAGGAAAAAGGTAAGATTATTTCCTTACACCGAAATCAGCGCAAAATGATGTGACACCGTGAATGCATTTTTCCCCAACCGCATAAAGATTCTTTGCAATTGATTCCGGAGTCAAGGAAGTGATTCAAAAAAGCACTGAAATGCGCACAGCTTATAGATAGATATGACCAATGTCTAGCAACATGTACCTACCATTCGTTCATAATTGATTTAATCATGATAAATTTCGTTTATTTTATGTTCTTCTTTCGGTATTTTCTTTCATGACGAAAAATTCTTATGCAGATAACCTTCTTGGTAGATATTCTTTCTTTTTATAAGCTGTTGTTCGTTATCATTTTCGTTGTGGATTTTTATGTTCATGCAGAAATTTGATTCGGATGAAATCTGTTCATTTGCGAATGTCTCTTATGAATTTGTAAAGACATTATTTTCTCTAATTATGTGTCAAATCCGCAATTTCTGAAACATCTCTTAGAACAAAAAAATTGATTGGTTAGATTTTCCTAATGTGAAAATTCTTGAAAAAGAAAAACAATATCAAAAAAGAAATATCTTAGAGATGATTCACATTAATTTAAACAAATCTGTTAATTTTAGATCTGATACTAGTCATCTTAGTTGTTTATATAACCCAATATTATTTAAGTATAAGAATTTGACAAAAAGATGAACTAGTTAGTTCAAACGTGAAATAGTTCAATATTCGACAACTAAAATACGACTTGTTTTGTGATTCACATTTATGGTTTATGGTTTGTTGTTTCAAACTATCTAGTGTACATGTGTCATTTTCCTTGATTGACTCACATTTTAAATTTTTCTACATTATATGGTCGGAATTTGTAACTTTTAACATATTGAGGTATGTAATTTTCTGTCACTTCGTGTATCTGTGTAAGAGAAGGAAAATGTTGTTAATGATTTTAATTTTGTAGGCCTGAGGAAGCAAATGTGAATTTGCGAAACGTCGCCAAATATATGTATTAGACACTCTGACATATTGTAATTGTCCTATTCCCACAATAATATTTCCATTATTATTGAACAAAAAAATGTTGGAGTATTTCATTCAAGCACAGTTTTCAATAATATTTATTGATGACATGTTGGCCTCCTGCCACGAATTCATTTATAATTTTTCAAATTTTATGCGATAGAAAACAGTTCTGCCACTCCATATTTTTCAATGCAAAAATCACTCAAAGACAATTGCTGCAATATTTTATATATTTCGATAAAAATTCAGCGAATTAGGGAAAATAATGTATGATATTCGTACAAAAGACTCATCTAACACTCGTTCATTCAAAACTAGCCATTTCGTGGCTCGTTTTTGAATTCTGAACTCGTGTAAGAGTATCTGCACTTGTATCAAAAATAACTATTCTAAAACCAAGTGGTACAATCTAGTCTGCCTGTAAAAAACATCCAATCGAAAAAACTAAGCCATGTCGCGATAATCACAAATTTTCATGAGATAATTATGAGTTAGGTCACAAAACATCCTGAAAACACGTGCCGGTCTACCATAATCATAATAAAAAAAGTGAATCACCGAGAATATTTTCCAGTTTACATTCGCAATCAGAAGACTCATATTTCTTTCTTGTACTGTACACTCTCATCATCTCCGTGGATGAACAAAGAACAATAGTTATCATTTCGCTATTTGTATATTTCTCCCTGGCGACTCACGAACACCGCAATTAGAGCGGTTGAGCCACGTCCAATCTAATTTTCCAGACGGCGGGCAAAACGAGCGTATATTCAGGGAAACATTTCATAATTCATTTTCCGGCGGAGAGGAAGAGAGAGAAAAGCAGATAGAAGTACCCCAGGAAAATCGAAAGAAAACAAGGCGGAGTTGTGCGTTATTAAACTTTAAAAACAAACATATTGGATTCCTCCGGATCTATCGTAAGTTCTCTCAGAGGTTTGTGGCTGAAAGACTCCAGAGAAATCCTCTTTGTATATAAAATCAATAGGACCGTGTCCGGTTGACGGTCTGCATCGTGGCGAAGCGGAGGGAATCGGCAAATTTAATCTCCAAAACGTTGTTCCGATTTCATATCGTGAAATTGGTTTTTGCGAACAAAAAATATAGAGATGAATCGCCCGGGGAATGGGTGCTTGATTCCAATCTGCGAATGATATTCATTCATTCGGATGCGAAAGTTTGCAGTTCTCACATAATGAATTTATTTCTCGAGAATGATGAAAAATTTGATTCTTATTTGACTTCTACGGCAATTTTTTCGTTCTCGCTGTCCTCGAGATTCAGACAATATTTGGCATGCGTGTAAGTGATGGATGAGAATTAAATAATAATTTTTCATACCTACCAAACCAGATTCGCTGTCCCTTGAGGGTACCTTTTTCTGCAACCGTTTGAGCTATAAAATTTCAAGTTGAGATTCAAAGATCCAATCAGTTTTTTGATGAATGCAAATATTCGGAAGTACAGGGTGATTTTGAAATTATTGCGTTTTCGGGGATACTGTGTATATCTTGATATACTCGATATTCTCATATTTTTACATGGAACTCATTGGCGTACAATGAAAATCTTTTTGGGTTATCGTTTTCGAGTTATACCTCATAACTCATTGTTTTTTTATGGGATTCCCAGATTTAATTTCAACATGAGATTGCATCTTTTTTCTGATTGAAATAATATGTAACATGTGTCTGAAAATAATTTTCATGATCAAACTCAAATTCTTTTTAATTCAACCCACGTATAGAATATAGGAATAATCGACAATGATAATTCTAGCAATGATTAATAATAGAGATTGAGACATTAGCATTCAAAAAAATTGTTTGAAATTTCGACCCTTATGTTTTTAGGCTCTAAACATGATTCGCACCTTCTTCTTAAATGATTCGGAATTTATTCGTTCATTCTCACCTGCTTATGAAGTATTCAAAGAAATTCAATTCATTTTAATTGTTTTGAATGTTATTTCGTTATAATGCGAACTGTTTAAGGTTGTATATTTTGATTCTTTCCTTTCTATACACCATGTTCTCGCCGTTATGAATTCGTCCACTCTACTTACACAACACATACTTGTGGCTGATCTATTCCTAGGGCAATCTTCTGTAATGCACCTGATGAAGATGAACTACACCTCTACATTCACAAAAAACGAATTTCTTTTTCTTTCATTCCAAAATATATTCTCTTAAATAAATCAACAACTGACTTCTTCAATTACTTCGTATGACTTTCAATCACTTTATGGATTTCAATTGAAATATCTTCAGCCCAAAAACAAAACCTTTCAATGATCAACTGCATTTCCCCAACCTCCGATTTCAACGTATGTTACTTGATAATTATGTGAAAAGGTGTCCTGTTGTGGTCCTATTTACATATTATTTTATATTCAGTTTTGAGAATGGGATGAAATGCAAAGTATTTATGCTAACGACATATTAATTGAAATTGTGAAACGTATAGTCAAGTATCTTTTTTCGTTTATAGTATCAATATTTAAATTATCTTTTACCATGTCTTAAACGAGGAATCAATTTCGATTAAATGTTTTATTGTACAATTTACCGAAAACTATTATACAAGGCTACTAATCCGTGATCAAAATGTGAAGAAAACTAAGATTCCTTTCGGGTAAAACAACGCTCCAATATCAGAAGCCATACTGATGAAGTTTCTTTATCTCTTCTTGGTATTTCTTCAACACCGTTGTGATGATAAGATTATTGTTGTATATGGTTGGCAAAATTGTTGATCCCTGAACTGAAACTCTTTATTCTGAGAGAAAAAGGAAAATGAATGGCACATTCTTCATTTGTTCTCTCAAGAAACTTGAAATTTGGGCCATTTCAACATTTTGTTGATTTTATCCGTTTCTGTTTATGCTACAATTGCATCCATCATGGATCTACATAATACTTATAGAAATTTCGGTATTCGTTTCTTCAGGACTTCTTCGATGATTTTTGCCAGATTTGTAATATATGTGATAGGTCGGTTGTTCTTCATCTCCACCCTTATCCTGATGGACTATTCCTCGGATCATTCTGGATGTTTTTGAATTGGTATTGATGAAGCCAATTTAATCACCTCTAGAAGAACTCCGGTTTCCAACGGTAATTCAAAGATGTCTGTAAGTATTGCCTCTCGATAATTATCATATATTTTTATATCTTTTATATGGTTGATCTTTTTCGTCCTTCATGTTACTTCTCATGCCTAACCCTAGAAAATTACTGGGAATGTCCTGATGATTCATGAAAAATATGATTCGAATATGACAAACCAGAATAAAATACGTTTTGTTCTTCGTGAACAACTAGTAGTTAGAAAAAACTTTTTTGATATAAATTTCATTTCGATTTTAGTTGATCCGTTTCAGTTCTGTTGTCCTTTCGAAAAAATTTGAAAAAACGTGAAGATCTGCCTTATCTATTTTCGGCCAAATCATGAGAATTCAGCATGAAGATTTACGTTTTCACTATCCTCTATTAAGGAGATGAAGCTTGGAATCTAACAGACGTCATGTGCAAAAAACTAGAAGCTTTTGAAATGTGGAATGTTAAGGATGTCCTGGTTGAACAAAATGCGCAATGTGGATGTGCTTATACAAAAATGTCTAGGACTCGGGCGTCGGAGAGCATCGTGGCGCTTATGATGGCTAACGTTCAAAGAGGACAAGGCATTTGAAGAATATTTTATTCCGGCTTTCATCGCAGAGTGTGAGACAAAGTTGTCGGGATTACCAAATTCAGTGATTGAATGGAAGCCGAGGTCGAAGCAGACAATGTTATAAAATATCCAATGAATATTTTCAGAAAGCCCCCTGATTCGCTGAAAGCTACGGGTCAACCAAGGCTCGTAAAATAAACCCATCTGTAGTTCCCCTTCGACCCTTACCTGAAGACATAAACTTCAATCCCTCGAACCGACCTGCTCCGAGCGGTTCCCGCAAGTTTTCACCCTAAAACTTCGTGGAATAGAGTTATAGCTCCACTCGCGCCTCTCCAGACGGATCTGTCACAGTGCATTTAGTTTTTACGAATCCGCTGCATCTCGGTTCCTTCCCGTAATGGTCGAAAAACAAAAAAAGTCAGCGCAGCGCGAAACAAGGACCGGCGGTTGTTGCCCGCAAAAAGTTTGGAAAGTTCACGACACAACTGCTACTTTTCGCATAACTCATCCGAGAGTCTATGGACCGGCCAACCCTGTTCCCGATGCTTGTCGGCGGCTGTTTATTAATATGCCAGCTTCGTGTTCGAGAACTTTCGATGTGTTCCGGGAGGAGGAAAGATTGCCCCCATCTAACATGGATCCAAAGAGCTGTCGTTTAAGATATGGCCGCCTGTAAATTTCGAGATAGTTCGTTGTGAAGATTGACGTTTAGTTCAATATACTTGGACGAATGAAGACGTATAGAAACTTACTCTAGCTTCGAGTTCTTGTCATCTGACTCGGATGTTTGGGACATGTTCCTCTGTTTTATCGACCGTTTAAGTAGCTAAACAAACATTCAATAGAGAGTGGAAATATCTCATCATTCTACGAATATTAGGAGGATGTTTGTTACTCGTTCACGTAAAAACAAATATATGAGTAATTTATGTTAAGAAGTGTCCTCATCCTTGCAGGACTTGTGATGCCATATGGCATCATTGGGAGTTACACAAACATCGAAGAAATTAAAATTTTTTTATATTCCAACAGTATAAACACTCATTTGACAAAAAAAATTACATTTTCATTTTGCCTGCTCTGGCAAACATTTTTATTTCCCATTTATGAAGTTTATTTTTCATGAATTGTTTTAAAGATGATCGCCTATTGAAGGGGATCATAAGTTTTCAATTGATTTGAACTCTTCTGGTTCCAGCTTCGCCAAGTTAGACCTTGTCCCATCTATCACCGGCCTAATCTTGAACAATTTGTCATAATCTGGACTATCCCTAGGCTGCATTTGGGAATTATCATTGAAATAAACCATATTTCTGAAATTATCGAATCTATTACGCGACAACACATCTGCGATTGAGGGATATTTGTACCTTCCGCCCAATACATTCGGTAACTTGGCATTTTGATGATTCTACTCTGAATGTGAATTCCCATTTCTTTTTCTGTTGTGTTCACAGATGTTTGAGTTTGTTGAACAGAATAAAGGTTTGTTCGATAAGCAATATTTGCTATTATATCATTTTACAAATGATAATCAGCGGAAAAATAGAGGGACGAAGGGGTGTTGGAAGAAGGCAAGCCTCCTGACTCAAAAATATTCGAGAGTGGACCGAAATAAGAAATACAGGACAACTTTTGCATTTAGCTCAAGATCGAGAAGCCTTCTCAATGGTGATCGCCAACGTCGGAGAAAACTGACATGGCACATGAAGAAGAAGAATTGTAGAGGAGTCATTTCAGTAGAATGGGGTTTGGAAAAAGAATTATTGCTAATTGTATCTAGTTGTCGCATATCTTTCTTTCGCCATCGATAAGTTGGATCCTTTTTTTTCAGGAGATTAGGTAATCGGGCAAGTGGAATATCATCCGACGAACTATAATCTTCTGAGTCCCCAACATTCCCTCCCACTTCACAATCAATGCAACCAGCAGCTTCTCCTATCTGTATTTGACTTTCTGTTTGAGGAGAAATGTCTTCTTTGTCTTCTACATCAACCTCTACATCTTCATCAGAGTTTTCTAACTGAATGTCTGAAATATCTCCTTCCAGAATTAGAAGTAGATGCTTTTCTTCTTTTTCCATCAACCCAACACTCGTCATTTCAACCTGAATTAAAAAAAAAATATTTCTACAAATACAATATTATTTCTACAAATATGATATTATTATTATAAATATTTCATTCAAATATATATTCAATACGGAAGACAATATCTGTATAGTATGAAGCCCAATGATTCCAAATGGAATCATAACTTTTTGGGGGTGGTGGGGTAAATTATGATGCTAATTTCTATAAACAAAAACTATCATTGAATAAACTAAAGCATGATTACTCACCTCGATTTTTCTCAAGTCTGTATATAGCGCAATTTGAAAGTAGTAATACTAGAAAGTTCACTGTTCACTAATTTATGTCAGCAGTAGGAAATGCAAACTTGCAAATGTGCATAAACATAAATACAGAACTCTATACTAGAAACTTTTGATGTCCATACAACGGATGCCCTTTCTAGGAATAAGAAATATCAACAAGAAGGTTTTCAGTAACATCTAGGGATAAGAAAAAGCACTCATTTTTGATTATGCCAAATGGCATCACTGGGCTGGAAAGAGTTAAATGGCACATCTATCAAAATAACAGATAGGCTACAATTTATGAAGATCTCTGAGAACTATTTTGGTGTATGCTGCCTAAGCCGTTGAAGTTACACGATGATTATGTACCGTGGGTACGTTTGTCTTGAATAGTTCTAAGTAAAAGTCCCCAACAGCATTTATCTATCTTTTGTACGAGAGCCATTATATCCAGAATGGTGAGCCATCATTCCATATTCGATAGTCATACAAGTATGCTTGTTCACGAATAAGAAAGACTTTGCTATTCAAATTGCGTTTTTGTCCAATTTTCTTCAGTTCTTGACTGCTTAATGTTTTTGTCGAAATTTGAATAATCGGTTAAAGTGTTGATTTGATTGTGCTTGTCTGCAAAAAGAGAAACTCTGGAACTGCTACCTCAAAATCAGCTCAGTAGTATTATATTGCATATATGTACCAATTTCCTGGCCTGGTCTGGTGTAAATTGAAAAAGTCGGTGGAAACTTCAGTGAACCTGTTTTCTATATCGAACTATAATTTATGCATCGAGAACTATAATTTATGAGTTTAAGATATCGAAACAAAAAATAAATCATTGTTCATACAACCATACAACTTCCAAACACAAAAATGAAAGTCAGTCGTTCTGTATCATTGGAAAGTATTTATATTGCCCATTTCTGTATTTATATTATTGCATTGCGCCCTTTTGTTATCAAAGATCGTCGCAATATACAGGCCACTATTTTCGTAGATCCCCCATTGCTCTTTAGGAGCAATGGGATAAAAAAACATGGTGGATGGCAGTCTACGACGGTAGCCGAGGGCTATGTTGTTCAATACATTACTCAAAAAAAAATGCCATTGCAGAAAAAATTCTCACAGCCTCTAACAACTCGGCAGATTCTGGAACGTTATCATCCAATATTTTATTTTCTGTTTCTACTAGTTATGATGGTCCTGGTGATTGTAGTAATTTGTTGCGAGCATTAATGTTAGCTATTCTTCTACTTGTATGACTAATATGTATGTTCATAAGTACCAAAAATAATTGTCAAATATTCAATAGAAATTCCAATTCCTAAAATTAGTAGTAGACTTTCTTCTGAAATCATCATAAGCCCATGTAGTGTTCAAAATAATTTGAACACTTTCAACTGTTGGCTGTCATTAGAAATATTACTTCTAATGGCAGTTCTACAAAAACATATTTATCAACATATCCCCCCATTGTATTTGGCAAATGCTGACCGAATTTTCTCGAATTAAGAATGTCCTGGGAAAACTACCCCAAGAATTCAAAACAAAATGCCAACGAAAACGTGCGAAACTTTCTGGTTCAGCTTTCCGCGTGGTTGTCAAATTCTGTGGTTTCTTTCCTAATCGGAGTCATTAACTTCCCGAACTTCGTGTTATATACAGGTATTCAACATTTGAGGCGGAACATAAATTTAAACTTTCGACGTTCATGTCCCCAGGTTCCGTTGAACTCCAGTAGCATTTTTCTCTGTCAGATGAAGACGTTCGTTTCTTGGTGCACGTGCTAGGCCAACTTAGGGGCCATATTTCACCTCTGCTTTGTTGCGGGGCTCGGGATTGGTCGTATCGTAGTTTCCGGTAAAAATACCGCTGTCGGGAAAGTGTCAGGAACGTCCGGCACGTCCGTTTGCATTTTGTTTCTACCTTTTGAGTTGGCCCGGAGTTTCACACGCGCCTCACGCAGTCCCCTTGTGTATCGTCGCCTTGCTTGGCGATTTCATTTCGACGGCATCTTGCTTTAATTGTCAACGGCATGGGAGGGACTGCACAAAAAACGTTTCAATGATGTAAGGTCGTCGTGGAACGTTGGTGTAGAGAGATTGATGACCGTTTTTGCTGACAAATTGGAGTTGCGAAGTGGTATTGTCTATTGAATTTCAGGTCTATGTGTTGAAAGCAGATGATGTATGATTTTAGTTTCATAAATGCTTCAACAATTACTTTCTGGATTACACAGTGGGGGCTTCTACCCACTTTCGATTCCTTGCGTTACGCACGTATTCTTTTATTATGAAAGTGAAAGATACAGAATCCCACCACTGGTTTGGTGGAGAGCAATTACCATCGCCAGTTGCCGATATTATTATTGACGGTGAAACAACAAATAAACTGCCCCACATGAGTTAGGGATATTGACTTAAATTCCAAAAAAATATAGTTTAAATGAGATTTTGTCATAGAAATTCTTATTAATATGATTTCAAGTTGCAGGAAATAAAATTAATTTTAGCCTGTAGGTCTACAGCGGCAGGTAGGCAGAAGCTCTGTCAGATCATTTAAGGATTCTGGGGTAGGTTGATGATTATCTAATCTTCTTTGGAGAATGTGCCTTGTTCTATGCAATTCAAATCTGGTGAGTGCGGAGGTATTGGAAATGTGGAACACCTAGCTCCTCGTGCGCATTATCAACTATGGCTGCACGATGCGGTCTAACGTTATCGTCTAGAAATTGAAAAGTTTCACCAATAGCAGCGTGAAAAATTTGGAAAAACATGCTCCCTATAGTATGTGGCGGTCATATTATCAGGACAAATGTGTAGATCTGTGCGCCCGTTGAAACATATCCCGGCCCATACCATAACACTACCCCCTCGGAATGGATGGACTTCTTGGACATAGCGACGATTACGGAGTATGCGTGAGATCGTCCATACGAGAATCTAAAAATCGTCCATATCTGGATTCTTCACAAACTACGCCATTGATCGTTCCAATTGATATGTTGCCTTGCTCATTCCAGTCCTTGACGCTTATGGTCACGTTTTAATGTAACTTCTTTTAATGGACGTCTAGAACCTAGATTCACCTCTCTCAAACGTTGTCTGATGATTTCGATGGAAACTTGGATCCCGTCTGCATTCTGAAAAGTATTCCGTAGCATTCTAGACGTGAATGTAGGCTTTTTTCTCCTCGAAACGGTGATAAAACGATCCTGAGCAGGCGTTGTTTTTCGTCGCCCACCAAGCCTTGGTCTTTCCAACACGCATTATATCTCCCTGAACCTATTCCAAAGTCGAGATATCACACTTTGGCTGACTTGGAGCCTTGCCGCTACAATAACCTGAGTTAGTCAGTCCTGTAGCATTCCGATAGCCTTTCAGCCCCTGCGTTTGTTGATTTAGGTATGTCATTTTCAAAAAATTCATTTCGAATCGAAGCCGTTGATAAACTGACTCCATTTCTAAATAAGAAAATTCATGAAGCATATGCAAAGAACCAAACTTCAGAAAAAGGCGATCAGATTGACGAAATGTCTCTTACTGATTTTTATTGGATCGATTAAAGTTGTTTTGATTTTAGTTTTAAATGATTTTGAAGCGATTTTCTTGAAAATCACATACTCTTCAAAACGATTGAATACGTGTACCCTAACTCTTGTGGAGCAGTATGATACATTCCTCATAAGATTTTCCATTTAATTGAGGATAATAAGTTAATGAAAAACTACAACAATTCTTAGGACAATGAAGACAATAAATATACTGTGACAATGAGAGCAGTTATGATGATTTTGATGTTTTTGGTCATACGAGTAGGGATTAAAAAATCATCGAAATTAAATTCTCATGTCTCCATCAAAGTTTGTTTTCCTATAGATAGCTGACATTAATCTTTATTCCAATTTTATACAACAATGAATTATATTTTTGATACCATGATTATGCACAAATGAATTAAATAATTTCTATTTCTTTCCTGAAATTGGTTTGGCAACTTTTTCTACGCCCAAATACAGCTATTACCATCTCACTTTTCATTTTTTCACAAAATTTGTAGATACCTCTGAGACATACAAAATTTAAGCTTTACAAAAATAATTTCGTAGCGAGAAATTTCATGATTTAAATTAGTGTCCGGCACAGTATAAGCAACGATGCAAAATCCTGGCAATAATGGATTGATTTTTCGAAAAGTCCAATTAATGTTATACAAAAAAAAATAAACCTTCTTGAAATTATTTGAAAAATTCCAATATTACCAGCGAAGAAACGATGCGCACTGGTGAATGCAACCACTACCACTAATTAAACTGATTGAAACATGGTTCATTTTATTGTTTAGTCTGATATAATTATCAGACTGAACAATAAAAAATCACTCTAGGAATTTCATATGTAGTATTGGAATTTGGAATAGGCAGCAGTCCCACAATCTTTTTTTTTACTAGAACTCTAATCCATGTTGCCTGACATGTGTGGACATCCCAGTATTACAAAAAAAACGGTGGCGTTGCCAATAGTACCTGTTCTGGGAAATATGAGAGCACGTTCGTAGTGAACTATTCGAAGCGTTTTTCCATGATTTTCTACAGAAAGAGTTTTTTGTCGGATAACATGCAATTGCGACTTTTCCCGCAAAATCAGCGAATAATGGCGGCGGTTACGCTTTGTTTTTGTCAGGACGTAAATTGGTTTATGGTTCAATTGAGCGAGAACAGTAAATTCTACATCATAAATCTGTAACGTGATAAAACAGTGAGGCCGGTCGACAACCGTAGTTCGAAGGAACTGGGAGAAAAAGTTAATTAAACCGGGCCGGGAAATTGAGAAACATGCGATAGATAATCGAATGGATTCAGCCGGCCTGCTATGTGCTATACTCTGTGGACAGGGATCGCCGTTGTTCTGCTCGTCGATGAAATAAATGCATTGTTTTTTGTGTCGAAGCAATGGATGTTATGGACGGTGTTGTGAAGTGAGAAGTGCCAATTTCCCGGAAACTGTTACGTCCATTTTTGCATTTGCATTGATAGATACGACACTAGATCGAAGCAAACGCTTTGGAATGCTTGTCTTTCGTACTATGATGAAAAAGGTATATCGTTAATCATAGGAAACAATGCACATCATTCGTTCGTGATTTGAAAACAAAATCAACTTCAAAAGGAACATGAAACAATATTTCGAACATCGGTGTCATTCGAAGCCTTCGAAATCAAGATTCGATGGCAATTGAGTTCGGAGTTGAATTTTGTCTTCATTGTGTTCCAATATCCATTTCTCTCACACTTTTGATGTCCCTCAATGCAATGATTCCTCGGTGATTAGTTCTACCCGTAAATAAATTGTCTTGAAAATGCGAAAAACATCAATCAATTTCTCTCAACCCTTGTTATATTGGTTCTCATTCGGATGTAACAGCAGAAAGAAGTTCACCTTATACCAGGGCCGTCGCTACAGGGGGGGGAGGGAGGGGAGCCTCCCCCCCCAGAGCAGATTCTAAAGGGCGCAAAATTGATCTCTCATCATTGAATAACTACAGCAAAATGCCACAAGCAAATGTTACTTGCCAAATATGATTTATACATGAGCTGCTTGCAATGCCATCTAGACTATTCATTTGAACTACAGCGATGGCATTGTAGAAAGCCTCGTTTCGGAAATATTGTTATGCTGTGAATCCCCGAATTGCTGACTATTCGTATTCGTCAAAATCATTCAATAGAAGGAAGAGAAACATAACTTTTATTTATTGAATTATGATGTCTCAAGTAAAAAAACATTCGAACGAAATAACGGATTATGAATCCTCGCCAGAACAAATTCAAACCGTTTGGGGCGGAATTCATAAAGAGGGCCCAAAAAAAACTTGATCAGGAAAAAAGGCGCAGATGTGATTAACATCTTGAATACACGGATCAAAGTAGATTGTCTCTGAAAATAACGAAAGATGTAAGTTCAAGCGATATAACGTTAGTTTGGAGACTATTCAAAAACTTGACTTTTCACCTGGTTATTCATTATCTACTCTTGTAATTTTTCACGTAAAGACTTGATTTGTATTTAATTATAGGTAATGCAATTCTTTATTTTTTTATTTTTTGTTCAATAATTTTTTTAATTCGGAAAATAGGTTGAATTGCAGTGTCTATAAAACTTGAATGATATTATTCAACGGCTGTTCATTATATTTCCATAGAATTCTCGATTGGGTGTCATCAAAGTTTTTATGGTAATAGTTACAAACACCACGCTGAAATTTATTCATTCAATGACTCAATATTTCGATAATAGTTATTTATAATACAAGTGCAGAAGGCACCACCAAATATTTTTCCACGTTTCTAAAATTCAAATTTTTGAACGAACGAGTGTTAGAATAACCCTTATGTAGGAGTTTTATCCATTATTCTATTCAATTTTCTGAATTTTTATTAATTAAATATTAATTAATATTTCCATAAATATCGTTCAATGATTTTCCTATTGACAAATATTCATTGGCTGAACTGTTTTCCCTTTCATAAATTTGACAGATAATCAGTAAATCCATGTAGAGGGGGAATAAACATGTAATTATCAATATAATCATAAAAACTGTTCTAGAATGAGTTTTACTCTGACGATTTTGTTCTACAAGATGTGGCAGAATGAATGGATCTGACACAAAATTAGAAAAAATAGTTATTTCTCTAGGTCTTTGTCAGATCCATTCATTCTGCCACATCTTGTAGAACAAAATCGTGATAGAATAAGCACATGGTGATATTTATGATTACATGTTGGCCTCCTGCTACGAATTTATGCATTATCTGTCAAATTTATGGGAGAAAAAACACTTCTGAAAACCAATATTTTTCAATCCAAAATCACTAACTGTTTTTTATGGAAATATTCCATCAATTTCGATAAAAATTAAATCAATTGGCAGGTTTTTTCGGCTGAGGTTTTTTTCCCTGGCTCTATAGTATCGTATGATACTAGTGATGATAGTATCGTATGATTCTATAGTATCATACGAAGAATGTTATGATACCCCGTTCTTTTTTTACCTCAGCTTAGGTACTTTTTGTTTCAACATTTATTGTATTATTTGAGCTCTCTATTTTCATGAGAACGACGTATAATACTCGTACAGCGAAGTAATATTCTAAAACTTTGAAATCGTGGAAGAATATCAATGCCTTCTGCATTTGTATTATAAAAATCTTTCAATTTTTGTACAATAATCTACAGTTTTTGTTAATTATGTTAATTTATAGGTAAGTCCTTGATGAACTGTATTATTAATTTCTACCAATATCAATTTTCTTTCATAAATTTGTATTTTTTGAGAAGTTTTTGAATGAGGGGGCGCCAAAATCCATTTCTCCCCCCCTGGGAAAAGCTTTTAGCTACGGCCCTGCCTTATACGAATACTTCCTAGTCCACAGTTAGATGAGGTCTGATTTCTTTAATTTGAATTCACCTTGGCTAATCAGAAATTCGAAACCTAACTACGTTGTTGCAAATTCATCGACATAATTTATCATATTTAATACAAAATGAGTGAGTTTAATAAATTGATTTTCCCTATTTACGAATCTGTAGACCAGTGCTTTCCAAACTTTTTGTACCTGCGCCCCCCTCCTTTGGAAAAAAAATTTGTTGTGCCCCCCTTAATTTTTCTATAACCGTTTTTCTGATTAATTTTTTTGACACCTATTCGACATTTTTGTTTTGTATTCGAAAATGATATTTTGGAATCAGCTGCGTGCCCCCCCTGCAACAGTCCCGCGCCCCCCTAGGGGGGCGCGCCCCACAGTTTTGAAAACACTGCTGTAGACTGATTAGTCTGCGATATTTTCTAATATCTCAGAACAAGTAGTTTGCGTTTCGTAGTCTTCTATAGCAACACCGGTCAACTCCTTGACAAATATCTTCTGAGGTGGAAAAGGGTAACATTTCCCAGTTAATATATATTTGTTTATAGTTATAAAGTCTTTTGTGTGGATATAGTTCATAATTTTTTGAAACATTGTGAATGGGCGATGCTTTCCGGGGTCAACAGAATATCGTCCATGCTATGAGGACATCTCAATTCTGGTCCGTAACCATTTAGAACATTATCTCATATCACTTTCGACACCTACATCTTAAATGCAACATAAGCAACTTCTTCCATTTTTGTTTTCACCTTCTTTCTGCTCCAGTTAAAAATTTTTAACTTGTTGCAGTGTATCAGATTACTTGTCAAAAATTCCATAATTTGGCAGGTATGAGGAGTAAATAAAGAACTATTTCCTGAAAAAAAACAATTGATAATAGTTATTTAATCAACTAATTTATTAATGTCAGCGATTAATGGTCGAGATATGATAATATGCGAGCGAAGCGAGCCAGTTAATAGCCAGACTGATAAACAAGATGATTACAAGTCTTTTTCTTCGACCTCATCATAAATTCAGTATAAATTCTCGATTGATATAATTTTTTTTTCGCATAATAAATACATTTGACATAATACTAATTTCTATGTTCATGGGAAATGAAGTTTCAGTAGAGTTATAACGTTATAACATTACCCGATTGTTCCTGATTACTTCATGTTGGGCTGCCCATGACAATCATACATTATAATAGGAAAAGAAAAAAACATACATTAAAATAGGTCATTATTGATCAATTTCGTGTACATTAAACTGGGCTGTCATTATAGCTCGTTGGTTTGAAAAGTCACAAAAATATTCACCTTCAGCACACGTGCAAATACTCGGTTATCTACAGTCTGCATTAATATTCGAAAATATTTGTTCGTTGCTAAGTGATTTGTATCATTCGCTTAAATATGATTGGTTAAAATTTTTTGAGGTTAATAATCATGCATATTTTCCATTTGTTTATATGAAAGTCACTACAATTATATGAAGTAAACATTTTCATGTAGAATTAATAATGCCTTTTTCATGGAATTCAAATGTTATTATAATTTCTGATTTTTTCTATATTACATAAACCAGTGCTTCTGAAAATAATCAAGAGTGAGGAAAAATTAGAGAAAGATTATGAAACGAAGTGAATATACCAATTATGAAAGAAACAAAATTACAGATTTAAAATCTGAGGTTCAGAAGAGGAAGAGGGTGGGTATTCTTTCAGAGATAAAAAACGTTTTGTCTTGATTCAAAAGTTCTGAAAAATCCTGTGGAAAAAGGTAACTGGCAAAATTATAGGTAATGAAAACATCTTTAACATTTGTATAACAGTTTTTTCATAAAACCTCAAAATTCATATACAAATTTCAAATAAATAACCCAGTTTTTATTTTTATATCACAAAATCACTTTTTTCACGAAATATTGTGAAAACCTACCCTTTCGTGACCCAAATAAAATGTAATTTTTTTCAATCAAAATATTTAAATTTTCACCTTTTTTGACTTAATATGGAAAAAACAGCCTATTTCTCAATATCAAAATCTCACGTCATTTTTGCTTCTTCAAAAATTTTTTCACAGAAATCATTTTTTTTCGCCGATGTTGAAAACAATATACATAACTATGGCAAATGTGTTCAAGAAATACAACTAACTTTTACTCTACCTGTGAAACTGGATGAAACAGTTCAAAATGTGATTGCCAAAGGCATGGTTTATAATTTAAAAAAATTACACTTTAATTATTCGAAAAACGTCAGATTTTATGTTACATTGATAAAATAAAATTCAATTTCGTTTTAGGTTGCCTTATTTCAAACTGTTGCAGCCAGATTCACAGCTGCAGAAAAGTTTTCTGCATTTTCTGTGGACATTCACCTTAGTATTGTTTACTTTCTTATACCAGCAGAAAGTAGAGATTACCGTTAACGTGGTAAAATTTTGGCATTGAGCTCATGGTTAGATTACAATTTGCCGAGGCCCATTTTCGGACTAGACCATATTAGTCGTGTGCTCTAGTAGGAAAACAAAAACAAACTTCAGAAGAGAATCTGATTTGAAGCTGTATTCATAATTGAATATTCCATGAAATTCTCTTTCGGTACAAAAAACCCTCGTCAAAGTGACGCGAACTCAATGATCATTTCGTACAAGTGGTTGAAAACCATCTACCCGAATAATTTATACGATAATTATAACGACTCAATTCAACAACGCCGGTGTGAGCGATGTAATCGACGCGACTTGCTATAAAAATACAATTTGGCCGACGCTGTCCTGATTCCTCAATTAAACGCCAGCCGGGTCGGATGCACATCGACGCCAGGCGTCACCAGCGCCGGATACACAACGGGACGGTCGACGATGTGGTTGCCGCTTTAACATGCATCGATGGTCTTGCTGCAACCCTTCGTTTTTTTACGGTGTGACATATTGGACACAGCGACGCTTATTTCCGTTCGCTTCAAGGGGGTGTCGTGAAATTGTTTAATCGAGTAACAATTAACGATGAGTACTATTTTTCGATCACTTGTTCCAGAAAAAACTTTAAAAATGTTGCCAACATTAGACTATTAAAGGAGACAATGTATTTAAATATGACAGATAATTCTAGGAGAAAAGGGTAACTTTCTTCATTAGATATTTCACCAGCGACTACAGACCTGGTAAAAGCTAAGCTTGTAGGTTTCCATAGATTTCTGTCATTACTAGATTTATCAAAGAAATTCTTTACTTCATCAGAAAGATAGGCGCCCACTTTACCACTTGAAGAAAAAAATATTGAAAATTTGTTCTTACTGAAATTATTGAAGTGCCATTATAACAACTATCAGAGTGCATTTCTACGGTCAGTGAAGTATCACTGCGAAAGGAGTATTCAAATGCCAATAAGATTGAGGACTGTTAGTTCTAAAAGTAGTATTGTGAGAGCGATTTTTTAACTCTCTACCAAATGAACTCATAGTTTTGAATGAGTATTGTTCTAGGAAGAATGAACTAAAGAGGTGAATCGCGGCTGAATTCTGTTGTATTCGATAATTGGGTCTTTTTTCCTTATTGATTGTATTTTTGATTTGTTCTTTTGTTGAATTGTGCAAATGCGGTTGATTTCAATCGAGCTCACAAACATGCAACTCGATTACTTCTTTAAGATGCATATGATTGTGTTTGTGTATTTGATTTATTAACAAATGAATAAATAAATAACTATCGGCCAATAAATTTCATATCATCATTTTCTGAAACTTCAGAAATTTCTTTGTTTATCCAGTTTCAAATCATATTACTCGTAATTATTACTTCATCACATTTAATGAATCATGGAGTTTACTTATTTTATACATACATCATATTTTGTTGTGATATAAATAAACAGGAATAATAATAAAATTTGGTCAATGTGGAGAAAATTTAAAAGAAATCTTTCAAAAATCACAAGATCTCGGAAACTGTTGATTATCAAGAAATATATAGCTCGAACGACAACAAAGTAGTCGTTCTTTCATTTCCTTCTAGATTCAAGTCTGATCCTGAATCACCCTGCATATTATGTTTTCAGTTCTCAACCAATATGTGGGTATTTTTCGAAAACAACTCAGCAGTACTTCTACAAGGAAAGGCTGTGAAAATCTGTCTGAAAGATGTATGTGGTACGTGCAGGTCAATCAAATATTTCTTCACCATATTTTTTTGAATTTTGAATGACCCATTCAGTGTTGGAAACTTATCAAAACGCAAAATCCTCATTATCCTTGGCGTTCAATCCTCCAAAAATAGTCCAGGCGGGTCGCTTAAAGAGGCCATAAACGTCGCTCGTGCCGAATTAATCACCCATTGGGGGTCCGTCTAACTTTTTATCGAATTAAAAGTACGAAACTGCTGCATTAAACACGAAAAATAGCTAACACTGTGAATAATTAAAACTCATTATCGGCAATTTCATTCAGGTCGAGCGGGTACGTGCTCAAAGCAGTTTCAATTCGACAAACGGTTTCCAGCAAATGAAAATGGGGTGAAATTCGAAATAGTGTATTTGCTTGAACGATTCTATGAATTCCATGGTCATACCAGACAGCTCAAATTTTGTACTCTGAAAAGTGTTTCAAACGAAACTCAACCTTGCCCACCAATCCGTTCATAAGGATTGGGTATAGCAAAATAGCATCAAAACAATAATGCTATACAGTTTCTCTAATTATTATTATTATTAAATATTGATTCGAGTGAAGGTTTATAATATCTATGCACTCAACTACAAAAAATAAATGTATATTATTCTGCAATCGAAAAAAGTATGTACAATGGTAGAAAAGGAAAAATGAAAAATATGATGACATGAGCACTTCACCTCAGTCTATCGTAAGAGTTCTTAAAATTGTTCACCGAACCTGCACTCACGACTTCACCATGGGAAGGCGATTCCAAGATTCAAAAATTCGGTTGGACAGGAAATTCATTCGACAGGAAGTGCGGAACAGTTCCTTGGCAAGCTTGAACTCGTGGCCTCGAAGGTTGTTTCGGTTCAAAACGAACAAGTGCCCAAAGTCCACACCGAAGAATCAAAATCCTTTCATTCTGCCACATCTCGTAAAACAAACCAATGTTAGAATATTTTATTCTAACACTGTTTTCAGTAATATTTATTGATGACATGTTGGCCACCTGCTACTGATTTGTTCAACATCTGTCAAATTTATGAGATGGAAAACAGTTCTGCGAATCAATATTTTTCAATGCAAAAATCACTTAATGATATTTACGACAATATTTCATTGATATCGATAAAAATACAGCGATTTAGAGAAAACAATGTATATCATACTCGTAGAGAAGGCTCATTCTAACACTCGTTCATTCAAAAACTCGCCACTTCTTGGCTCGTTTTTGAATTTTGAACTCATGTGAGAATATCAATGCCTTCTGTACTTGTATCATGAATAACTATTCTGGTATTAAAAGAGTCTTCCGGACTCATTGGCCGTGGTCCATTAGGAATAATTTCACCTTACGTTTCGCCTACAACTTCGGTAGGCATCTCAACTATTCTGTTGAGTACTCTACAAACCCTTAGATAATTTCGACATCCATATACGATATTTGAAATGTATTTTATTGTTGACAACTCTCTGAATTTCCGTTATATACAGGATGAGTCTTTGACTTGTACCTACTTTTATTTTACCGGAAGATTTCAGAGGTAGAAATAAACACTTTTAGGTTTTTACTACCAAGTTGTTTCGAAAGATTTTCATTGATGTGAGGAATATGCTACAAATACAAAATTCTACTCACAATTTTTTTTTATTATAAAAGAAATTATAAGGACCCAACTGTAATTTGAATGCAATTTTCTCCATTTCGCCATTTTTGAATGCGCATTTTTTCGGGTAATTAATCATTGAAAAAGTTCTATATCCGCGAGATTAAAAAAATTGGTTTCTTCGCTTGAATGCATTTCTGTTCAAATGATTCACATAATTATATTTCTGTTACATTCTTTGAGAGTCCAGTGGATCTAATATTCTAAAAAATTTCAGTGGCTTCAGTTGGTTTATTGTACCAATCAGTCTTCAAACAGCCTGATGATCTGATAACACGTACGTTTAACGTCTGTTTAATGTTTTCATTTCAACATCCAAGAAACGAAGATGATGACCAAAGTTGAAATTTGGTCGATTTTTTCAAACACTGTTTTCAGTAATATTTATTGATGACATGTTGGCCTCCTGCCACGAATTTATTCAACATCTGTCAAATTTCATGAGATAGAAAACGATTCTGCCAATCAATATTTTTCAATGCAAAAATAACTAAACGAATTAGAGAAAATAATGTATGATACTCGTACAGAAGGCTCATTCTGACACTCGTTCATTCCAAAACTCGCAACTCCATGGCTCGTTTTTTAATTTTGAACTCGTGTGAGAATATCAAGGCCTTCTGCACTTCTATCATAAATAACTATTCCGTTAGGAAACTCGTCATTTGCTATTGACGAAAATGCATCGTTGCTGCCTCTATTTATTGAAAGAGATTTAAGCATAAAGCAATTAGACGCTCAATATAAAAAACGCAAGAGAAACGCTCCGATGAATCCCCTTCATATGGCAGTTTTTGTCGAGAGCGTTCCACAAAGGACGGCACGTGCAAAACGGTTCGCTCGCTCTCGGTGCAGCTTTTCATATTGCACGGAACTAATTCACTTCATTCACCTCACTGGCGTTCACGTGGAGTTTGACGTCAGGGTTTCTAGCAATTTTCACGCAGTTCCATGCTTCAACCCGTTTACCAGCAATTTTGGAATCTCTGGAAAACCTCAATGTCCAAAAACGGTATGAAAAGGGAATTCCAACATATTCTTCATGATACTTTTTGAAACGTCAAATTGAAACTACTGGAGGGTCACGCTAGGTTAATGGAGAAGCTGCAGATATTTACATTTTGCACAGTTTCGTGGTTTCGATTTGTCCGAATGCGCAAAACGTGAATTATTCCGACATAGAAAATCAACAAGCAAGAAACTCTTTCAGTAATAAAAGATATGACATTAATTAAATATTATAGAGAAGAAAGATTGAAAACGAAGCGACTACACCTACTTCAGCACCATCTATTTATTCCGTCATTGATAAAGTGACATTGAAAGAGTCTTGCGAGGTTATTGGCCGTGGTATATTAAGAATAATTTCACCTAACGTTTCGCCTACAACTGCTGCATGCATCTTCAGAGGATTCTTGGTCTAAGATTGTACCTCGAACGCTGAATTTCTGACATTGACATGTTCGAACCGTGTTATCTATACCCCGTCATTAACCGGGAGTTTACTTTTGCGATGTTGATTGGCCCATCGCTCCCGCTTCGTATCGGCTTGATCTTTTTTTTTTAAGATGGACAACCAGGCTTCATGCAAGAAGGGGGTTTCTTCTCTTCTGTTCATGTTGTTTTTATGTTTATAAATTTCAATGGCTTCACTGTTAAGCCTGAGATAGTAACTTTCGATATTCGAAATAATCTCTGCCTTTGAGGAAACTATATTATGTCCATATGTTAGAGCAGCGTTTCTTAACCTCGGGTCGCGACCCAAATTCGGGTCGCGAGAGGTATTGGGTTGGGTCGCGGAAAACCCCCAAACGACTTTGAAGAATGGGTAAACTTCACATTATACAGGGTGTACCAAGTCCGACGGGCTATTAGGCGTTTCTGGTGAACTGGACCTATTTGAAATCTGTAAATTGGGATTATATTATTGTTTGACATTAATTACCGATCAAAAATGTTCTTGGAGCCTGACCACTTTCAGTTATGCAGGGAGTGAAAAAAAAAATTTCAAAAATTTTTTTTTCTGTTTTTTTGTTTTCGAATTAGATAGAATATGCAATTGTGAATACATTCGTACTCAAATCATTGCATTCGTCGAAACACTTTTCAAAATATCGAGAAAAAACTTGAGAAAAAAGGGAGATAAGTGTATTCGGTATTATGTTTGTTATTCCTAACCTAAATATCGTAAGCACAAACTGTTTTCACATTTCTGAAGGCGAAGACTGTGGAAATATTGTACAATTTCAGAATTTTGAATAACCCGTCACAGGGTGTTCCAAATGTTGGTTCAAAAATTGGGATCAAAATTGGCTCATAACTTTCGGTTTTCAAATTAGAACCCTATTTTTTTATGATTGCGTTGGATTCTGCGAAGAAAAATGATGAAAATGTTTCAACATGTTGATGCTCCTAAAATTACTAATTCTTGAGTTATTTAGGATTTTCTGTTTCTATTCATGAAATCTGTTTTACATCAACAATGATAAATGAATTCAGAAAAGGGGAAGTCACTAGTGAGTTATTTGAGTAATTTATCTTCTATGACCAAGGTCATTGTTGATATGAAATAGATTATATGAATTTGACGCTACGTACGACATGAAATTAGGAAATTATGAATAACTCAAGAATTATTAATTTTAGGAGTATTAACATGTTGAATTATAATCATCATTTTTCTTCGCGCAATCCAACGCAATCATAAAAAAATAGGGTTCTAATTTGAAAAACGAAAGTTATGGGCCAATTTTGATCCAAATTTTTGACCCAACATTTGGAACACCCTGTGATGAGTTTTTCAAAATTCTAAAAATGTACAATATTTTCACAGTCTTCGACTTCAAAAATGTGAAAACGGTTTGAACTTAAGATATCTAGATCAGGAATAACAAACATAATACTGAATACTCTTATCTCCCTTTTTTCTTGAGTTTTTTCTCGATATTTTGAAAAGTATTTCGACGAATGCAAGGATTTGAGTACGAATGTATTCAGAATTGCATACTCTATCAAATTCGAAAACAAATAAACAGAAAAAATTTTTGAAAATTTTTTTTTCACTCCCTGTATAACTAAAAGTGTTCAGGCTCCAAGAATATTTTAGATCGGTAGATAATGTCAAACAATAATATAAGCCCAATTTTCAGATTTCAAATAGGTCCAGTTCTCCAGAAACGCCCAATAGGCCGTCGAACTTGGTACACCCTGTATATCATTTTAGTATAATATGTCACTTTAAAATAAATTGAAAATTTTGATGAGGGTCACGAACTTCAAATGTATTCGTATTTTGGGTCGCCAGCGAAAAAGGTTAAGAACCACTGTGTTAGAGCATCTTTCACTATAGAAAACTATATTGTGCCGAGCATATTCCGCCAGGGCACAATATAGTTTTCTCAAAGCCAGAGATTATTTCGAATATCAACGTGAAAGCCATTGAATAAACATGAAAATAACATGAATAGAAAAGAAGAAAATATTTTCTTATACAATGCCCCCGATACGAAGCGGGGACGATGGGCTAATCAACATCACGCGCGTAAACTCACCACCTTTTCACGCCATTAACCGGGGTGTAGATAACACTTCCGGTTCGGACACGTCAGTGCCAGAAATTCAACGTTCGAGTTATAATCTCAGACCAAGAATCCTCTGAAGATGCCTACCGCACTTGTAACAGTTAAGCTATTTAGTATTCAGTAACCTACAAGCCATTAAATTTTCGGACTTGATTGGTTTTTCGAATTTTATTTCGTTTCTACAGAACTCGATTCAGTTATTCCAACTGATAATCGTAGTACTTGAATGTACAAATTACTCCCACAATTTTCTATGGTATTTCAGTAGTTGGTGGTGGAGGTTAATTAGGAAAATTTTGTAATATTCTCCGTATTGAAAAGATTCCAAGGAATATGTAGGTGATACTAATGCGTTGGATTATGATTCCTCATCCAACTTATCTGGTCCACTGGTGAATTTCTCATATAGGTGAATGAATGATGTAACACTCATATATTATAGCTATGCACCAATGTTGCGTGCAGGTATTTCAAGGTCAGAACGCTCACGAAGGTGATTAATAATAACCATCATAAAGGTTCTCGATATACACGATTTATAGACGATTGAAATGTCGACTAGATGGAAATTTTCAATGGTCCATAGACATTACTATTGTACAGCATCTCTCTCTCGATGGAGCGTCGCTTTGAATGTGATGGGGAAGTGATTGTGTGCAGTGGCATTGTCCCGTCTGCATTATCCCGGATGATGAACTGATAACGGAGTTCCAATTTCGTCAGGGTCAATTTAATTATAATTTTATTGCGGTTGCCCGATGCCAATGAGTCATTATAAAATTATTATTAGTTCGTCATCGGACTAACGAGGCAATGACAGATTTATGAAACAAGTGTGCAATTATTTTTGTTCTTCATTACTATGTTGTGTTCTGCTGTAAATTGCGCATACACGAGTCACCTCGCAATTCGCTGGAGAATATAATATGATGGAATTTCTGGAATATGTGCGGGATGAGTCATACTCACTCGATTGAATATAAATAATATTTGTTCTGAGGCGATTCTAGGATTCCAAGAAACCATGGTCAATATTCATTCAACTCACAGGAGAAGAGTAATCATCTATTAATATATCAACTTCATTGTTGATTCAAAATGGAACAAACCGCATTCCACTTTTTTTTTTCACGCGTTTGGTTTACCCTTCTGCGTTCCCGTGATTTCCTGGTTTGATTGATGATGATGATGTTTGATAATTTGAAAGATTAGGCTGTACTGTCAGAGTGAGTGTGCAGGAGACTGTTTCGGATGGCCGATACTTCAGATTTCCTTTCGTACAGGGTCTTTTACCTGTAATTAAAAGTGCCCTCAACCACAACACCAAGTTAGCGTGCTACAGTTTACAAACCACCAATTGTCTGTTCACACGGTCGAAAGATCCAATACCGTTGAATCTACAGAGTACCTTGTTCATGTGGCAAATCATACATAGGACAGACGAAACAGTATTCAAAGCTAAGGATAGGACAACACAAAAACGATTGTAAAAATCACAATCAGGCCAAAACAAACAAAACAGAGTTTTGATACTGGTCATGATTTTAAATTTGAGGAGACAACAATTGTGGGGAGATGATACAAATTCATTTAACTGACAATGTGAATCTAAGAACGGACTGTTTGGGTTTGAGTACAATCCACCATGATATTTTCCCGGCATAGAATTTAAAGGGTATAGTTTAATTTCATTTTCTTTATACAATTATTTATATAAAGTATTGCCCATTTGTGATAGATGTTTGTTTTATTTATACGACTCGACGGTGTCATTGTTTGTGCGGGTGTGAGCTGTTGAAGTTGATTTTATTCACAATAAACAGAATAAAGACTTTAACATTTATATTCATAAATTGATTGACACTTCCAAAATGTGTATTGATCATTTTTTATTATGATCATAGAACCAAAATAAACTAATGCTTGAAAAAAATATCTCCAGCTTCAATACCTTCCCTCAGTGGAATATTTTGGTTAATCCCATTTTCTTTCTGAGTATTTGCAGCCGAGTTTTGAACAGAGGTCTTGTCATTAAATCTGTCTTTATTCTGTTTATTGTGAATAAAATCAACTTCAACAGGAGCGTCCCGTCATTCTAGTACATTCAAATAACTAGTTTTCACACATCTGCACGCCAGCGAAACACGTAAATGATATTTATTTCTCTATTTCAGTATCGTAATGAGTTCATTACAGTACTGAAAGTAGTGCTGTAATGAAACTCATAACAGTATTGTTTTCAGTTAAAATTTTTCATTTTCTGGTTGTCAGTACTGACCTCCGATCGAATCAAGTTTCGAATCAAATCAATTCAAAATCCGTGATCTGTCAAATTTCGTATGTCACACCAACTGCCAAGATACAAAACAAAAGTCACCAATCTGAACTCTCATTTGAATTTCCAGAGTATTTCACAAGAATTGACTGAAATAGAGAAAATACCGTCTAATACTCGTTGCAGAAGGCAATTCCAACACTTATGCTATCGAAAACTCGCTCCTTCGTCGCTCGTTTTCGAACTTCGCATTCGTGTTGGAATAGGAGCTCATTCTGCAACTTGTTTTAGAATATACTATTATTCCATCATATGACTTAGCAAACAGTTTCGAAATTTCCGATTTTCTGGAGATTCAAAATTGGTGAACAACATGAACAACATTTCTTCAACTTACTTCCATTACTTCGTAACACGGAGTAATGAAAATCATGTGAAAAAAAGAATTCTCCTAATTTAGATTTATTCAGGTTTTCGATTGAATATTTGGAATAATTTTAATAAGAAGTGATAATACAATAATCTATGATTATTATGGCCAAAAATATCCATGCACAATCACATACTGGCTTTGCATTTGAAAATAATGTTCGATAATCGGCAATATTAGGTATATTTATAAAATTTTTTTTTTGGAAACAATACATTTTCGCTGAAATGATGTAGGTATCATTCGATAGTATTTGGTTTACTCTATCATGGTGTGTCGTTTGATTACAAAATATATACATTGATTAAAAAATAGTAAGCCATAAATACATGTGAATTGAATACCTTTTTCACAATGCACATTCCATAGTATTTAACAAAATTGATACTTTTGTATCTTTCAGTATTTAAAATAGATGAACTTATTCCTTTACAAAAATCAATTTGAATGAAAATTTTGGGAGTTATCACTATAAGGTAGATGTTAGAGTGAGTCCTTGGATGCTATGGAAATACAATTGGATCTGATAGGGACGTTACAATCGGGATACATTTATTTCAAAATTTTATGTATTTCGAACTTAAATCAGAATAATAATAATATTAACAATCGTAATAACTGATTAGATGAAGATGAAGTTGCTCTGGACAGTTAGTTTTTCTGCAGGAATCGAGCGCTTTCGACCCTAATAGATCAACATTAGGATTGCCTGAAAACTTAAATATATCAAATATGAAAATGATGATAACTCGTTCAGGAAAAATACTACAAGGGGCATATGAAAAGGTTAAATAGTCTTGAACAGCCATACAGAAGGACAGTCAAGTAGTTTTGGTTTTACCCTTGAACGGGTAATTATCATTTACATACTTGTTATTTTGTAATAACCGTAGCAGTTCCAGGGACCCTGATGTGGACCGATTATCGTCAAAAGTTCTCGGTACTTACAGAAAAATAAATAACTCCACAATGAACTAGATATTACTTTTGATTATTATTAACTTACTCAATTTGAAAAAAATGGTATATCTGATATTGTAAAAGTATATTTTTCTATGGCAATGCGTTTTTACGCTTTCAATCCAAGAATAAAATCCAGTAGTAAGTACACCAGACAATCTCGAATTCCTTAATCGTTCGTGAATTCTGGATGCCGATCGTTATGAATTATTCCGCCAATGTTAGCGAAAGTGCAAGCGCTGCGCTTTCAGTCCTCGGATGAAAGCCTCGGACTTCGGCGATGTGAAAAAAATAGAGCGGGACCTCGAAAAACGTTGTGGTTCGCTAAACGAATTCCACTCCGTTGGGGTTTATCGATTGTTCGTCCGCACAAAGCGATATGTGGAATATTTCTTCAAATGTCGCCCGTTTAATTGGCGCTATGTGGGTAGAATGTTCGTATTTCCGGGATGGTTTTTAACGCCGCTCTCGGGATCGATGGCAGAATTGAGGTGAAATTGAATGGAGGTCTTATTTTCCTCGAATGCTCTGAATCCTTTAGATTAACCTCGTATTAGATGAGTTTTGGACTAGAGCGAATGATTCAGCTATAAATTTATTCCGCTAAATAAAACACCCCTTCTCAGGGGTGATTTCTGGAACAATCGGAGGTGTAGATTCACGTAAACTATTTCCTCAGTTCTTCTTCAATGAAAAAAAAAATTGGTTCTGTCCATAATTATGTGCTAAATTCAACCGAAGCTTGGAAACAACGCATTGTTATCGAACTCCTCACCCCTTTGGAAAAAAAAATTCGGGATGAATTTTGAAAAAAAAATAATTACTTTTTCATCGAAGTAATGTAATGACTGAATGTAATGCTTAGGGTAAAAAATAAGTTTCTTTTTGTGTTCGAGTGCAGTTTCAACATTTTTCCTGGGACCGCTTTATAATTATTATTTAAATATTTCAGTTTTTGTCTCTGTTGTCTTGTCGCCAGTAGAACTAATCTAGAATACAGCTTTCGTTGTAAGGAGGTACTGTTTACTATTTGACTACCTGTTCCCACGTCTCTGGTTACGGAACTTGGGGTCGTGAGTAGATCCTAAGGGAGAACTAGGATATCTCTCTACCCTCTACGTTCTCCCATGCAAGTTTTACGTAGAGAGCCAATGTCCCATTCTCCTTCGAGAATAGAGCTATCAGCGTTCCTAATCGGCAGAGTCCTTATGTTACTCATTGGGTCATCTAATCTTACTCGTTCTAAGAACAAGGTCCTCAGGATTCATCACATCTACTTGAGCTCGCACACCATGATAAGAAGATGACCAATCGTGCGTGAGGTTAAGATAAGATTCTCTAAAATATTTGAATAAGACTTTTCATAAATACTTTTACCTTTTTCAAATAAGCATAATATATTGGTAGAAAATCGATTTGGTTTCAGACCTAAGCGATGCACCATAGATGCAACTTATGAATTTCTGAAAGATCTGGTGGAGCTTGTCCTGTTCGAATTTTCTACGATTTAAGCCGAGCATTCAATTGAGTGGATTGTAATATTCTGTTGGGCAAGCTTTACCAGCATGGCTTAAGAGGAAACTTAGAAGGAAGGAAAATTGGAGTTCTAGTTTTTTAAACGATAGAAAGCAATATGTCTTGGTGATGCGTTCTGGTGAATCGTCTCAGTACGTAATCAGATCTGAATTTATAAATAATGATGTTGGAATACCACAAGGTTAAATTTTAAGGCCTTTATTGTTTATTCTCACTATAAATGATATAATGAATGCGGTTCGGGAAAAGGTGTATCTCTATGCAGATATTACAACAGTGTTTATCACTAGCAAAACTGAAACAGTTCTGGGGTTACATTCAGATTATTTTGAATATATTGCAGAGATGATTCAATATAAATTTCCTGCACATAAATGAAGCAAAGACAACATTCACCATTTTTCGCAACATTAATGAGAAAATAGACATTATCAATGTAAAATTGAATAACTTCGAAGTGAGAGAAACCAATAGAGAATTCTACATCAGTATCCATTTCCAGATCTATATTGAATTTGAATGAATTTGTGCTGAAATACCTAATGTTTCTCTTCACTGTTATAATAAGGTGTGTTCAGTTTGTAGGCCTGTTGTTTCCGCTGTTGTTAAGAAAACGCATTCTGGGTATTCTTCATCTTGTTCTCCTCTAACTTTTTTCATAATGTACTATTCATTCTACAGAAATAAATATATGTAGTTATCTATCTTTTGTTCTAGTACATACTACCGGGGCTTTTAGGTTCTGGCAGGTGAAAGAAATATCTGAACATTCGGAGCGTGTTCAAGGTTGGACCCTCTCAGAAACCTTCATTGTTCATGCCATCTTGCGGTCATTCATAACAGGAATTATTCATAAGGTTTCTGAAATTGTACATAGTAGATGGTTAAACTTCTATGTATTTGAATTAACTAAGGTGCACATACACCCTATTGGCATTTACATCTAAGTCATATCAGGTGTGAAACTCAAGAGGAGCTACGCCTTCACCAGATTCCACTTTCATGATTGCTATTATATTCTTGTCGGAACTATAACTCATAGTAAATAGTTGCTTGTAATGGTCTAGTGTTCGAAAAATTAAATAAATGATAAGCTCTAGTCAGAACCTTGAAAATCTATCTCTTACCTTTCAGATAACTTATAACCCTGCCTTTGACTAAGAACTCTTGGGTTGGGTGAGTTACCCTACCTGGCGCTAATTAGGCGATCCGTATAACCACGATAAAAGCCCGTTTCAAAGTACCTTATCCAAAAATTTCCCTTTACTATTGACAGCAAGCTATCAACATGTCCTTAGTAGATTTTAGATCAGCTTAGTTCCTCACCAGACTCCATACTGACCTCGTGTAAAGCCTTGAGTAAAGGACGCATCGAATTGTATGTGGACAAGCTTCTTTTGCAATTATTCGGCGACTTACGAGTATTCAAATAAACTTGGGAAATAAAATCTCAATCTAATCACGTTGGCAGACCATAATATATAGAAAGATCCATGTTGGGTTATGGACTTTCTAAGCCATATGTTCATTCGATAAAACAAATGACGAAACATTGGCTTGTTCGTGTTTGAACGACGATAATGATAACATCACGTCGACTCCGTACTGAAACACGACTGCATGCCGAATTTATGAATGAAAACATTACTCACCCGATAGCGATCTCAGTCGCCTGCGAGAATTCACGGTTCTATTATTGCAGCGTACGACATTACTTCCCCTGTGTTGGCCTCTTGCAGCCACTTGCACTCCGAAAGGCAAGCACCTAAGCACCCTCTTAGTCCCATAAAAAACCGCAGTGCACTCGGCGTATTATTCTAAGGAGGGGGAGCACGAGTGCAGCGGTAATGCAATTTCAGTTTCACGTGAGGCCCCCCCTAGATGGCGATCACGCAACTTTCGCATGGGTTGATCTCTCTACTCGTTATTCGGAAAGCAATTCATTTGCATAGATTGGTAAAATAAATGGGCACGGCAAACAGAAATTTTGTGTCGTTTAGGAGGTATATATTTTGAAAATTGGGTATTCGATGATGTATTATCGTTCCTACTGATGGCTGTGGTCATTCTTTTTCACATTTTGAACTCAATCATAATTACCTGCCTGGAAAAATGCCAGCAGTATAAACAACTCTTGAAGTTACTTTATTTGGATCGATTAATGAAACATTTGTGAGTTTACCGATTATTAAGTTCACATCAAAGGAGAAAGGCAGGTGACGAATACAGGGATTCTTGCCTGACTGAGATCGTCGTATATCACCTGAAAGTGCGAGAAACGTAACTTAGCTCAATATACCAACCAACTCTTGGGACTCTCGATTCAAGATTTATTGGGTGGAAATCTTATTTAAGATATCTTTCGAATCTGCGTTCACATCTGAATTCACTGAATTGTTCAATCAATCAAGACTTGTTATTTGAAATGTCGTAGTGAGGCAAGTAGGAGACCGCGAATTATAAATTCATGCTCTTATATTGTTCTTAACTCATTTATGTCTAGGGTTTTTATCACCTTACCTCAATTCAGTATGCTTTGTCGTCATTCTGATATGAATAGAAGCGACAAAGAAATTTGGCAATCTGATTGGAATGTATCCAATTTTTTCAATAAAGATCTTATTTCTGATCCTTCCATCAGAGTGCTTAGTTTTGACCTTCCCAGGAGAATATGGAATATGGTCTGTTCTAAATCGCATTAGAACAGGCCATGGACGATGCAGAAGCATGCTCTTCCGATGGAATTCGTTTGAGAGTGAGAGCCCTAGTTGTGAGTGTGGGGAAAATGAGGAGACTATAGAACATCTTATAAATAGTCCAATTTATAAATTTCAAGATGGTTTCGAGGCTATACACAAAGTAACAAATGCATTTCGGAAATGGGTGGTCAATTTCAAAATTATTCAATTCATTCTAAATAGTTGGTTTCTTTTCTGCTTTTGTCTTTTTTCATTTCAGATTAAGAATTATGAGTCGTTTTTGTGAAGAATCTGTTTATCTGAGCCCATCGACGGATAACATGAAGCTGTTCTCTCAGATCACACTGATGTCTCTCAAGATTTTCCTGATATTTAATATTTTAAGCCATTTTTTTTCACGGGCGGGGTAGAGTTTTTTTCCCTTTCCTTATTTAATCATACTGCAAATTTGTATGGTTTTTCTGTATTGCACCAACCTCAGCTAGGTATCTAAGTATTCTGTCATCTTCAATTAAACTGTTTTCCGGTATTTCTTGTGAGATGTTTTAGAGATACTTGGCACAATGAACTGAAACTATATCAGAATTCTGTAAACTAAAAAAGGACGTTGGCAAGGAGATATGGTTGATATTTTTTGCCATAGGCAATGAAAACATTAATTCTTGCTCCTCAGAGGTCTTACACATAAAAAATTAAGCCACTTTTCAATAATGATGATGCTATCTTAATAGACTGAGCTGCATTGGCTTCTAGAAAGTCACATGTTCAGAGAATAATTGGCATTATCACATTATTCTGATTAGTGTAGTGTTCATACCTATTTATGTTCTATTTCAGATTTTTAATGGATAACTTTATCAATTAATTGAATTGCACATCCAAGTGTTGTTCAAAGCGAATGCTTATATAAATGTGTGAAAGCCATTCACAAAAATGGAAAAAAAGCATACGTAAGAAACACAGGAATAAACTGTCAATTAAATTGTTTTCGTTCATTATATACATAATATAAGATTCTAATAATTATGAAGTAGGTCGCAAGGGCCTTCCAAATGCTTGGATTCATTTCAAGAGTGACAAAACCGTTTCTTGATATATCAACTCTGGAAATTTCGTTTTGTGCGGTGTATTGAAGAAGCAACGGTTATTTCGTCATACGACGATCGAGTGTGTAAAGAAGAAGAATATTATCATTAGAAAACTTTTTCATGGGAATGGTTATCTGCTGCGAAGTGCGAATTTATGAGAATGCTAGATATCAAACCTAAATAACATGAGGATTTATTTTAACGGACTGACTTTTATTGCATTTTGAACAAATATTCAAATTTTCCCCTTACTCTTTTTATTAATTATAAAACTCCTAATTTTGATTCTCGACAGAAGTTTCTCTATTCCCTGAACTTGTATTCATATTGAAACATTATTTGTGCTGTTTCCAATGAAAACATCACAAATAATGTTTCAGCAAATATACCATTATCAAGAATATCTCGTTCAATATTTGCATGTTTTAGAATCATGTGTTTTTAGATAATTGACACTCAAGTAAAATTGATTTCTTCCATGCATTGTTAAAACTCCTTGCTATTGGAAATATTTTCCTGTCAGGTTTTCTGCTCTTTTACCTCAAATAAACCTTGTTGTTGTGTAGTGTTGATGAATGATTCCTTCAACGAATTCTGACAAATAACAGTCCTAATGAAGTCCTCGTTTGGTGTTTTGATATATCAGGAAAAAAGAATTGATTATAGTATTTTATGGCTGCTTCACAAAAGTAGGCCACTAGGTAAATCATTCTTGTGTCGTTTCTCCGACAGAAAAGCGAAAATATAGTTATTCAGTTCCTTTGAAAACCACATAAAAACATTTCTAATATTTGGATAATTTGTTTTCATGATATTCCTGAGAAATATTGCCTATTCCTTAGAAGATATTAAATTCAGGCCGTGATATTAGTCGTAAATATAAAGTTTATATTTGGTACCTAGTGAAAAAGTGGCAACAGTTCGTTGTTATGCTATGCAGTGTTGCAGGTCGATCATAAACTTTCATTCCTCATATTGATTCAAAATTTCTATATCGGCCTCATCAACGTAGCCGATTATCTGTGAAAGCAATTTGACACCCCTTATGCTCATTTGCTAATTGTGAGCACTGTGCGAATTTCTAGAATCAATGATCTGAACCCGAGAACTGATGTTTGAATAAACTATTCACTACTCCACAAGTATGCGCCCATTTCGAACACCCTAATAGAATTCACAGTATGTTTCTAATTGTTCACGTGGTTTCCATTTAATTTTCGGAAAATCAATGTTTCCAAATATGTATTTCAATGATTTCTTCGACTTGTTTCATCCTTGATTGATACTGTTAGTAGGTATTAAGCAGAGTAGAGTAATTTTATCCCTTCGAAACTGTATGCGTGAAAAGTATAATGCCAGCCTGGATACAAAAGATAATAGGCTAAGCATTTTGAACTATTTATTTCAGTAACAACATAATCTCAACAAAAAATGAAGTCTTACCATGAAGGCATCCGACAGACAAAAAACTCAGTGTCTTTCGGACCATCTGTACAGTGAGCTGTAAATTTGCAGAAGACTTGAAAACTTTTCAGGAATTCATTGAAAAAAAACATTCATCCCCAACGGCTTCTAAGGTATGATCTAATGGGCATTCTCATTTGAAAAAAAAACGTGGTGGTATCTTGTTTCATCACTTTCGAACCGGCCTGAAGAGTCAAAAAAGTAATTTAAGCTTATATACGCTGAGTATTCCTCAAAATTTGAATAATTCGTCTAGCACTAATTTTCCAAAAATTATCGTGGCTGATCGATCACTATTGACCCACCCTGTATAACCTCTGGCCCTCAAGATTTATGGTACTTGATGCCGCGGCGTTCACAAGGGAGCTCAAGTAATACCTTGTGTGAAAATTGTTTTTATTCTGTTGACAAATTTGTTCGATAATTTTATTTGTTGATGGTAACACCTTTGCTTTACGACTAACTATGTATTGCATGGATGTTTGATGCAATTTATCATTACTATAAACCTGTATTGAAACCGTTTAAAAACCTCGTCGTATCCTTTAAAGTCACGGAAAAAATTCTCTCTCCATATCAATAAAACACAATTCATTCATAAATAAACCCGCATTTTATCATCCCATTCTCAGCCGATGAAGTCATAAATACAACTTCAATTCGAAATTCCCACTTCAGTAATTTTTACTCATATTACTTCATTCATCATTCAATTCTACTCAATTACTCTAATGTGGGATTCTTCGACGGGCTCACGTGACTGTGTGTGACGTACGTCTAACAACAGAACCGGGTCTTTAACGCAACCGGGTGACCCATATTACGTCCACCACCATCGCTCTACTACTACTCATAGGATGAATGGAATCGAATCAGGAGCAATAACGAATAGATGAAATGATATAGGAACCCTAGATGGATGAAATGAATTAATGCATCGTTTCTTTCGTCATTGCTATTCGATAGCATTCTTTCAAATTTGGACGTTGAAGACTCTAGGCCACATAGTTTCTGAACATATGAATGAAGAATAACGGTCCAAAGAACATTATATACATATTTCATTCATGTTACTATTTCGGCCAATATCAAGCATTCATCAATCTTAAATGGTCAAGAATATGATTATTTTATCCAGAATAAAATTAGCTATGCTGCAAAATGCGATACCCTACAATTGTACACTCAAGAATCCCCTAAAGATGCCTACCGCAGATGAAGGCGAAAAGTTAGGTGAAATAATGTGTAATAGACCATGCCCAATAAGAGCGGAAGACTTCCTCAATATTGTGGAAGCCTCAACCTAGCAATTGTCCTCATTCTCAGATTGATATAATCCATTGAAAGAAATATATTGTATATAACAATAAAATATTCGTTATACATAAAACCAGAAAACGAAGCATTCACCACAACAACAATTCATGTGATAACTACGATTGAAAATTATCATAACCTTGTTTTTAAATCCACCCTTTTGCGGGGGGGGGGGGTACTATTTTTGGCCTATAGGGATTGATTTTGGATTATTTGAAATGATTTCATAAGTGAATCACTTTACATAACATAAACATTTATACATAACATCAATAGAACCGAAGTCACTCCAAGTTTTCAAGTCAATGTTATATCTTCTTACCAGAATATCTACTTTTTCGAAATAGGAGAGTTCAAATGAAACAGATTTGGTGGCTGCTAAATATTTATTATGCCCTAATCACTCGTTATAAATGAATAAATACTCGTATGCTTTTTTTTCTTTGTAGGACAATTATCAGGAAATGTGTGTAAAGAATGTTTATTATTTATTATCCATTATTAATTATTATCAGAACAGTCTGAATTGATTGTTAGAGATTTCGATGTTTATGTTTTGTGACTCTCTACGTTCTTCCTATTATGATAAATTCGATTCATGCAACCAATTGGAACATTTGACCGAAACCTGTTCGTAAGCTAACAAAAGGCTGCCGATCGAAGGAAATAGGGGGACTGAAACTGGCGGGGCTCTCCTAACAAGTGCCTGAATTTTCGACGATAAAGAGGTGTAAAGCTTCGTTGCGGTGTTGATATGCACTCTGTCCAGAAATAAAAGACCATAATGAGCAATTGCTGCCGGTAAGAAAACAGCTCCAGTTGAGTGGCGATACTTGAAAACGCGAAAAGAAGTAGATTGGTGTGACGACGTAAACGGAAATTTAGCAGGGCCGCATCGGAAAAAGTTCGGGCGATATTTGTGATGAGAAATTTTACAGTAGACCGCGGATATTTGATAAAAATCAGTATTTAGTCAGATGAAGTTTCAATAAGAAGGTGGCTTCGTGATGATGATGCCGCTATTTAATAGATTTTTCTCTCATTCTGTGTACAATCCGTTTATTTTTCCATATATTATTATTACATGTTGGCCCCCTGTCACGGATTTACTTATAATATGACAAATTTACGAGAGAAAAAACAGTTCCGTCAATCAATATTTTCCAGTGCAAAATCTTTCGAATGCTGAGATCAGGTCATCTCGATGATCCGCTTCGTTTGCTGAGATGTTGAAGAAGTCCGTATCATCTACGTACATTATTGGCTTCTTCTTTGTATCTCAAGGCTATTTTGAGAAGGTCATTTATACACAGATCTGGAATAAAATAATGGAAACATGCGAATCTTATTATTAAATTCGAATGAGCCTCGAGTCTAGTAGAGCAGTGAAATAATCGAAACCTCATTGCGATTCGATGACAAATAAGGAACTGGAGTGTTGGAATGACAATTCTCGGGGATCTCTGCCGCGAGTTGCAAGTGCCGTCAGAGTGTCCGAGTTGTAGATGGTCGCTCGGCTCGATTCGGGTCATTCGGAGATTCGGGCGCAGTCGGTGTCCCGACTCTCGACGCCGACCAGCCGGGTATGGCCGAGAATGGCGTATCACTCCTGCCAAGAATTGCCATTCCAACAGTCCAGTCCCTCATTTGTTATCGAATCGCAATGGGGTTTCGATTATTCCACTGTTCTACTAAACTCGGAGCTCATTCGAATTTAACATTGAGATTCGCATGTTTTCATCATTTTATTCCAGATCTGTATACTATAATAAAAAGGTATCGGCCCTAATGTTCGACCCTGTGTCAATGTCTTCCTTGGTTGTCGTAATATGAACAAGCTGTCTCCTACTTAGGTAGGTAGCTTTTGATCGGAAGAAGTTGTCTATCCCGTGGGATACTAGTTTTATGAGCAATATCTCATAATCGACTCAGTCGGAGGCTTTTACATATATCTAGAATTAGTTGCATTGTCGTAAGTTATGTGTTTCTATGTCGGCATATTCGGTATCAGATAAAATTCTGAATTTCCGAAAAAATACCCCTCTCCCCATGAAATGTAAAGCAGAAAAATTTGACACAAGTGCAAGACATAACTTTTCTTTCGAACATCTACTTCAAATTGTGAGCAACGTAGACAATGTTATTATATAGGTATAGAATCTATGAGATGGGATTGAATAACAGGAATTCAAAGTTTGCTCCTTGTTTTACTGCAGATGGACCAATTAAAATAAAACTTCTCCCAAGGTGATGGAATGTTTGATCACTCTTATAAAAGTGAGTCAAATACATGGGTGAAGATAATTTCACTTTATTTTCTAGATGTCAGTATTCTGTAGATTGGAAATGAAACATACGTACTTCGTTCGCATCACCCACCAATCGAACATAATTTTTCATGCTTTGTTCATGTTTTATCCAAGGGATGAAAAATATACATCTAGGCGAAATAATTATTATGGAAGCGTATTCTAACTCTAACTCAAACTATCTCGGTTTATATTTTCAACAAACAGTTAATGTTGATGAAAGTTTCGTTAATGCACCTTCTAACGACAGGCTGTAAAAAACTTCATCCATTCATTCTTTGTCGAGTTCCTATGCATCATTTGAGTCCCGTAGTCTCCAAGAGTTGAAGCAATTAGACGAGTAAGTTTGCTAATAACCTCTAACGAAAGGATGCCCTTTTTACTAGGGGACAACAAAGGATCGAACAAAGACGCCAGACAAAGCCATCCCAAACAAGCGAAAAGTTATCATTTGCATTTGTGTGACAATTATGTCGGAAACTCATTACCAGTCTCGTACAGAAACGTAATTTGGAACAGGCTAAATTGATGAGGTTATCCGGGTACAATACACGAATGCAAATTCCTGTCCAGGATCCACAGGGAGATATCGGAAAGCCTAATTTGGAATTCCGCGAAGCATCTTCAATTATTTTGTCGATAGTTGGGTCAGGCAATAGAGTTAAGTGCCACTTGAGATGCAGGGCGAGATGAAATAATGCATAAAAACATGTGGTTGAAATGGAGCTGATTGATCATTATTATAGATCATTTATCGATTATTTGGACATTGCTGAAATAACGAATACGGTTGGTCCCAAATACACCAAACTCCATTGCAATACATAAATTTATTTTCTCTATTTCAGTATCGTAATGAGTTCATTACAGTTCTGGAAGTAGTGCTATAATGAATTCATTACAGCATTGTTTTCAGTTATATTTCTTTCTAGCTTTGTGGTTGTCAGCACTGACCTCCGATCATATCAATTTTCAAATCAAATCAATTCAAATTCCGTAATCTGTCAAATTTCGTTCTACCAAGATACAATACAAAAGTCACTAATCTGAATTTTCATTTGAATTTCGAGAGTATTTCACACAACTTGACTGAAATAGAGAAAATATCGTCTAATATTCGTTGCAGAAAGCTATTCCAACACTCACTTTCGAATATCGCATTCGTGTTGGAATAGGAGCTTATTCTGCAACTTGTTTTAGAATATTCTATTTTATAATTAGGTAGTCGATATATTTATGTGTTTTGAAAGATGTTCTCTGAAAGGTCTAAAATGCATCTTTTCAAATGCAAATTATGAAAATTGGTCCATATTTTTCATTCAAACTTATCTTGGTATGGTTTTGATTAAGCACGATAGGATAAGTAATTTCATTAATCTTTGGAATCTTCCTATACTTCAAGTTCACTTTGAATGACTAAGTTATCAATAAAATGACAATAGTCTTCGGAATCCACGAAATGATGATCTTCCAAATTTGTCGCGTCCTCTTCAATTTCGAAAGTTTCTGAAGTATAAAATATTCATTATCTATTTTTATTTTTTTATATTCATTGCTTTTGTTCGCGAATATTATTGCTGAAGCTGAATATTATGTGGCATTTCTGAAGACGCATGGTTTTGGTCTACTCAAGTCTACTGTATAGTCTGTCAGCTCATTTTCGAATAATTTCGAGAAAAGGAACAATATTTCCTTTATGCAGGGTGTACCTGAATTGACACCTAAAAATTTGAGGGGCGATCCTATGATCAAATTTAAGGTATCTGGTATAAAATTGTTTGAAAACCTTAACCCGGAATAATTACACTCATCCGTAATCGAAACAAAATTTTTTACCTATTTGTAATTTTTCCTCTATATTAAACTAAAGAAACAAAATTTAGTAAATATTATTTGTCAATAAAATGCCTAACAATAAACAAAGAGAAAACACTTCGAACACTAAAGCGTAACGTTTGAGAGCCTATTTTGATTTTTCAATTGCAATTGGCTTTTTTTTTGGAGAGAAGCCTAATAAAACTTTCAGAATAATGCAAGACCACCCAGAAAATATTTCAATATATATTAGTTGGAAGAGTCAACCTCAAGATATTTTTTTGTGAAACTTTTTTCTTGGATGAAATTTTCTCAAGTTTTCAAAAAAACTTGTTGGGAAAGAAGAGTTAACAAATGAGTTTTCACAAAAAAAAGGTGACTATCTCAATCACTTCTCATCATACTTCAGGGTGCAAAATCAGAGACACTTAATAGGGCATCTGAGCGGCCCGCAAAAACTTTTTTATTTCTCTGATATGCGATAAAAACCAACAAGTGGAAATGCTATTTTATTGGAATGTGTTATCATTATTTTGTCTTGTTTGTATAAATAAGAGAATGTTATTAACGAGCGATTTGCCGATATTGATATAAGATAGTAAATACACGAATAGGCTGAGCCAAATAAGTGCCTCTACTTTGTATATCTGTTTTATTTGTTCAAAAAAGAAACCATATAGCTTGGTCGGTTCTGGGCGAATAAAGCTAATACATAAATACAGTAAGCTGATTAGGCTAAATGAAGTGCAGTCGAACAAAAACAATATGTGGCTTCTCGATATGATATTTACATTAAACACTTTGGTTCAAATTTTATTCAAGAATTTTGTCGAGAATTGTTCCCAGAAAACACAAGTCAAGCAGATGTTATCGAGATACTCTCTTTATTATGTTAGTGTAAAAATGTAGATACCTTCAATTAAATATATAGATATCTGAATTTCTGACATACAAATTTATTAAAAATTCATTTCATCTTTCACTGTTTCTTGATAAGTATCAGCATTTTTAAGAAAGGTGGACAAGGATAATAGGTCCTCATCATCATCATGAGAACGATATGTAATATATATATAATATATATAATATTATATATATATATATATATATATATAACGTATTGAAAATATTTGCCGTTTGATCGTTAATAATAATTGTATTTTAGCATCCTGAAGAAGAACCACACAAGGTTCGAAATATAGATGTTTATGACGTCTGATTGTTGATAATTGCCCAAACAACAATTGCCAGGTTCCTAAATTCAATTTGTTATATATATATATATATTTTTTTTTTCTGATCACTAACTAAACTTGTTGAATTTGCATCTCATGGTGAATAACTTGAACCTCAATCGGAGACTAGCATTGTAAATCTATCTCCCCCTAAATCTCTTTACTCACATATTAATTTCAGTATCCTGAGTTCCAGTGTTGATTTTTATTTTTTTTTTGTTACAGGTAAGAGAAATGGAGGACAACGCTGCAATAGTAGGTAATCAATAGATCCAGGGAAATAATACGACATGCATTTTCCTGAATGCGACTCTGTTCTGTCCGTGAGAAGAAAATATGCCGTTTGCAAATTCAGGGTGCTGATGTCGCATCAAAAAACTCACGGGGAAATTTGCCAATTTCATAACCCGCTGATTCCACAAAGCCTGCATCGGCCTGGTTCTCCGGAACTGAGCGAGAGACCGTAAACAGACTCCGGGTTCTTGTACAGACCGAAATCTGGGCCAGTTGGTCGACGACCTTGTTTACGTTCTTATTCTGCCAGTATCGAGATTTGGCCCGGATCAGAACCTTTTTTAATTTCTCTTGCCGGTCAAGTGTACCTTATAGAATGATAATAGTCCAATACCTGTGTTATTTTAGAGTGCCTGACAATAATATTTTCATAATCGAATTCATACAAATTAATTTATGAAAAATGATTGTGAAAAAGACAAGGAATAAATTCACTATCTCTGTTACTATACTAACTGACAAAGAAACTGCCTTCTATATATAGCAAGGAGTAAATGATTGAAATTTGGACCAAAAAAGGGTTTACAATTACTCAAAGGTTTTTCAATTTTACGATTGAATCGATATCATTAGAAAAGACGACTAGGCGAATAGGTCAATCAAACTTGTGATGTTAAAATAATTTTGGAATAAATTTTTATTCGTTATTAAGATGTTGTTGAGAAGTCCGCGATAAACATCGAACGTCTCCTAAATTAACATTCATAATTATTTTGCTTCATTTTGATTTACATTTTAGTTTTTCCTATTGTATCAAATTTCGCTGATTACTTGATTATATTTTTTCATTTGTATATTCTTTATACAGGGGATCCCAGATATAATGGAAAAAATTTTAATGAGAGATAGAGAACTCCTAGAGGATCACGAAAAACCCCCATATTTAGTATGTAGGAGTTATAGATTCTGATCTACAGGGTGGTTTTTTCAAAAATGAATGGGATTTGAATCCATTTTATTCCCTGAACGGACTCACTGTTTATATGAAATTTTAAATGAAGATAGCTTCCATGAGGTTGAAAAAAACTGCAAGCAAATATCATTCAAGTTCGTGAAATCACCCTGTATAATGAATTTCTTGATTTCTTCGATATCTGCGTCAACTGTAATAATATTGCATGCCATTATCAAGGTTGCTGAGGACTGAGTTTTTTTCTCGACAGTGACAATAACTTTCGCGTCGATTTTCAACATTCATCACAAAACGAAGTAAATATTATTATTCAATTTTTCGTTACAAATCTCAGTCAACGGCCAATGGGAATTAATCAAAGATGCCTACTTTGAGAAATGAAGTCCAATAACATGATCTCTAAAAGCAAAGATGACTAAACTAACTGTACAGTTATTTGATTGATGAAATTCATTAAGATTGAAAATTTACTGGGTAATGAGATGAATAGAAAGTTGAATATCGACATAAGAGAAAAAATTTGTTTCAAGAAAAAAAATCAGTCCTCCGCAACCTTGATGGTGCCATGAAATATCAATCAGCGAATTGAATGAATGTCACAGTTTACGCAGATATCGAAAAAATCTTGAAATTCATTATACAGGGTGATACCGAACTTTTCATAACTTTTTGAGTTTATGTGATACGGTCCTGGAAATCGACTGATATTTGATTTCATTCTTCTTTAACCTTATTAAAGCTATCGTCATTTGAAATTTCATATAAGTTCAGTAGATGAAATATTTTTAATTTCCATTCAATTTTCCCATTCGAAGTGGGATTGTCCGATTAAGCACTATCAAGGGTACAAATTGATATGAGCTTTTTGGATCCGACGAATAGAGGTTCATGTATTATATTGTATATTGATTGTTTTTCGATATATCCATGAATGATTTTAAGGAAATTCCAACAACTATTCTTTTCAAGTTTTTTTTTTATGCTCCCTCAAAGTTTTGATTCAACAAGTTTAAAATTTCAAAACGAGCCACGAAGTCGCGAGTTTTGGAATGAACGAGTGTTAGAATGAGCCTTCTGTACGAGTATCATATATCATTTTCTCTAATTCGCTGAATTTTTATCGAAATTAATAAAATATTGTCGTAAATATCGTTTAGTAATTTTTGCTTTGAAATATATTGATTGGGAGAATTGTTTTCTATCTCATGAAATTTGACAGATGTTAAATAAATCCGTGACAGGAGGCCAACATGTCATCAATAAATATTACTGAAAACAGTGTTGGAATGAAATTAGAATGAAATATTCTAACATTGTTTTGTTCTACGGGATGTGGCGGAATGAACGGATTTGACACATGAGTGGAGAAAATAAATTTTCGTATAGTGATTTATAAAGGAAACGCTCGGAAACCTAGAGAATTTCAATTTTCGGAGTTCAAACTGTAGAACTTATTTTTTGTCGAATAAATCATAACTCCAAAATGTCGAAATCTGATCGTTCATTCATAGAGAAAGATTTACCTCAATATGAAGCTGAAGAATAATAAAAATAATATAACTGTCTTATTTGCTTCAACGAAATAATAGTGCACTCTGGTGTCCGGAATGAGGATAAATCAAACCAAATAGGCTCTCACGTCCATCGAATGCTCGTCAAAAGTCCATTCTTCCATCAAGCAAGCTATAACGGCAAGAGATGGCCATTTTCCAAGGGGCACCTACTGCTATGCAATCATCATTTGAGGAATAATAGTCACAGAGGAGGCCCCTTTGTAAAACCACAGCCTGGAGTCAATTATGTTGACCTCTAACCATCCAGAAGACGTAATAGGCATCATTCAAGACATTTCTCGGCCGCATAGAGAGAATCTGCCACGATTCAGGCACTGAGTGAACGTTTTCTCTAGGAGAATTGCGTAATGGAGTAAGAAAATACCTTGAAGAGTTTTTGCCCAGTTTCACCGATTCCTCTTGTTCCGTATGATCTATATACGGAGACATTCAAGGATAAAAATATACGTCAAATGCGAGTACGCTTGGACCTTTTTTCCTAAAAATATTGTTTCAGCATTCTTGAGTTAACTTATTCCTTTTATTCGATGACGGGATGGTCTGCTAGTAGAATTATAAGAACGGCCACTGAAGCAATCAAATCAACCCCTGGGTGTTTAAACTCACTCCAGAAAAATATCAAAAAAATTAGGTTGAGATCTAATAAATTGAAAGTTAACAGTTTTTTGAGAAAGGTACTAGCAATTGCGAAATATACTCACTGACAGAGTAACCCGTAACCCGAATTTCAATTTTTGTTTCGGTAAAACATAACAGTGTAAAAAGTAGTAAATTATTAAAATATGGAGAAAAAAAACAAGGGATTTACAAGTTTTTAAATTTACTTTAATGATGTGTTTGTCCAACGCCGTTATCTATACACTTCCCAACACGTCTTGGCATTGATGCAATAAGATGGTCTATTCATTCTTGAGATATACTATCCCAAGCTACCTGTACTCATGGGCGCCCCCAGGAGGAGGCCAGGGGGGGCAGTGGCCCCCCTTGAGATTTTGATCTACTCCTTATTTTCGAGCAAAATCGAATACTGATTTCGCCTGCGCCTCATCAAATCATTATTTGGCCCTCCCTGAGAAAAAATTCTGCAGGCGCCCATGCCTGTACTTCATGTCTCAAGCCTTTCTACCCATGATGTCCCGAACATGCTCTATGAGCGGAAGATCGGGAGAGGCCATGGCAAAAGATTCACATGGGACGCTTCAAAAAAGTTTAAACTGAGGCAGAACATATGGCTCCACTATTTCTTGAAGGTAACACAGCGCTGTCATGTTATCTCGAATAGACTAAAGGTGACTTACTTGCATGTGGAAAAGCACCCCATACCATGAAGGCTACTGTCCGGTGTACATAACGCTCAACATCAAAATGAAGTTCACGTCTTTCTCCCCAACGGCGTCTTATCCTTCTTCGGTCATCATGTGCACCCAAGGAGAATCGAGATTCATCAGAAAAGACGATCTGATGCTATTCTACATTCCAATGTCGTTTCTTGCACTACTGTAATCGTTGTCGGCGATGCCCAACCGTAAGAGGTAAGAAATGGGGTCGATAATGCCCCAGTCCAAAAAGTTTATTTATTTATTTAGCGTATGGCATTTTACACAATATCATATAGGCAATATAAAAATAACAGTTCACAATTTAATATCTTGTCTATGTATATAATCTATCGGCGGTAAACCGTTCGGACAGTTACCGGATGGCCTTGTTCTCCTAACCACTCATTAGCCAAAGATCGGTATCTAATGGCCATAAGTCTTAGACTTCGATCTTGAACTTTATTCGTGCCCCTTCGATGTCCGGTGCCTACTCTTTTGGGCATTATCAAACCGTGACAACTTCTCATAACAGTAGTTGGATTTCTGTAAGAACGATAAGCGATTTCTTGAAATGACAACCTCCCATAGACCAATATCTGGTCATCTTTCATAATCACTTAGCTAGCCCTTAATTCCGCGTACACGTGCTCTAGGCATATTTGCACCAACTAAACTTTGTATCTCCCCAGCTGGTTTGTTGAGAAATTGGAAAAAATTGCAAAATATTTATTCAACAAAAAATGTTTACATGAAAAAACCTTCACGATTTTTTCTCCAAATTTCAATCATTTACTCCTTGCTCTATGTTTAAATTTTTTTTTTATTTAAACACCTCCTTCTGGGTGTTGTAGTTTCTTTGTCATTTAGTATAATTACGAAATATGAAAAGGGGTATGCCTGGTCCAACAATACAGAAAGTACAAAGAGGTTGTTGTATAATTGTACCTCAGCTTTCATATCCATGCCAGATATTTAATTTGGGATTCGGTTCTGATGAAAAATAAGAGTTAATAGGAGACTGCATATTGAATCCATCTTAACTTGTCGTGACCCCTCACTTGTTTGGAACCAACATTCTCTTGATTTGTTTTTTTTTGGTGCAGAAGTATAACATAAAATATAATTTCAAAATATTTCTGACAGGTTCGATAGAATTTTTTTTGTGACACTGTTTTTATACTATTAATTCCTTCTTTAACTATTATAAAAGTTCATCTGCAGTTTTGTTGAAGGATGATGCATCAATGATGCACCTTTTTCATCACACTTCGCCATATTATTCCCATTCGGTCAGCCACAATTTCCAAGCCATTGCCCCTTCAGATAATGAATTCCAACAAAGATTAATTATTCTACCCCAATATGAACTTGCAGAATTCGGATCCAGCAGAGATTCATTAGCTAACTCAGTTCCCAGTCCGTCGTTCGATATTTTACAATTTGCTGTTAGAAATGCGAAGTATATAATAATAAGTGAGAACTCTCCAGATTGTACATCATGCATGTTTCGCAACATCCCCTGATGCCCAAACTAACTGCGTTTCCAGTTTGTAACTACGATAGATGCCTAATTTAAGTTGCGAACTCGTCTAGCTAAATGCGGAGAAGGCATCTGTGTATCGAGCAACAAGCACTACACCAACTTGTTTCTACGAATAATTCATGAAAACGACCCGAAAATTAGAGCCTATTGCTTCAACTATTAAGTTAGCATTATCACTTTTCGCAAACTTGGATATAAAATTACAATGGTACTTTTATCTCGTTGTAAAGAAAAAAATGTACATAGGTATATCGTGTCTTCAAATAAGGACATGATTCCTCGTTGAAAATTAGCATGGGTAGTTCATATAAAAATATTTTTCTATTTCAGTATCGTAATGTCTTCATTAGTGTGTTAAAGGTAGTGATGTAATGAACTCATTACAGCATTTTTTTCAGTTATGTTTTTCGTTTTGTGGTTGTCCATACTAAACTTCAATCCTCTCAATTTTCAAATCAAATCAATTTAAATTCCGTAATCTGTCAAATTTCGTAAGTCACGCCAACTTCCAAGATACAATACAAAAGTCACTAGAATGTAGAATCTGAATTTCGAGAGTATTTCCCAAAATTTCACCGAAATAGAAAAAATATCATCTAATACTTATTGCAGAAGGCAATTCCACCACCCATGCCTTCGAAAACTTGTTTCCTCGTTTTCGAATTTCTCATTCGTGTTGGAGTAGGATCCCATTCTTTTAGAATATACTTTTCTCAATGGACCTCCCTTGCAGACACAGTTGTTAGAAAGCTCTTAGGATATTTCATGGAAAACACTTAATTGATGAATGGAATGAAAACTGGTCAGCACCGCTTGTTAATTTTCATTTATTTTGAGAAATCTATAGTTGTTTTGACATTTTGCAAGAGATTTTCTCCTGAATTGAAAGAGAAACTAGGAGTTTTATATTTCGAAAATATTTCTGAGAAAAACAATTATTGAAGGAAAGTCATGAAGGGTCGTTATTTTCAACGCCTAATAACAAAGTCGTGCTGTTGTGTGAACAAAATCTACTTCACCCAGTGCTCCATATTATATAGAGTTCAATTTCTCAGTGTTTTTTAGAACCTGTGCAAAAATTCAAAACCGTGTTCTAAAAATTGTATCTTGTAAAGGAGGTTGATTTCGGAAAATACTTATATTTACTAAAAACACTAGAACACACATAAAGTGGCTAAGCATAATTCTTTAATCACTTACATACAAAACGAACATACATACAAATTAAAAGAAAAAGTAAATAGCACTAATTTGAGCACTTGTTACAATTCAATAATATGGTTAACAACAGGGGCCATAAATAGTATGAAAACATGTTTTTTTCATATTTTCACTTTTGAGGGGTAATTCTCTTCTTCTGATCGAAATTAATGAGGGATCTACGGATATTTTTTGAAATATTAGATCGCTACAAAAATTTTCAAATCTTATTGATGCTAGTGTGTTTCATATTTGATAGTCTTAATATTCTATAAATTTACATTTTACGACTAATGTAGGTACAAATGAATGGGTTCCAATAATGGATTAATCATTGTTGGCGGAGAAGTAGGTATATCTCTGTTAACTAATATCAATTTCATTTCCATTGAGCAGCAAACCTTTGTTTTCCAACCATTTCCATTCATCTAGAAATTTCGTTCGTGGTAATGAGGAAACTTTGAAAACATAATATTCTACCCACCTTCTGAATCTAGCAAACACATCAAAAGCACTATGACTATTGAAAAAAACTGAATATACAAATTGCACATAGCTGCCTGCACAGCTTCGCGAAAACTAATCAACAGGAACGATTATTGCTATTTCAGAGAAACATTTGACTTGTGGAAGCACTGAAATATTTTTTATAGCTTTGCTTCAATAAAAGAATGATAGATCTATCAGAAAACAATGGAAATAATAATATACCTTTGCGATTGCGGTCTCTTACTGGTGATTGGTTGAAAGTCTCAAAACGAATAACTCATGAAATTTCCATGGAATGTTTTCTTATCGTCAGTGGCGTAGTAGCTATGGATCAACATATACAGGGTGTTTCACGAATGATTGTACAGGCTTTCAGGGTAGAAGCAGGACATTTTGGTGATTCTGAATCAGTGTTAGAAATATGTCTTAACAATATTCGTTTAAGAGATACAGGATGTTTTATGTATTTTCACAGAAATTTTCAATTGGCATAACTCTTGAACGCCTGCGTGGATCTTCATGAAAATTTCAGGGAATGTGTAAGGGCCATTGGCAAATATTCACCCATAATGGCTTCCTGATAGCGCAGGCCCGGACAGAGAAAATGATTTTCTTTATTCCACATCTTATAAAACACCATGTACATCAAATTTTTGAAAAGCAAAATTATCCCCAGATTCTACAATGAATACTCTTTCAAACAAGCCTATCATGATCAATGGCACACTTCGCATCATCATATTATGAGCCATTGAATATTTGGAATTTTCAATTTATAGTAAACACGGACCAGTAAATCTCCGAATAATGTGTTAATTCATACCGAATGAATTTAATTTCCCAGTATGATGACTTAAGGCAGCGTTTCTCAACCTGTGAGGTGCACCCCCCTAGGGGGCGCGAACATACCAAAGTGAAAAAATAAATATTATTTGAAAAAATTAATAACTGACTGAAATCAGACACAAACACACACACACAAAACGAAATAAATTTAGACATCTTATTTACACTCTCGGAAAGAAATTCTTTCACACCCCTTCCTCTATCAATTTTCGTACGTGATTTGTTCTCGAAAAGTTCCTATATCTTTTTGACAGCTTTCATTAGCCTTTCTTTCTGGTACCATTATTATTTTACCATGTGAGAAGTCACATGCAGCTTGAATCGATCATAGCTTCAGATATCATTTATTCTCAATGTTATGTGGAAGATCACAGAAGAAATTCGTTCATTCTGAAATCAACCCATTTCAAAATCTAAGGGGCTCCTGATAAAAATTTTGACGTTTCAGACCATTGTCAGGTAATTGTTGAAATAGAAAAGTGGTAGATTGTTGTGTTTTCATAAATTTTCAATACGAGATTTATCGAAATGCCATCATTCACGAATGCCGAATATACGATATGTTGATAGTTTATGGATTTTGTAAGTGCAATGGTCGTGAAGCTGCTAGGGAATATCGAAGGCTATATCCGGATCGCCGAATTCCTAACCACCAAACATTCGAACATGTTAATCGAGAAAGAGCCAATTCGATGGTAAACCATGAAGAAATAATAGAAGCAGTCCGAGAAAATCCCTCAACCAGCACTAGGCGTCTTGGTTTAGTTTTAGGTTTGCCACATTGTCAGGTCTGGCGAGTTCTGCACCGTGAAAAGTGGCATCCATTTCATATACAATCCGTCCAAACCTTGGAGCCAGGCGATGAACTACCGAGGATGCGATTTTGCAGATGGATTTTGCGGAACCAACGAGCTATCTTCAGAACGCTTCTTACTGATGAAGCGACATTTACAAAAGATGGCATTTTGAATTTCCGCAATTCACATATTTGGTCCAGAGAAAATCCTAGAGGGACTAGGAAACGCAATTCTCAACATCGTTTTTCAGTAAATATTTGGTGTGGAATTTACAATAATCGCTTAATTGGACCATATATTCTTCCACACCGGCTGAATGGATCGACATATTTACAATTTTTAGTAGAGTCTTTGCCAGGGCTCTTGAATGATGGAAGCAATGTTCCAAGAGGAATGTACTTCCAACATGATGGAGCTCCAGCACATTTCACCCGTGAAATTGTAGCGCATTTGAATGCAGTTTATCCGGGACATTGGTTTGGTAGAGGGGGACCTCATGAATGGCCTGCAAGATCCCCTGATCTTACATGCATGGATTATTTTCTTTGGGGACACTTGAAAAATGAAGTTTACTCCAAAGTAATCATAGACAGGGAACATTTGATTAATCGTATTCAAGCTGCATGTGAAACTATACGAAACAGACCAGAAATTCTGAAAAAAGCTGTAGCTCATTTGATAACACGAGCTAGAAAATGTTTAGAAGAAAGAGGGGGTATTTTCGAAAACAAGTTATAATTTTTTTCTTATTTATTGTCCATTTTTTTCAGTTCAACACAACATGTTCATAAGATACATTTCACATTTTTTTCTTAAGTACATTTTATAATAGTACAATTAAATGTTCAATGTTAAATCAAGTTTTCGATTAAATTTAGTTTTTTTTTAGAAATATTTGATGTTGCTGCCATGCATCCGTGTTTCACTTATTCGAAGAAAGAATTTTCAAAGTATAATAATTCGAAGATGAATATGTCCCCCAAATCCATGTATTGGATGGAATAAGATGCAGTACAATACCTAAGTAATGTTACTAAGGCTTTCAATCGATTTAATTATGAATCAATTCATTATTCGGGGTCCGTGTTTACTATAAATTGAAAATTCCAAATAATCAATGGCTCATAATATGATGATGCGAAGTGTGCCATTGATCCTGATAGGCTTGTTTGAAAGAGTATTTATTGCAGAATCTGAGGATAATTTTGCTTTTCAAAAATTTGATGTACAGGGTGTTTTATAAGAAGTGGAATAAAGAAAATCATTTTCTCAGTCCGGGCCTGCGCTATCAGGAAGTCATTATGTGTGAATATTTGCCATTGGCCCATACACATTCCCTGAAATTTTCATGAAGATCCATGCAGGCTTTCAAGAGTTATGCCTATAAAAATTTCTGTGAAAATACATAAAACATCCTGTATCTCTCAAACGAATATTGTTAGGACATATTTCTAACACTGATTGAGACTCACCAAAATGGCCTGCATCTGCCCTGAAAGCCTGTACAATCATTCGTGAAACACCCTGTATGTAAGAGTAATTGTGATCATCGTAATTTCAATCATTTTTATTTTTTACCGAATAAATTTGAAGAGGATGATTTTCTTTATGTTTGAGAGTTTTATCAAATGAATCATTATAGTAGTATTTCCCATTTTTACATGTATGAATCTGAGCCGGAAAAAGTGCTCAATATGGAGTCATTACAATTGCAGAATTGTTTTTCATTTGAAGAGCTTTTTTTGCGATCATAAGAAATTTTATCAACGTGTACATACATCTGGAGCTATTGAAAAATAATGTGTACCTATGCTGTATAACCAGTATGACACAGTTCAAGCAGAGAGAAGGGACAATTGTGCCAGTTACAGAATAGTGAAATATATAGTTTCACGTAATTTTTATCTGAGGGGAGAAATAAAAAAATTTCTAATGGATCCAAATTCGGTAAGAATTGAATTCGTATTTTGAGAGGAGTAATTACACATCATGTATATCTATCTCATATCATGATCGTATGATACAAATTTTCATCTTTGAATTTTTCACTTCCTACCAATGAATATTGTATAGTTTTAGAAGGACCAGATGAAAAGCAAAACTCTGAAGTTTCGCCAACGTTTCGTCTGAAGATTAAATCATATCACTGAGGAAAGAGGCAGACAGGTTTCGGCCTTATTTGGCCTCTCCAGTAACGTATAACTCTCAGAGACAAAATCTTCTACCTCTTAACCTACTATTAATGTTGTTTTGGGAAATTCTATATTTCAAAAATGTTTCACTATTTCAGTATTGTAATGAGTTCATTACAGTACGAAAAGTACTATAATGAAACTCATTACAGCATTGTTTTCAGTTATATTTTTCGTTTTGTGGTTGTCAGTACTGACCTCCGATCCACTCAATTTTCGTTGGTGACACCAAATGCCAAGATACAATACAAAAGTCACTTATCTGAATTTTAATTTGAATTTCGAGAGTTTTCCACAAAACTTTACTGAAATAGGTAAAAAAAATTTGTCTAATACTCGTAGCAGAAGGCAATTCTAACACTCATGCTATCGAAAGCGAGCGACGAAGGAGCGAATTTTCGCATTCGTGTTGGAATAGGAGCTCATTCTGCAACATGTTTTAGAATATACTATTTCAGTGTGGCCTCCGTAAAATTAATGAATTTTTGAAACATAGATGAATTCAAAATAGTAATCATCGAAATGAATACCATTTTCAATTCCCAGGCTCAGAGATCTTTTATCATGAGGTTGGAGAAATGATATTAGATTTTGTCACTGAGATGAGAGATATACCGGTTTCGGCCTTGTTGAGCCTCATCAGTATCCCGCACATCTTCAGGACAAAATCTTCATAAAAAACTTCAGAATTTATAGCAATTGGTTGTGAAGTAATGATTACTATTTTGAATTCATCTATGTTTCAAAAATGTTCTCGATGTGCCTTCGTAAAGGCAAAGAATTTTCTTCTTCTTATTAATGAATTTGTTGTTTTTCACTGTTTTTTTTCTTAAAATCACTTGGGTTCACAATCGCGAAGAATCCATCACTCGGAGAAGCTTGCGTGTGTGCCCTGTTTTAGGCCCACTGTTAAAATCTCAAAGAGTGAAAGAGCATGTGAGTAATACTTTTTTCAGCATGCGAACTGAAAAGGTTGAAGACCTTCTCTTTTTACGCTGCTAGATGTCGACATTTGTATTGAGGTAGAAGGTAAAGGTAGAAGTTTTACATGAAATTTTTTTTTCTGAGACATATGGGATACTGATAAGGCCAAATCGAGAACCAAATAATGCCTCAACTGCTCCATCTCCTCTCTCAGTGACAAAATCTGAAGATTTAGATATTCATTTCCATGATCGCTATTTTCAATTTATATGTTTTGAGATAGTGGGAACCATCTAGTCAGTACCTACTGATGAACAATAAATTAATATTGTAAATACAAATCTTCGAGATCAATTTGGATGTTCTCTCATGAATATAATGTGAAAGAATATTCTTTAAGTTGAATCGGAAATATCAGAATTTGAGTTTATCGCTACCAAACTTTTGATTTGTTCTGGGTGTTTTGCTTGAATGTACCGTGCTCGTGAACCTTTTTTTCCAAAGTCCTAGGAAGGGTGGATATCAACGATCTGATGTATGCAGCTGAACTATTTCGTAAGGCAAATATTTCTCCAACATTCTCTTGCTTCTTTTCCATATGACCTACTCTTTCAATGTCGCTTCCTCTTTGTTCCGAAAACGGTTAAAATGCCTTGGATGTAACGCTTCAGAACAACGTCCGTGCAAAATATGCGCTGGTTACATTGTTCCCGAATAAATTAGTGAAATTCTCGCTTTGTGCCATCTGATACCCTCGAGGATACAAGAAACGTGGTTGACTGTTTTCATGCCTTCGTATTTCAACAACATATAACCTACGTGGTGTGTTTTTGCATTCCATGATTTAATAATTCTAGAAAATGAGTCTACTTTTTATAGAGCATTGAATAGGAGTTATGAGTTTAAGATTATATCAGATTGAATTGATCTTGACTGGCCCCACATTTTCGATGAGTGTGTGATCCACTAACTTCAAATAATGCCTAGGGAAAATGAGATGAAATTACAAAATTTATTTGATTGGAAGTATTCACTTTGTGAACCATCATAAGTTTGAACTTTTTTCAAGTTTTTATGTAAATAATCTATCTATTTGAATCAAATTATCCCAACAATGTTACATAATGTTCGGAAATCATTTGAAGCTCGATTGTATCATTCATTGTATTGAAACCTCAATTAATGCGGACACCTTAAAAAATAATTCAGAATTGATCTACTGATTTGTTATACGAATTTAACCAATATTAATGTTAGTAAATTATTGGTAATTTTTTCGTTTCATATTCTAAATCTAATAATTGTTTTTTATTGTCAAGTGTGAGCAGAAATATTGTAATGGCACGATAAATACATCCATTCAAATCTATCTTTCTATCTACATTTTTTTATACAGGGTTTTACAGAAAAAGGTGAACCCCTTTCTAGGATCGATAGAATATTTTTTGGAAGCTATCCAATGAAATTGTTTCTATGTTTGACTCTCATTGAGGGCGGTAGTTTACACGGTTCGTACCAACAACTATTGATTATAACCTTTTAAATATCAGATTTATCAGACAAAATTTCAAGTGATCTTAGAAATAATTTAATTATACACCGAAAAGGTAATCTTGATGAAACTCGATAGCTTATACCCTTTTCGGAATATTTCCATTTGAAAATTATGAAGTAATAACAGATAGTAAAAATATATTGATTAAGATATCAATTATTATTATTATTAATTAGTAAGTACGATGGAGCCCCACCGAATTCTGATAGGAGATGGGGTAATGCGTTGAGAAACCATTTTTTGAATAGATGCATTGATGGATTATTGGTAGAGGTGCAGAAGCTCCGATTCATCAGCCTCCTCGGTTATTGGACAAAATAATTACCGATGGTGTCGCTGCATTCGCCGATCAGCTGTTTACCGAAACGAGTATTGTTTCGTGTTTACATTAGATTTCTATTTGTATTTATGGGATTTTTTAGTTCAAACTTTTATTGGCTATCAATAATCGAAGTTGTTTCCTTGATTGTGGATCCTGTGGATTATATTGTAAGTGCAAGTATAGGTAATATTGTGCTTTTTGTTATATTTTATGTAAAATGTTGAGGAGAGCTCTATTCAATTTTGAATGCTTTTCAGTTCATCTGGCAAGATGTTTACCAAAAGTTCCTCTAATTATAGGAAATTTTCCAATATTTGCATGCTCACAAATGCTGTGTAGAGGGTGAGCAAGTGTTGATTCTATGTGGGAAAAAATTATTTCAAATCAAAACATTGGAATTCTAGAAGGACAATTCCATCATATTGAGGAAATGATGTCTTATAATAATGATGGTGTGAAGGTTGACAAGATTATATACAGATACTAAGCAAGATTGTCTGGAATTTGCAAGCATATTTTAGCCCTGCTATTCTACAAGGTTGTACGTACTACAAAATATTTTGACAATTCTACTGATTTTGAAGGTAAAATTGTAATGTAAATGAACATCAGCATGAAAAATATATTCATTTAATAGAAGCTACTAATTTCTTTTTCTTTTTAGGAAGGGAAAAAATCTATGAATAGAAAATGGGTGATAAATTTTGAATAAAAATGGACATTCATCAGAGAACTGCATGTATGCAGAACATGACGTGATCCTTGATTAATCATGTTGAAGAATTCATTACGCTAGATTTTAATGTATTATTCCTTTATTGCATCTCACTTGTGTCTCAGTCTGCAGTTATATTAAAATAAAATAATTCAACTCATCTATCGATTGATTGCACCTTTTCTATTGCTAAATGAACGTCAATATCATCAAGCTATTTTAATATTAATATTAAATTGATACATATATGTATGATATATTGTTTAAAATTGCCAATTCTGGGAATTTATTGGAAATTCCACATGTAGATTTGATCACTGCTGAACATAAGTTCAATTTTGCAACCATCGAGAGAATCACTTAAACTCACACATTATCATATGGATTGAATTCAGCACTTTCAACTAGGCTTCTTGAATTGTTGAAACTTCTATATATTCAAAAATATCAAGTAGACTCAAAGTAATTCATTTTGATTAAAATGAAAATTTTGTACAAGAACGATATGAACAAAAATTTAAAATGACTTGACTTGAACTGCTTTCTGTGGTAGGTTTAGTGAAGGTACAGCTTTCATCTCCAGTAACAGAAATGTATTCATAGTGAGAGTTTCTGAAATAATTCAAAACTTATGAAGCATTGTTTTCAATTGACATCAGTTTCCACTCTTGCTTGTTTTGATTTCACAATCTTCTGGTCGGAAATGCTGTAAGCATACTGCATACTCTAATATGTTTAGATACAGGTTTTTCCATTATCAAAACATGCTCCCAGGATTTACGTCTATTAATTTCCTCTACGATTTCTAGTTTATTGGTAAAGTAAACATTTTGATTTTCACCACGAAAATGGGCTCCAGGATTCCTAGATTTTTTAGAATTACATCCATATACACAACAATTAGGGTTTTTCACGGTTTTTTCCTTAGGCATATCTTTTTATCGCAATAAAAACGTAAAAATAAACAAATAAACCCAGCTTTCACGTACTAACTGTCAAAACGATACTCGTTTCGGGCTTAGTTCCAGCTAACGCCGGCGGTGTCGCATAGAGTTGTGTTTTGCTCTATACGATTTAAATTCCTTGGATTACACAGTTTGGTCATATCTCAAAGAAAAACTTTTTGCTACAGAGATGAATTCACCTCAAGAATTAGACAGATGTGGAAACGGAGGAATACTATTTTATGTTATAAGCCTCCTTTTAAATTTTCATCTCGTTATTTTTTGTTTAATTAGTACATTTATCTTTACTTCATACCAGCATCGGTTAACACTTCATAATATTCAGATCGAAATATTCCGAAAACTGTACATATTATCGAGTTTAATCAGGAGTGAAATTACATTATGTTTAAATTCACTTGAAATTTGATTTAATGAAACTAATATTGAAAAAGTTATGTTCAATACTACTTGGTACGAACCGTGTAACTAGCGCCTTCTATGAGAGTTACACATAAACACAAATTCATTGGATGTATCAGCTTCCAAAACATATTTGTATAAAACTTCATCACAATGTTGCCAGTAGTTTCGGCAAAATCTTGAAAACTGTGTATAATTTTTTTTAACTCAAGGCCGTTTATCTTGAATACGGATGGCGTTTTTTACTGAACAAACCCCGATTATTTTTCAACTCTCTGTCTAGAGTGCTTTTATAGCACAAGTGAATATTTTTTGTACAATTTCTAATTTATTTTTCTGTAAATTATTTTTTTTTTACACTATGTGTATACTTTTGAATTTTGTATTGAACGTATCCTATACATTTTTGTTGTTTTGTCTGTAAGGATGAAATAAATGTTTATGTTTATGTTATTTTACAGAGATCTCCTTTTTCTGAAACACTCTGTGTATCCTCTTTTAGAGGAGAATCCAACAATGTAATCATTTGAAACATTGAAAGGGGTGGCCATAGGGTGTAGGGGGTTGAAGTTATAAGGAATATAACGTTTACTTCTGAGTAGAAATACGTTCCTTTAGTTTTTCGAATGAATGACGCCTCCAGAATTATGTGGGGTGGGAAGTCTTCAATGAATTGCTGTGTATAATCTTCGTAAAACTCGGTTCACACTGTTTTCTCCAACAATCTGTTGGGAACTTTCTTACTCGATTCGTTTTTTTTTCGATTCACCAGGAGAGATAACTGTTACGATTCGAGAAAATTCTCGGAATGCGACAGTGCAGGTTTATGGTATCTCCGTGGTGAAGTTCACGCTAGATCGCGTAAACGATAGAGACCTGGCGTCGTGTAATTCTTTTATGGAGTCATTTTACCTCTGCACTTTTCGGTTGATTAACTTTGAAATTTTGGTCATTTTATCCTTTACCGGCTCTTTCGTATTCTTTATCTGTTTATTACCACCCACGTTACATTAGAAAAAGCGAATTCGGAGCTAGTTTCATTCTTTCCACGTTATCGCAATAGAACGAATTGAATTTCTGTTTGCTCCATGATGACATTATTTCGAATGATAATGTTATTTTAGATTACTAAAAGTCCATGAAATACGATACACAATTAGGGTCTTCCGTCTCATTCTAGGGAAGAACCCTCCGGGAAGAAATGAATTAAAGAAAAATTATTGCACAGATTATTCATTTACAGTTCGTCATCCGGTATGCCATAAAAATATTCTCAAATTTCTGTCATTCCCGGTTATATCGCAAGTAACCATCAACTCATATATTTTCAATCCCCAATAAGTTATTATGTATTCAGGTCTCTCATCGACAGGTACAATAAGATGATATCCAGCTCAAAGCTGTATTTACATATAACTCCAAAAATGACGTCACTAATATTATGAAACTTTCCACAGTTTCCGGAGAAATAATATTCCCCTTTGAAGATTTTTCACAACTATGATCATAGTGACTTGCTCTGTACGTGTGAAATTTGCAGAAACTATTATTGAAGCTATTATGTATAACAGAGATAGCTGTTGAGTAAAATATAGACAATCGCCCTTTACAGTTCCCAATGCCTTCTTGATGAAGAAATTTTTTTTTCAATATTCAAAGGTGCTTTATTTTTAAGTAAATAATTATTAATTATTTGAACCTAACCTAAAACCATTTCTAACTCGCTGTATGTAGTGCTTCTTTTCAGTTGGAGAAGTTACGTATAGCATATTTCCACGAATATGGTAATTTAAGGGCGTTACAATGGGTGAACAAAGTGGCTTCTCTAGCCTCATCTCTTGAGGACCATTGCTTGCCAGCTAACTCTCGCCAGAAAGTCTCAAGGGGAGAAACATTTTTTTTCACGATCATAGAATAAAAATCTACTACTTTAGCCATGATGAATCTTAGGTAAATATTAACCGAAAATGTTCTGAAAAAATTCCAATCGGACCATTTACTTCTACGTAGTAATTGTTGAAATATTGAAATGCCATCGGGAATCATCGGGCTAGAGATTGTCAACTACATCAGCTTTGGAATTTAGCAGGTTTACCCTTTCTTTCGAAACAGTCTAGAAATTATCTTCTTGAACTCGAATCAGCATTGCATCACGAAACAGGATCCTTCTCTGAAATTAGTTTCTTCCAAATGTTGTTCTAAATGAGGATTGTAAATACCCATTTCATGTTTTCCTAGAATTGTCCAGTGGGAGCGTCCACCAAAGTAGCGTGGCACATACATGGCACGTGCATGACACATACGTGGTTACATGATAGTCGCTCGCATTTGACAGCGCTATTTCAGTGAGCGCTTATTCACTAAATTGTCATAATTCTAATCGAAGTATCATGCATCTTGTATGTTGTGTGCCACTTTGGTGGTGAGCGCTCCCACTAATGCTGGAACAACATAATCATCATTCAGCAACAAATGCCAGAACATTTTTCATTCGGAGGGGGACATATTCTGAGTACAAAATGTAAGCCAAATTCCCCTCAATCCTACCTGGGGGTAGGAGTTGTCACCCCTAAATTCTCAATAGGTAATAGAGGGTGAGCTATACCCCAATTGAAAGACTTATTTGTAACACTACTCATGTAGTGTTACACTACATACTATAGTTTGCAATTTGATATTAAGAATTCAGGGGTGACCACCCCTACCCCTAGGGTTGAGAAGATTTTGGCTTACAATTGTGCTCAAAATATGTCCCCCTCCGAATGAAAATTGACCTGTCCTGGCATTTCCTTATCGAAACATCCTTGTCGTGATATGATTGGCCCGGCAAGTTTTCGAATTGACACCCTGTAAAATGTTTAAGTTTTTCATTTTTTCATTGACTGTTTCTTGGTATTCTAAGTCGGTTCGGAAATCTCTGAATGTAAGTTCTAATAGTTTCATCAACAACTCAGCATACAAACGAAATGAGATTGAAGTAATTTTTATTCATGAAAACAAGCATTAAAATATTAAATTGTATCAGGAAAATCTTGAAAGACATCAGTGTGATCATCTTCATGTTATCCGTCGATGGGCTCAGATAAACAGATTCCTCACAAAACGACTCGCAATTCTTAATCTGAAATGAAAAAAGACAAAAGCAGAAAAGAAACCATTTATTTAGAATAAATCAAATTATTTCGAAATTAACCACCCATTTTAGAAATGCATTTGTTACTTTATGTATAGCCTCGAAACCATCTTGAAATTTATAAATGGGACAACTATTTATAAGATGTTCTATAGTCTCCCCATTTTCCCCACACTCACAACTAGGACTCTCAACCGAATTCCATCGGAAGAGCATGCTATTGCATCGTCCATGTCCTGTTCTAATGCGATTTAGAACAGACCATATTCTCCTGGGAAGGTCAAAATCAGGAACTCTGATGGAAGGATCAGAAATAAGGTGTTGTGAACTGATTCAGCTAATTATTTTATGATACTGTTATATATTGAATGGTATTTTCAAATCATTTATAAAACTTTGTCGTTGAGATAACGATATCAGTGACGAAGCCAAGTATAAGATAATTCATTGAGAATGCAATTCTTCAATATTTGACCCAAAAAATCTAATTTATGAAAAAAATTCAAAGATTCTGAAAAAAAATTCAGTGAAATGATATTTCGAACATTCGAAATTATTTCTTGTTCACAGGTGAGAGCTCGCTGTAACAAAATCAAATTGAATTATAACGAGCATGGGATAGAGAGAACATAATAATTGGATTACCTGAAATATAAAGGGTAAGCACGTTTCCATAATGGAATTTATCTTTCATCGCTCGTTCAAAAGATTCACGAAATATATCCGCCAAGTTATTTACTCTGACGCTGCGCTAAAAAAAATATATAATATTACTCACCTCCACTTTTCAACAAAGCGGATAACACTTCCAGGGGTTTTGTCGGGGTGAGAGATGAATGAATTCCAAACTTCATCTGTAAATCAGTTTCAGTTCTCTTTGTACTTAGAATAATCCGCTTGGAGGTTGTTAAGGTTCGAAAATACACCAATGCTTTGTTTGATATTTTCAGATTCATTCATTCACAAAGAAAACCCAATGAACTCTGCTTTTCATTTCTTTGGCATATCTCTCCACGAAAATAATTCGTTTTTGCGTGCGAAATTTGTTCTGTTGAAAAATACTTATTAGTGAAATGTTAAATTTCATGAGACATCACATGATTTCAGAGATTTTCTCTATAATGTACCCACCCGTTCAAGAGATCTGCACAACAGCATTGTATTTTCCTTGTTTTTCCGTTTATATTTATACATATAGGTTTTTACGGGACGAAAAGCAACTTTTTTGGGTTCTTTGGCGTTATCTACCTTTTGTACCTTTCATCGCAGCAACGTCTACTCAATGGGAAAAAATGAAGGAAATTATGTTCCCAACAATTTTCATTTTCTACAATATTTTTTCAAAAACCCATCATTCTCGAGCGAAATGAAATTTGAAAGTTTTGAGTTGGTACTGCTCCGATCGTACATTTTTTTAAGGTTTTCGAATACTCTTCTCACGATTTCCCCAAAAAAATGCTTGTAAGTAATTTTTCCTGAAAACGGACGAACGGGTGGATGTATTGTTCAGTGCGGTTTATATTTTACTCAATAGCTATCTCAGTTAGTATTTTGTCTTTCAACAATGTTTGAATGGGCAAATTTGTAGTATTTTTCATTGGTATTAAGAATTCAGTACTAGGAAATGCATAATAGCATCGACAACCTAATAATTTTATGTCAACTGCTATTTTTTAAATGGTTCACCCTGTATTTTATTTTCCTGATCGGTAGAGCTCTTTCTACTGATTTCGAATATATAAATGCTTTACTGAGGGTATCTTTTGCAATTTTCTAAAAATATAGATGTGGAATGCCACAGTAGAACGATGCGATTTATTCATATTAAAAAAACCGTGGATAATAAAGAAAACTGATGTTTATTTTATTTATTTATTGATTAAAAGTTGAATTGAGTGTTTAAATGAACCCATTCGTTTCTACTCACCGTCGTTAACTTTTCATTAAGTTTTTGAGGGTTTTTCATTTATGGAATATAATATTGAGGTTGTCGATTTCTTTCTATATTCTGAATTTAATATCTTCAATATTTTCTGGACGGGCCATAAACACTTCAGATTTCAAATAAAGAAGTGACCGATCGGATTGAGTCGGGACTGTCAGGAGACCATAGAATGGAACTTCGATATAAAGAAATCACAGCATTCTCGAGCGGCGTTCTACAGCTACAAATTTCGACGAAGAAACCTATATTCTTGAAAAACTGTCGAAAATAATCTGAATAAAGTATAGATATCAGAAATCAGAAGAAAGAGCTCTACCTATTAGGAAAATAAAATACAGGGTGTACCATTTAAAAATAACTGTTCACATAAAATTTTTACGTTTAAGATGCCTTTATGCATTTGTTAGTACTGAATTCTGAATGCCCCTGAAACTGTTCTCTTTTTTCGAGAGACATAAATTGCTGCATACTGCAATACTTTCCGTGCTACAGGGTGATATTGGTATTTAGCTAATTATTAAAAAAAAATTCAAACGGAAACCATACCTAGTGTGCCACGATATTTTTCAATAGACTTTTCTCAGACAATTTCAACAATACATGACATGGTACACCCATTTTATAAATCTAAAATTGCGATAAAAAATTTTCGATCAACATAATCAAAGGAGGATTCGATTTTGATTCACATCTTTCAACTGCGGAGGCCACTGAACTTAATATTTCTCAATTGTGAGTTGTCAAATTGATTGATATAATATTAATATACTCCAGGAGCACTTCTCGAAACATTTTGATAATATTCCTCTACTTAATAAGACAATGAACAGTATTTAAAAACGAAGATTATTTGATGATAACAATATCACAGTTTCCACGGAAGTGAATGAGAGCCTGCCTGAATATTGTTGACCGAAATGTATTTTTTCGAAATTTTAGATATGTAATGAAATCGAAAGTATATCATGATATATCTTTGAAATTTTCTATTGAAAAATATGATAGCACTCAATGGATTCCACAGTAAATTTTTTTTCATTTCTGAAATTTGAGGGGGCACGAAAATTTCGATAGCAACTGTAAAAAATTCTGGAAAAACTGCCCAAAAATCTTTTTTTTCGAGAGCGTAGTTGCAATACTGTGGAAGTTACAGCCGACATCTGACCACCCTGTATACTTTATCCTTTCCTCGTGAAAACAAAGTTTCCACATATACTGATAAGCGGAGTAACTACATTGGGTATTTCCAAGGTCTCGAAATCATGCACCTAATAACTACCAGTTCCTAAGTTTCCGGTCCAATCCTGTCTCCCTGCCCTCATTTCCGCTCCGGCAGTTAAATGGAGTATCATTATTGTCGGGATAGTGAATCGACTGTTTTGCGTGAGTGGACGAAGCAGCAAACGTTGCCGAATCTCCATCCGGACAAAAACCTCTATCGAATAATACAGGGTCTTTATAAATGATAGTGTTCTTGGATTATTTTGCAGTATCATATGCAGACTTCTCACATTTGAAACTTTGTGTACGCGGAAATATTTTATTGCACAAACTGAATAAATAACCACCGATAAATATTAAAAGAAATTTCTCTTAATAGAGATCAATAATATTTGAGAGCCAACTGGGATGTTACAATCATTCATGAAAACCCTTCATGAATACCATTACATTTCTCTCTATGAACTTGTATCTTTCAATCATACATACATTAGTAGGTTCTTCCGTTTAATTTAAACAGACTAAAATCATCTCCGAAATTTTTCCAATTTGTTGAGAACGGAAAATAATGTATGTGTTTGCCCAAAATAATAACGTTCGAAATTGAACGAGAACCGAAAAAAAAACAAAACTTCACTCCCCAACAGAAGACTGGTTACCCAGGTTGACAAGATTTTTGTAATACAAAGCAGTAAGATCTTTATTCTCAAAATGAAAATACTCTTCTAATAGTAGAAAAAATATTCCTAACGCCCTAACACGTACCACTTTTCAAAAGCTCAATAAGACCCATTTGAATTTGCATGTAGTCGGGAGGGAATTCAATCTAATGAGGGGACGATTAAAAACATGCATTTGATAATATGAAGAGTACTTGAATTGTGAAATCAAACTAACTTCTGTTGAGGTTCGAAGTGGGACGTTTTCTTTGTTTATATGATTGCTGTTTTTGCCTGACGAAGAGTGAAGGTTATTACAAAAAGAGAAAGCAAAAGATAAACTATGCAAATTTCCGGTCTGCAATGCAGATATACCATTGCCGATAGCACCTTTACACCCCTTGTAGACCCCAAAAATATCCTTCCTCTCCATCTTCACATCAAACTTAGAGCAGTTCCGACTGCTCTAAGTTGAAATGTACTCAAACAAGCATTTTCAGGGCCGTATCATGATAATTTCATTTTAATTGTTTCCGTAAAATTGATCCAGCAATCTTAGGTAATTTTTAGATCTATTTGTTCTACATTATGAGGAAAAATTAAACAACTACAAACTTTCTGGAGGTGCTAAAACTCCTCTTTCTCTTATTCTTCATAACGATGTTGTTATTCCAATCTGAAAAAAAAGCCAATATGAATCGGTGAAATGCCAACAAAATGTTCAAATCCTGAATATATGGACATATTTTTTTTGTTTATGAATTCTGTAGTGGTAATAGCAGACCTGCATAGCGAAAATATCAATTGTTTCCAAATCGTAGGACTGCTGATCTGACGAAGTTTCTTTCTGTATTGAATTATTCGAAGTAATATTGCTAATTTCCTGAAGGAAAATTAGACAGGTGGTTTGACAACCATTTTGAACGGGATGTTCTGAGTATTCTGCTGGCACTTCTAGAGATAAGTAAAAGAGAAGTTAGGGCACAATTGGCTATGTTTGGATCTCTACATAGGATTTTGAGAATGGATCAAGTAGATCCCTACCATTAACAGATACTCCAGAGATTGCATCCTGAAGTTTACCGAACAATTCTCCAACGAAGCGCAGTTTGCATGGGGATGGAATGGAATCCTAGCCTGATTCACATGAATTGTCTGAAAAAAATCCCCGATTAAATTGGATAGGTCGTGGTGGTCATATATTTGAAATCAACTGGTTTAAACACAACTTGTTCATGAAAATTTTAATTTATTTCTCATATAGGAATGTATTTCGCATGAATACCTACTAGAATAAATTGTCTATACTACGGTATTATTCCAATCTAAATCGTTCTTTCGGAGTTCTGAAAAGAGAAACAAACACACGGACGTTCACTTTAAGGATAGTACCAAACTAGCGCATTCGCCATTTTGATAATCATCGGAACTTATTACTCAATATTTTTGGAATATAGAATTTCCTCCAGGGCTTTGAGAATAGTTATTTATGATAAAAGTGAAGAAGGCATTCATATGCTTACACTAGTTCAAAATTCAAAAATGAGCCACGAAATGGAGACTTCTTGAATGAACGAGTGTCAAAATGAGCTTTCTGACAAGTATCATACATTATTTTTTCCAATTCGTCCATTAATGAAATATCGTTCAGTTATTTTTGCATTGAAAAATATCGATTCGCAAAACTGTTTTCTCTCTCATAAATTTGACAAATAATAAATAAATCCGTGGCAGGAGGAAAATATGTGATCAATAAATATTACCATGAAAACTGTGTTAGAATTAAATATTCTCGCACGATTTCATTCTACAAGCTTTTTCAGAATGATCGGAGTTGACACATAATTAGAGAAATTGCTTTTCAGAATAAATAACCTACGTTTAGGATGTTTCTTTCTTCCTTCTCAGAGGATCAAATATTCAACTGATAACTGTCCACTTTTATCAAAGTTAACTATCCCCAGCATTCCCAAAGTAATTTGACTGTACTGAAATGTAAGAGTTTCGAATTTACAATTTGAATTTCCAGAGTATTGGGGGAAAATGTATGACTCAGAAACCATCATAAAGATATTTGTGGGGACGAATATTACTCGATTGTTAATGTCATTTAATATTTCTCAGGCGATTCCCACACTAGCTGGTGGTGGACAGCGTTGAAATTGAAAATACTGAGTTAATTTTTGGCATTTGAAAAAAATTCTAGTAAATGGCTATATTTATCTTCAAGGTGGCAACCCTGCATTTCTTCGGTCTTCATTCACATTGCTTAACTAGTTGAAAGTAATCATTAGATAATTGCTTGCATTATTTCTTTTGAACAGCGGAAGTATTGGCATCGAAATTATCTACGTATGTGTCAAAAGTTATTGGCTTTATTCAATCTCTGGGTGTGTAAAACCCGGGTTACCAGACTACTAGCCCTATAGTCCTAATCGAACATCGAAATCAGAGTAATAATACTCCTATCCCTATTAAACAGCCCTACCATTATTTCACACGGTTTCTCCCGAGTCCAGAAGCTGCTATCTCATACTCACACGGTTATTGTGGACACTGCCATTGTACTCCCGTCTGCACCTGATGTCGATAATGTGTTTCAGTTGGAAGTTCCATTATTGGGTGCAGTGGAAGAGTCATGTTATGTCTTTCGCTAACCGAACAACTCAGTAGTTATGTCTTATTTCTGCTAGTAACCCTTCGACTCATGAAGTTCCTCATTTAAGTTGAAATTTCATTACGGAAGAGAAAATGGGAGGTTTTTTCGACGAAAATTACGTTGGTGTATCATTTTTATGCTCAAGGGCCATTAATTTTAGCCAAATGTCATCATCAGGCCTGCTGAAATGGTATTTGAGCTCAAATTTCTTCTTGAAATTATTCACTCTAAAAAATATACACTTCGACTCTTGTAAGGATTCTCATCGGGATAATCTCACGTTCTTTATAGATTTTCATTATCAGTATCATTCTTTATGATTTCAGAGTGTTTCAATAAAATAAGTGGATATCAATATGGTTATTGAGTTGTAGATGGTTGGCTAACGGCTAATTTAGCCTATTTTCTTGATGATTTGACATCTTCAAGGATCCACCCATCTTTTAAAGCGATACATGTTGAATGGGTATCTTTTATTAACGATCGTGACCAGAAAGAAATGAATTGAAAGTAATAAGAGTATTATCTGTCGGGGCTTTTTGATTTTCATTCTCACCCTTCTCATTCTCAGGCTAGAATCTTCTTCAGGTACTCTTAATTAATTTAGAATACTTCATTCGTCATTTACACTTCTCTGATTCTTTTTCATCTGCTCTTACATTTTATAGAAGACACGACTGAGAACCATAAAAATGCAATCTAATGAAACAATTTCCGAATTCTCCGCCTCTTTTTGTGAACATATTAATCGAAAAAGTGTAAATTCAATAATCACTGGAGCTTATACATGAAAATGGTTGAATAAGCTACGAGAAAAATTTATATTGAAAATATCAAGTTCAACAGAAATCGTAGAATAATTATTCTTTTAGTAGGTTCACCCATTTGAACAAAAAAACCAATTCATGATGTAATGCGTAATCAACTAGAAATTTTCAAAGTTAAATTCATCTACAGAACTCTTCTTTGGGCCTGGGACGACGAACGCTTGGTCACTCCTTCACTTTGATGGTACCTGGCAATAATCAGGTTGTCCAAAAATTGCAATCTATAGATGTTGTTACGAAAGATCTTTGCGAACCACATCACGAATTTTTTATTGATTGAAAATTTAAAATTCCAATGAATCTCTCTTCGGCAAATTGTGAGTAGTTTGGGGTCATTTAGATGAAGATTTTTTTCGGGTGCTTCCCTGATCTTTCCAGGCTATTGTCGAGGATCGGCCACATAGGAAACGCGCTATCGATTTCAGATTTACCTAATGGTGGGTCATCTGCGAGCTCTATGTGATTTATTTGGATTACCTTCTCAAACCTCTCTGATGGGGGTCTGTCGAGGGGTCTTTCACTGTGGAATTTTAGTGTACAAAATTTCGGAATTGTGAGTGAATTGCACGGAATTACACGGAATTACATGGAATTGAAAGGTATTATTCGGGAATTGAATGGCATTGAGTGGAATTGAGCGGAATTTCATTGGAACTCAATGGAATTGAACGGAATTGTAATGGAAATGGATGGAATTGAACGGAAATGAACATGCGCAGAAGGATGATTTTAAAACTTACGCGTTACCTCACGATCGTTTAGACATAACCTATAATAGTATATTAAGTATAGAGAACGGTAAGGGCATTTTACCGATCGAAGACAATTATTGTTTGAGATCGGCCGTCCTTAACGTTCGAGATACTTATAGCGTTTTTTGCACGATTGACACAATTTTTACTCAATGTACAAAATAATTATCTGACAAATTCATTTATTCGTGGCTTCATCAATGCTGTGTAGGAATATAATATAAGGCGTTGTCTTGGTGATGAAAACTTAGTAGATTGTGACAATAATCAATTGAATTAAATAGCGTTAAAAAATGGGCGATGTAGAATCTTCGTAAGTTAATGAAATTCAAGCAGCCTGGGAAATCGGCCGTTGTTCAGTTATTTCTGAGAAATCTAAAATCCACTACGAGAGTACATACAATACTTTCAAGGAATGGATTCAGACTAAAGGCCGCCAAATCAATGAAAAAGTGTTACTGGCCTATTTTGTTCGAAGCATCGAAAAGCTGAGATCGCTTGGAAGTCTTTTGGCGGAATATTCAATGCTGAAGAGCACAATATTTTTGAATGACGGAATTGACATATCCAAGTTTGCAACGCCAAGGCATTCCTCAAAAGAAAATCTATTGGTTACAAACCCAAAAATCTGCTGTTTTTACAAGAGAAGAAATTAATAAATTTTTGAAAGAAGCACCAGATGATATGTTTTTAATTATTAAGGTGTGCTTTTATTCATACAATAGTGCTTTATAAACTAATTATGTCCTTTCAGGGGGGAATGATATTAGGTATATCAGGGGCATGTGAGGAGAAGAGTTGTACAATATGAGCGTCAGGGACATAGAAGATCGGGAATCATTTTTAATCGTGAAAATTCCTAACACAAAAATCAACATTCAGAGAACATTCACAGTCGTCGCATCGATCGAGATAATGATATCAATTTACGTGGAAATATATAGAAAATATTTCCGTCTGCGTCCACAAAATGCGAAGAGCGGGCATTTATTTTTGAGATATCAAAACGGAAAATGCAGTAATCAAGTAATAGGCAAAGGGACAATTGGAAGTTGGCCGTCAAAAATTGCAACCTTTTTGAATTAAGAAAATCCAAATGCCTATACTGGCCACACTTTTAGACGCACTTCGGCCACCTCATTAGCTAATAAGGGAGTAGATGTATTAGGACTAAAACGACACGGTGGATGGCGGTCTTCGACTGTGGCTGAAAGTTACGTTGAGGATTCGCTGGAAAATATACTAGACGTTGCTGAAAAACTTTTGCATAGTACGGAACGTAGTGAGTTGCAACATGAAATGTTGAATTCAGCAGAGGTTTCTGTGAATTCGGCCACTACTCAATCCAGTGGTATTTCCATGAGCAATTGTAAAAATTGTACTTTATCTATCAATATTAAATGAACTTAATTCAAATTATTTGTGTTATTTCATTATTTCAAAGAATATTAAATCATTACCGTTCTGTTTACCTCAGTAACCAGTAAAAATGATGTTCAGATCTAGCACCGAACTCGGTAACTAACAAAATTCGTTCTATCGTGCAAAAAATAATATTTGTTTATGTGTGATCGACGGTGTTCAAGCAACTGTTTCAGGGTAAGTTTTTTATTAATTTATCTATGTTTTTGAGACAATAATTTTCACAAGGATATTACCTATGTTGTTTTTACTTTATCATGACTGTTGTGAGGATAACAAACGAGAGAATTTCAGCAAAAATTGAAGAAAGGAAAATTCTCGGCTAAAAGAAAGTGGTACGACGAATTTTCTGATGGTAGTCAATCCGAAGAGACAACGGAATTGAAAGATGATTCATCGAAAAATGTACCCGATCCTCGACCCGTTCGCACCGAATTGAATCAAATAATTATAGATACAAAAAAATATTATGCCATACAAATTCATACAAGGTTAAATTTTTAAAGCGGGATCTTACAAATTTCGTATGGCCTACAAATGAGGACATTCAGAATGTGAAAGATTTTTTTTCATCTACGGCTCTATCAAAATTGAAGGAACGGATCCGTTCAAAATACCACGGTGTGTCCTCAATGATATTGAAAGATCTTTCACTAATTTAAAAAAATCGGTCTACTTTGTTAGAGATTTTATTATTTTAGCATATTGCTCTTCAGTTTACTTTGATGTTTCATTTTGAAAAAAAGTTCCTTTTCATTTCATTAATTTTATTTTCCTAATAACCTTTATAGCCTCGTTGATATCGTTGATAGGTATGTTTATTTTTTTTTCATAACATCTATATATTTATATTTTACAATTATAGATATCAATGTGATGGAATAAGTTCCTATATAGTGCTATATGTGTTACAGACACATAAATATCTACTTACTTATATAAAATATAAGTATAATTGGTTATATTGAATTATACCGAGAAATATACCTCAAGTGAAGTTCAAATGAAACTTCTGAGGAAGAAGCTCAGGTACAAGAGTTGTAGTGCAATTCACCATCACATCACTGGAGAAAAATTTCAAGTGGTAGAAAAATGTTATTTTTTTGGTCTTTTCCTGGATGGGGCCGTCTCATTCGACGAAAATAGATCTTATCAGCATGTGAAAAATATAGAGCATTCTAGAGAAAATTTATATATGAAGAAAAGGTCTTCCTTTGCTTTTTTATAAATGTAATATTTTCAATTTATATTCAAAAACTGTTTTTCTAGAAATTTATATATAATATTCTATGTCGATAGACGCTTATATTTTATTTTAGTTATTATTATGACAAATAAATATTCTTTTCTATCAATGGTTGTATGAATTCTCGTATACCATTGTTATTTTGTTTCCATGTTCTTCATAGACGTAATAAATAACGCATATTTTCATGAAGGTACTTCATAAAATATTTTTTCACGAAACTGCGGAGAGAATTCTACCTTTTGATCTTTAGAATAGTTGTTTAAATAATATAAGTGTGAAAAAAATGAAGGGGCAATGAGAAAGGAAATGAGAGGCAATGAGATGAAATGAGGGGAATTAAAAAGAAATGAAGGGACAATTAGAAGTAATGAAGCAATTTTTAGGGAAATAAGAGGAATTTTTTCTCGAAGGGGCAATTGAGCATACAAATTTTGGTCAGTGAGAGACCCCTCGATTGAATGTATTCGTGAGGAATTGAATGGAATTGTGGTGAATTGAATGGAATTGAGGTGAATTGAATGAAATTGAGGTGAATTGAATGGAATTGAGGTGAACTTAAGGGAATTGAGGTGAATTGAATGGAATTGAGAGGAATTTAATGGAATTGAGGTGAATTTAATGGAATTAAATGTAAAATTGGAATTTTAGTGTACAAAAAATGGCCAGTGAAAGACCCCTCGGGGTCTGTACACGTATCTCATAGGCCCCAATCGTTTCCACTTTGAAATTAGATGTGATCTAGACTTTCTGCCTTTTTTCAGATGTTCGTTTTCCTTCTGGGCGATTTGAATGTTTTGTTAGGGTTTTGTGCGTTGTATCCATTCCAATGGATTTTCTGAGAATTTCCTGAAAAAGTCCGTAAGTATCTCAACGATTTTGTCTCAAGGTAGTTCTGTCTTCAACATTGAGGTCATAGGTGCATCCAACAGCATCATGTAATTTTCGTCATGCCTATTAGTTATAGATCCGAATAAGAAAAAAATTGGTACTCATTTGTTAATTATAAGCCAACTCAAAAACTTGGCCAAATGATCAGAACTAAAAAAGACAAAGTAGACCCACTCTCTCAACCCGGTATTTACAGGACCTTATGACTGCGGCAAAGTCTACATTGGTATAACGAAATGGAGTATCAATACGATAATCAAGGAGCATGAACGATGCTGTCAACTCAATCAGACAGAGAAATCTGTACTAGCGGAACATGCTCTAACAGATTAACACAATATTGTTTTCTCAAAGGCAGAAGCTATTTCGAACATCAAAACTTTCTATCCTAGGATGAACATGGAAGCCATTGAGATATATAAACATAAGAACATCATGAACAGAAGGGAAGAAACTCCTTTGGTACATAGCGCATGGTTGCCGATATTGAAAAAGACCAAAATCAATCATTTTATATATGAGAATGTTCGGGATTTAATTGAGGAGCATGAACCTGCAGAAAAAAGAGATTCGCGGCAACTATCTTAAGCAATGGGATCAAGAATCGAATATACAGGGTGAGTGAAGTAGTACATCGAAAAATAAGTTTGACAAATAAACCCATGGCTCAAATTGCATATTGAAGGAGATATCGTTCTGAAGTTGATAAAATTTGAAAAATTTCTTCGCAATAATAAAAATATGTGATTCTGGTGATGATTTTTTTATTTTCAATTCTGGAATGACCTTTTGAATTATTGTCATATGAAAACATAATTGTCCTAAAGTTCGAGCATTGTTTGTACCTTGGAGCGGAAGTTCCTTTTTAGTTTTCTGAAATGAAGTCAGAAAGTTAATAATATTCATAAAGTATTAGGTAATTGTTTCAAATCCTCAGTTCAAGATTAGTTATCAATATCTATTGAAATATAGGTGTTGGAATAAAAATTCCCGAGTTGTAAGGATTTCCTCGGGAAAAACTGACAAAATTTTTGTCAGATTCTCCCCAATCTAGACCTGTGCTAAAACATACTGAAAGACATCTCAAACCATTTGAGAGTAATCGTCTCTGGCGTTCTAGGGCCATGTCCTGAAATATCTTCAGAACTGCGCAAATTCCGATTACCCTAGAAAGCCTTGAATCCATCCTGCCCCGAAAACATGGGCGACATGGGCCAGACGTCATGCATAATAAAGATGCTGATTTACAAACATGTCGTAACTTCTTCCCCTCGGATTCAATCGTCGACCTCTCTGCGAAAAATGAGACAAACTTCGGGAAACATTCTGCAGAAAAAACTCATTTGCCAGTGTTGCTGCTCGCACCGAGTTTCTTGTCTCGTGCGTCGACATATGTTCGATGGCAGCGTCAAATTGCCGCCCCGATATGTTACCGTGCTCCATTACACCGTGCATTATGAGACTTGGCAGCTACTTTCGCCTACGTGAGTTCGGAAATGACGGTGTGGCGGTGACGGTTATTTTTATGGATTATTGTGAGGCTTGATGGATTCTGCTGGGGGAAGGGTTGGAAGATCGATAACTGCAGCTGAGTCAAATTATGGAAAGTTACGACGTTTTCATCTAGACGTCTCTCGCGTAAGACATATGTACCAAAAAAAATGTTTTCGAGAAAAGAAATGAATTGAAAAAAAAATTCTTTGCCTTTACGGAGGCCACGCCGAAAACATTTTTGAAACATAAATGAATTCAAAATATAGTAATTGTCGAAATGAATGCCATTTTCAAGTCCTAGGCTCACAGATCTTTTCTCACGAGGTTGGAGAGATTATATCAGATTTTGTCAATGAGAGCAGAGATATACCGGATTCAGCCTTATCATCAGTATCCAATACCACTCAGGGACAAAATCTTTATAAAAAACTTCTATATTTGAAGCATATAGTTGAAGCGTTCTCAGTAAAATATTACAAAGTGACGACATCTAGTTCCGTCAAAAGACATGTTCCATATCTCCAATCACATGCTGAAAAGAACTGCGTACATCCTCTTTCACTCCATGAGATTTTAGCTCCAACTGAATATTTCAAGCAAATGCTTCAAATTAGAAGATTTTCATGAAGATTTTGTCTCTTACTAAGCGTAAATTATAGCAGGAAGAATTATTGAACCGTAGCTCGCTAAGTGATCTGTACAAAATTGAATGCTGTACTCGCACAAGACTTACGGAATCACTCAAAGAGTGTTCTTCCAAGATGCACTGGCTGTGGTGGAATGCTGAAAGGGTCCCTTTTAAAATGACGTTGGTTAATGCTCATTTGCCTCCGGAAAACGCTTGGAAGAATCCATAAACTTATCACCAGACCTTAAACTATTAACTCGATTAACTAAAACTAAATATGTCCATGAAAATAGCGACAGAGACAAACAATCGTAAACTATGAACAAAATTAATACGAACAGGCACTTTTGTTTCCTTACAGTTAATCCAAATTATAATTGTGTTTCTATTTACGAGAACGTCAAAAATAGGCCCGCTTCTGCCATGGGAAATCATTTGATTGACAGTAAACATTCCATCTCACTCGCCAATCTAACCCTACTTTAATAAAATAATGATTTTTATAAGCTGACACTATTAGAACAACTTGAAATTTTGAAGAGCAAGAACAATGATCATCTCCTTAACGATATAAATGATTTCCCGACGCCTAATCTGTTCAAGTCGATTCGTCCTCCAACAACATTATTTTAACTTTCCGATGACCCCTGTACTTGTGTAAATTGTTCCTAAGATGACTGACAGCTGACGCAAATATTTTAGTCCAAGAGCTAGTGAACCTTTTGACTAACGGTTTGTCTGTAAGGCTAGAAATTTTTATAGCGATAGTTCCTAGCATGCTGAAGACGGAAATCATCGCCTGGCACCCCTCACCCCTGCACGTCATCAAGATCTATATCTTTGAAAGTGTTAAAAAAATTAAAAAAATAACCTTGTTCCTGTAAGCTTGAAACTTTCATACGATTTTGTTCGTTCATTGTGAAGTTCAAAAAAAAATTGACAGGCGATTTCGACGAGCACAACTACCTGCCAAGCGACTCGAAAAGGGTGTAAAATACGAACAAAAATGAACTTTTTTATGTAAGGCTGAAATTTATATATGTGTTCGTCTGAGGGAATGAAAAATTTGTTTTATTATTAATCTCCATCATCATTTGATATGTTATCATTAATTTTTCATCTTATAGTACAGTCGTTTCAAGCGTAGTACACTGTGTCTTAAATTGGTTGAGACTGCATTATATCTCAGCTATTATTGAAAATAGAGTCATGCGGTTTTCGAAACCCTGTGTCACTTTTTTGTAAAACTTTTAAATCCACAAACAGAAATATTCCATCTTCTTTTGTTTCTGGAATACAGTGCGAAAATGAAAATGTTCACTTTTTGAAGATGTTATTATTTCTCGGGCCCTGTATGAGAAAAAAAAAAGTATGAAAATGTGTATGATAATCTGAGTTCAAATTAACGTCCATGTAGATACAATTAACTATCTTTTATATCGAGAATCTGGACAATGATAAGATGTACTTCTCTAAACTATATTTATTACATTGCCGACGTTTCGAAACGTCGGCAATGTAATAAATATAGTTTAGAGAAGTACATCTTATCATTGTCCAGATTCCCGATATAAAAGATAGTTAATTGTGTATAATAATGTTTTTATGTAGTCAGTGGCGTAGCTTAAAATTTTTATCTAATAAATGTTTTTAAGATATAGCTCAAACTTGAAATATTTCAAATGGAACACCTCGTATGTTTTAACGTCAAATCTTCTCATTTTTTTTCTGAATACATCGATGTATCACAACCTTACCTTTAATAAATTTGAGCGTCAACCATCCGAAAAATGTATACAGTCGTCGCTCGATAATCCAGCGCTTGCCAATCCGGTACACTCGGTAGTCCGGCACTTTGGGACCCAGGTAACCCGCTCTATAATCCGGCATTTTATACAGTTGAACGCCGGATCACCGAGAGTAGTTTTTCCCGCTCGGCAGTCCGAACCTAACCTCGACAGTGGTGTATTTGTTTTTTCTTGTTTCATAGCGTCCCTTGACAAAATAGCGGTCTTATTTTGCGAAAGTTAGATACTAGTGAAAATCATATGAAGTTAGCTCTTTTTTCCTGTACAAATTCGATAATCCGGCATTTCCGATAATCCGGCATCAAGCGCCTACTGTATTTCTGTTTGTTTTTTTTCAAAGTAAGACATGAATTCTTCCACACATGCATCAAAAAACCATTTTTCAGTTGATATTTTGAAATTATGTTCAAAACAGGATAAAATAAATGGGTTTAGATCACATAGCTTTTTGAAAAAGTAATGATTAAATGCTTGTGAATACTGATTAAATGTGTGGGATATTTTTTTCAACTGAAATTTATTGAAGCATAGGTCGTGATACAGTTTGACGTTGAAATAAACATGTTGTTCCATATGAAAAATTTCATTCCGTTCCAATTCAATCTCAAAAATAATGATTTGAAAAAATGTTTAGCTACGCCACTGACTTCTACATAAAAACATTATTATACACATTTTCATATTTTTTTTTTCTCATACAGGGACCGAGAAATAATAACATCTTCAAAAAGTGAACATTTTCATTTTCGCACTGTATTCCAGAAACAAAAGAAGATGGAATATTTCTGTTTGTGGATTTAAAAGTTTTACAAAAAAGTGACACAGGGTTTCGAAAACCGCATGACTCTATTTTCAATAATAGCTGAGATATAATGGAGTCTCAACCAATTTAAGACACAGTGTACTACGCTTGAAACGACAGTACTATATGATGAAAAATTAATGATAACATATCAGATGATGATGAAGATTAATAATAAAACTCATTTTTTCATTCCCTCAGACGAACACATATATAAATTTCAGCCTTACATAAAAAAGTTAATTTTTGTTCGTATTTTACACCCTTTTCGAGTCGCCTGGCAGGAAGTTGTGCTCGTCGAAATCGCCTGTCAATTTTTTTTTGAACTTCACAATGAACGAACAAAATCGTATGAAAGTTTCAAGCTTACAGGAACAAGTTTATTTTTTAAATTTTTTTAACACTTTCAAAGATATAGATCTTGATGACGTGCAGGGGTGAGGGGTGCCAGGCGATGATTTCCGTCCTCAGCATGCTAGGAACTATCACTATAAAAATTTCTAGCCTTACAGGCAAACCGTTACTCAAAAGGTTCACTAGCTCTCGTACTATTTCCACACTAGACGGATAACTCGAATGATAAATATCGACACTGACCGCCCTAAAATAAATACGACCAAGGACCAAATCATAACATCGAAACATAACATGAACGCTGAACCTTTGAAAGAAAACTAAATAAAATTAATGAAAGTTGAAAGTGCATATTCCTTTGACGGTGTATCTGTTTTTGTCATCATATTTTATAATTTCACTACTATCTTCAGCTGACCTGATGATGGCCTAGAGCCGAAATCGATCGTCAGAGAATATAATTATTTTAGTAGGTGTGTCTTTCTTTCTCTCTTCTATTTGATATCAAACACACTCATGGAGTCTTTTATTCAGAATAATGACATCAAATTGAGAAATAATCGAATCAACCTGCCTAAATTAAAGAAAACTAGTACTCTCAGAACCTCTTCTTTATAGCAGGCTTCCAGAGCATCTAAAGGACATACTGTTTCATTCCAACTGCAGATAAGACACTGGAACTTCTGGATTGTTTTCTAGAATAGAAATAATTTTATTTGATTATTGTGGATCTTGTTTTTTAGCTTGAACTTACCTTCATAGAAAAGATTTTGTTAGAAAGAATGAAATATACTCATCGCCATGCTTGGGAATGTGTATGTAGTTATATGGAGTTTTTCCCACAGAGAAGTGCTTTGACACTTTTGTGGTCTTTAAATATTTGTTAACGGTTGTTTATTGTTCGATTTCTTAAATTTTCATTTATGTTGGTTAAGGAACATTTTTATGTATTATATTTATTATTATAGCTTCTGAGATTCAGTTCATTTCGATAACAAACCCAGTACATAAATTCGTTGATTTCTTCGGGAGGGAGCATCGAATGAGTGGAAATTCGGGAACTGGAGTGTAATTCGTCAAACGTGTCATCCATTGCCGGCTCGAATTCCTTCGGCGAAAATTGCGGCTGACGTGAAATAATATTTATCACGGAACTTCCATCTCTTTATTGCTGCCTAAACTAACGTCATTTCGGCCAAACTCGCGGAACTTTATTATTTCGAGGCTTCATTATGTCCTCAATTCGTCATTAAAAAAAATTAATGATCCCTTTTCATATTTTATGCGCGTTCTGACATCGCAGATGGCGGCGTACTTCAGCATTTTACAATTGAACTATGGCTTTCATCAATTATACATGAGCTGGCCGTTAATATTTTACGGCCATTTTTGGCCCCGGTTCGGTTCCGGATTGAATTTTAATATTTTAAATGCCATAAACTTCCCATTTCGGCGCTTTCGTTACGATTGGCCGTGGAAAATTTGCATAAAGCACCAATTTATTGATTATTGGGAATTAGTTTGTGGGTACCAGAATCCCTCATATTTATGAGGACTTCGTAACCTCTGTAGGTGTTCTATTGGATATTAGTGTCCGAACTCGTAACCTGTTGCTTATCAGTTCATTGAATTCAATTTATATGGAATTTTTTTGTACATCTTCTCCATTCTGTTTCGATATTGAAAGAGTCTTCCAGGCTTATTGGCCGTGGTCCATTAGGAATAATTTCGCGTTTCGCGGTAGGAATCTTCAGAGGATTATTGGTCTAGATTTCTAGATGGTACTTCGAACCCTGAATTTCTGACACTGACGTGTTAGAACCGGAAGTGTTATCTACACCCAGGTTAATGGCGGGAAAAGGTGGTGAGTTTACGTGCGCGATGTTGACTGGCTTCCGCTTCATATCGGCTTGATCTTTGTTTTTTATAAGGTCGGTAACCAGGCGCGATGTAAATAAGGGGTCTCTTCTTTTTTGTTCATGTTGTTTTTGTGTTTATGAATTTCAATGGCTTCCTTGTTCAGCCTGGAATAGTTACTTTTGATATTGGAAGGCGAAGACTTTTTCCAATATCAAAAGTTACTCTCCCAGGCTGAACGTGGAAGCCATTGTTGTAATTTATAAACACAAAAACAACCTAAACAAAAAAGAAGAGACCCCTTTTTCAAATAGCGCCTTGGTTATCGACCTTAGAAAAAATAAAGATCAAGCCGATACGATATTGGAAACTCTTTCAAACTTTATAGCAATGGCTTTTTGAGGGAATTAATACAAGTGGTGACATCTAACAGCGCCGAAAAAAAGAGTTCTTTCTTTACAGTGAAGGCAGACAAAAGCTAACCTAGGACACAATTCCGCTGTGAGGTGCCTGTGTCATTCTAGTGTGGGTTCTAGTCTCTAGTGTGGGTGAATATTTGAGTATTTTTTGAGATTTATGGATAATTTTTCTTTACAATTTTCTGTTCTTCACTATTGCGATGATCTTCTTCTTTTCTTGATATTTTTTGCTTTCTGACGTATTCTATACAGATGTACTCTGTTTTAAAGAATCAATACAATTATTTTTATCATTACTATTATATAAGGGTACATAATATTCAAGATTCTACAATTTGAATGAACAATTTACATTATCGAATTTTGAGAATCGGTACAGGGCATTTTGAGATGAGCTTTCCTGAAAAATATTAAAAAAACAACAAAGTTTCCATCCCATACTTCCAGTTTCTACAAGATAATTAGGAGTTTACCCTATACGCATTTTAATTCAAACATGAAAAGTCAATGTACATATATTGTATTTGGTCTTTAGAGTCGTTTCATTTTGAGTTTCAGTTTCTCTGTTCTGCCAGTTTTGAATAATTTTAAATATACAGAATGATATACTTAATACTATTTCAATTCCAGACTAACCTAGGACCAGCGTCTTCCGCGAGTTCATCTGTGAATTGAAACTTCGAATAGTTCAGGAGCCATGTGCAAAAAGTTTGGTAATTTCAAGTATTCCGGAATACTTTGTTCCCGAATTCAAATATTAATAAGGAAAAACTGAAACAATTCCTCCCGATATTTCCATGAATTTAATCTGTTCGACAGTAACTGCAGAAAGGATCGGGAATGGAGGAGATTTCTTGAATACCCATAACAGAAATGAAACATTCCAGCTACTCAAGTCGAAACAAAGGTTCCTGAGAGTCAAAACATAAAAGCTTACAAATTAAGTTCGAACGGAGACAAAGCTGGAAAATCCGAAGATTCCAACTCGAGGCAGGGAGAGACGATATAGCAATTTACTCGAGAATAATGAAACGGATTTCTTGCGTTTCCTAAATGAAATTAAAAAGGTTCGATGCGACGGAAGGGGTTGCCAGATACGAAAACAAGGCTGAAAATGTTGAATTCGATGAAAGCGCTTGATTCATTGCGAAAAAGCTGTTGGTTATTCTGGAATTAGAGCTTGGAATATGGTCTGAAACTATTAGTTTATACCATCAGACTGACATAGAAGTTGCGGATAACTTGCTTAGAACTCGAGTTCTGGATTGTTCGGGGTTCTTCGCTAATTCGGGGTTGGTGTCCTGATTTTGCCATTTCCAGAATTCCAAAATACAGATCGGAATGGAAACAATGTAGTTAGTTATAAAAAGAGGCACGAAGTCAAATGCAGATATTCATGCGGATCGTGTCATCAGAATAGTAATTTTTTTATCCATATATTACTCAATCATTAAAAAAAGGCCTATTCGAACATATTGAAAGTTCGTTATGAATTGAAAGATAACGACTGTTCATATACACATAAAAAAGAATTTAATTTGAGTGAGTGCTCAAAATGTTCTCCGTTTTCACGAATACACAAGTCTATCCTTATTTCTACAGAATCCATTAATCTGCAAAACGGTTGGAAGTCAGCTATTAGGTCATTAAACTGACGTTGAATTCTGTCTTTCAATTCTTCTGGTGAATTTACTTCTGTAGCATAAACTTTCTCTTGAAGAAACGATTAATAGCTCAGTGCCTATACTTAGGTATTTAACTTTGAAAAACAATATCGTATATCGACTAGAGTGGATTTTTTGTGAAACATTCAAAGAAACAAAAGCCCTCAGTTCAAATTTATTCAAATGTAACCATTTTCAAATTTAGTTAAATGTAACCATTTCATTGACCATTTTCAATTCACATAATGACTACTAATAATTGATAACTTTATCAATACTTCATACAGTTATTACTTCATAATTTTCAAATCAAAATATTTAGAGAACGGTACACAGTATCGAGTTTTATCAGGACTAGCTTGTTGATGTAAAATTAAATAATTTTCAAGTTCACTCGAAATTTTATTATTATTATTACTACGTCTTTGAGGCCCAGAAAAACAAATAAAAGTGATATAACATGAAATTAAAATTTAAATAAAACCACTAATTCAGATTCACTGAAACATCCATTTATGCAAGAGATGAACGAAATTGGTCGAGTTTGTTTTTGAATGAGTTCACACTGGCCGCACCAACCACATCAGCAGGCAAACCATTCCAGATGTGAAAAATTCTATTAACAAGGAAACTTTGCCGCTGAGCTGTTCTGAAAATTTCCCTCTTCAGCTTGTACATATGCCCTCGCAAGTTGTTCGATAAGTTGAACAATAAATCTGATATTGAATAATTTATGTTCGATAAAACTTGGTAAGAATGGTGCAACTACCGCCCTCTATGAGAATCAGACATAAAAACAAATTCATTTCAATGTTGCCCATGGTTTCGTCAAAATCGTAAAAAATGTATGTAATTTTTTTCTTCAACGCCCGTAATCTCAAATAAGGATGGCGTAACGAATAGTTTTTACAAAACAAATCCCAATTATTTTTCAGTTTTGTATTCATCCAAGAGACGGGATCACCTTTTCTTGAAACACCCTGTAGAATAAAGCGATTGCTTCATATCTATCAAACACATTTCTGTCGATGAGAAAAAGCGATATATATATTCCAGCGATATTTTGGTTTTTCTCTTTTTGGAGATTATCCACTTTCATTAGCCTGTAGCACAGTATACACTCCAGTCTCTCTCGCTGGAAATGATCTTGTTTCATCTCAGTGCTTAAAATATCCTGTAAAGTATTTCTACCCGGCTTGAATTCTGAACCAGCGAAAAACCCAAAGTGAAAACAACATTCATTATTCGAAATTATAACTTTCATGAAAGCATATAAACCCTAAAATCCTCAGAACTATTCAATTTCTGATTTTGAAACTGATGAATGAATCAAAAGTTAACAGCTCCCTGAATATCTATGAAAGTTTCATCCATAATTATCCAAGGTTTATCTGCATACAAAAATCATGAGACACCTCCAACAATTCACCAAACGATCGACATACACCCTCACCAGAGAATATTAACGACGCTCCTCCAATCCCACGTAATCTTGACGTGTAGATAAAGGGTCTGTCTTTAATAAGGCGGGATTAGGACGACAGCCCGATCTCGACCACGCTAAGCAGGACTGATAATAATGCCGACATTTTTCACAACAGCTTTGAAAGTATACTCGAAGATGGCGTTCCATAAATTCCACAGATAACCTGATAGCCCAGAGTTGTTCGAAATCCACCACCAACGCTGCGTCTCAAAATGCTATTACTGGCGAAATATAAGGTTATAAGAAGTGGAGGTGTGGATAAACCAACCCTCGCATTATCTATTGTGTGAAAATAAAGAATATTTGAGATTTTAGCACCGTACATGTCGGACACTCTGGCTTTGTGCATCTGAAAAGGCATAGATTATCGATCATTTCATCGTTGAATTATATTAATCTATATTTCGTCTTGACTTCAATGAATGAATGATAAATAATAAGAGGTATATGGCATAGTTCATAATCATTTATTTGATTTATTTTTCATATTCAAAATCTATTTCATCATTCAAGTTAGAAAGGAACAGTTTATTATATGAGAAAGAAACAACATTCTGTGATAAAAATATTTGACTTAACATGTCTTGGTGGCTTCTTTGAATGAATTTACGCATAGATCTATCCATCAACAGTCAATGAATGAACCTTCCTTTCATTATTATCCATCCACAACTGAATATTTTTCGATTTATTAGATGAAATGAATTTTGAATGGCTATATTTCCGAAAACCTAAGAGGATTTTTTCCTTCCAGAGTGAACACCAGAACATCAAATGTACCCTTTTCATTCGAAATATATCATGTGGCTGGAAAGCGATACACAATATTTCATATATTAAAAAAATTATGAACGGAATTACGCAAAATTTTTTCACCCTGATGAAAAACATCGAAAATGATAACATGCAGAAAGGGAAAAGACGAATTGTAATATTCTGTAAGGAACATAAAATAATTTTCAACAATAACAAAAGGAAAAACAGAAAAAAATAAAATCGTCAATAAACCACAAAATTCAAGTGAGCCTCTCTTGCAAAACAGAGATTATATAATTTATTAAGATAAATCATTCTAAGGAATGTAATGAATTTGTTAATATATACCTATTCTAGAATGGGAATATCAGATAGAAAAATTGCGACTGTGTTATTTGCGACTGTGAAGTTATTTTGAGAAGAAAAAATTACTCGGCATCACAGTGGCAAAGAATCGATTTCATCATTCGGAGAAACTGGCATAGGGGCCCATATTTAGGGTCACCGAAACCGGTATATATTTTCTGTCTGTCAATGACAAAATGTGATTTCATCTCTCCAGTTCTCATGACGTAAGATCTCTTAACCTATAAATTGAAGATTATAAACATTTCGGCGTGGCCTTCGTAACCCCTGTTTTTTCATTAAATGCATAACCTTCAATACCTACTCTGAGAGTATCGGAAAAACCTCGGGAAAAACACTTCAATTTCGAAATAGAGTAAATACATTTTCTCTATTTCAGTATCGTAATGAGTCCATTACCGTACTAAAATTAGTGCTGTAATGAAACTCATTACAGTATTGTTTTCAGTTATATTTTTCGTTTTGTGATTGTCAGTTCTGACTCAAACTCGATCCTTCGTCCCTCGTTTTCGAATTACGCATTGGTGTTAGAATAGGAGTTCATTCTGCAACTTAATATAGAATATACTATTGGCTGTAAATACTAGAATAATGAACACTGTCCTTGTCAACTCTAGTTGATATTTAAAATCATTGAGGACATAGGTATTGAAAATATACTTTCGGGCTCTTTCCATATGGCACACCCTACATTTTAATATTTTCATTCGGTATAGCAAACTTCATTACCTCTGAAAACTCTGTGAGGTTTGCTAGACCTAAATCTGTCAGTTCCAGATTGATTTTAATTTGGTGAATTGTCTCATCTTTTCACTTTATATTGGTTACACATGAGGAAAAATTTCAAGTTATTCTCCCAGAAGCTCCTATCGATACTTTTTGTGATATTTTGAATTTTATTGGTTCCATTGCAATGAATAGGGGAACACTTTTTTAACTGATTCTCTTCTGAAAAATTAGTGCAAGCATTAATGTTGAAACATCTCCATTATTTGAAACTTATTTGATTGATTGATTGGATTCCAGAGACTAGGCGCGAAAACCCTAGTTTCAGAGAAAGAATACTCCAAAATAAATCTTAGTCGTTAACTATACCTAATATCTATTCACGAAATTCATTTCAAAACGTACAAAGGAAATATATAGTTTTCTGCCACACGGATCTCAAAGATTATAAGGTTTGTTTCAAATATTTACCCTTTCTTTGGTGATTCTTGATTGGGTAGCTTGAAACATTCACCGTGCTCCAAGTATTCGTGTGTCGAATTATTCGCTATCACAAGTTAGGGGCACATCACCAAATTTCGAGGGAAGCCTTAATCGCATCCATCATTCATAAAACTCCCCTCATCCACTTCTTCGGTTTCGGGGAACATTGTTTCAGTTTTTGAACAGCCGACAGCACTCATCGTAGCCTCGGTAGACCGAAAGAAAAACTCCCTAATCCTCATTCTCTAACCCGGATGAAGCAATAAAAAATCGGCATAAGAATGAAAACACTTTCATAATGGATGTTCCTAATGTTCCACTGGGTGGAATAAACTGCAAAAACGGAGAAGCATTTCAAAGAAATTCGCATGCCATATTGCAGGAGAGATGGGTTCTTTTTGGGGGATTATGCCGGCGTGCTTGGTCGAGGAATTTTAACAGTCTTAATCCTATTAACCAAAATGAAAGAATCGGGAGTTCCGCTCCCCGACGACTGGTTCTGTAAAATGCGGCAAATTGCATCTTTATTACATTTCCTAGGAGTATGAGACCAACGGAGATTTTCCGGAAACATCTGAATAGTTTTTAATTTTCTGAGTGGCTCCTTCTTTGATGCATATTAATCAATTAATTTGCTAGTCATTCTTGAAATGTAATTTTTAATATCTCGAATGCAATTGGCTTTTCCTATCAGCGGTATCCTAAAGGTAGAGAAAGGCCTCCTGAAAACAATGCGCAATTTGAAATTTTTTTATCTGAAATGATTAAATGTACCTATGTATATATTTCTCATATTGTTCATGATTTTTATTTCGTTTTATATCATTAAAAATAAAAACAAGACCTTGCTCTGTTATAATCCTTGCAAGGGTGGGTAGATTTTTCAGTTTTGAATTTTTATCCAAAGAACCCAAATACCCATAGTTTTTCAAAACTTTTTATATATAAAAAGTGGTATAAGTACCTCGATTATTCATGGTGGGGTTAAAGCAAGTAATCCCTTCATAAATTATTCATGAAGAAAAGTTAATGAAATTTAAAAATACATAATTCATGGGCTTTGGCCTGTTGCATTCCTGAATGTAATAATAATAATATCATTTATTTCCAAAATCCTACATACATTTATGATATACCTATATGCAATCAGAATGAAATATTCGTCAAGATATCAAAAACAACAAATGATTACTCAAAATAACATTACAGAGTGGAATCCAAATATCCTTGAATTGTATATGGCTCAAGTTCCATCAGAAGCCCGTCTTTCTTGAAGAGTCGTTGGTTGTTGATTCTTCTTATTCTTGATGGCAGCTTGTTGAAAAGTTTCATACATATGAACACTTAGCTCCTTTTTTTGTCAGGGATAGCCTATGCACAGGATACATATAGTGACAGTCTCGGACATTGTAAGAGTGAGATGCTGAGTTCATTCTGAAATATTCCCTATTTTTCGCAAGGAACATTAAACATTCTTTAATGTGAAGTGCTGATGTAGTTAACACATTCATTTGTTTGAAGTGACCTCTGCAAAATGTTCTGAAACCTAATAATTTGATTATTCTAATCGCTCTTTTCTGACTTAAAAAAATTATTGCTGCTGACTTTGCACTACCATAAAAAAGTAGACCATATCTCACCAATGAATGGTGAATGACATCTCGTAGCTCACAGAGACATTAAAATTTTATTATTAGCTCCTACGAGCATGTCAAAATTTCATGATTGATACTATTTTGTGATATTCAACATTGAAATCAGCGTCTGGCACAGTGTTATCAACTAGAGAAATTCCTGGCAATAATAGATTCATGTTTTGAAAAGTATAATCGATGTTATGAAACAGATAAATCTTCTCAAAATGATTTGAAAAATCACAATTTTACCTGAATAAACATGCTATACGGGCTTTGCATCAGTCTAGCTTTCCATGCTTCTTCGTGCTTCATCCGAGGATTGCATGGCTGCCGGTACTCGGAAAAATTGTTAATCAATAAATTCAGATATAATAAGTCTTCAAGCTTTAAAAGTTGATTTTTCTATTTCTGATACGACCATTTTTCACTAAGGTACAGCCTGTTGAATATACCCAAAAATTTGGAATTTTTTTTTCTGTTCCTTTAATTGTTGCGAGAAGTATATATTAAGAAAAATACTCATTTGAAATATCATTTTATTGGTCGTTATACGAAGAAATTGACAGAAATTTTACTTTTTAAAAATGATATTTTTTGAATGATTCCCATGAAATTGATTTAATCCTATGGCTACTCTAGGAGAAATCTTCTTTTCGAGAAACAACTCATGTGAGACTGCTAAAGTCCCGGTATGCCATGTGGCTCCATCTTGCTGAAACCCTGTCAACTGATTTAAGTTACCACATTCCTGGAGCAAAAAAAATTACGTATCAATGAGAGCATTGTTTACGATTATAATTCTTGTACTTTCGCTGATTTAAAAAAAATTTGATTAATTTCTCTTCAGATGCGTCGTTCTCATTGAAAGTTTGTTTCCCAAATATAAACAAACTCACAAAATGTTCAACCCACAGCTCATTCAGACTTGTTTTCGCATATTTTCATTTTTTCCTGGGAGCTGAAATACTAAGATTTATATGTTTTTGAATTCTCACACTAGATAAATTCTTAAAAACTCACAAAAATTTAATATGTATTCGTTTCGTTTGAATTTTGATTGATGATCATTGTTTATGGAATTTTTCCATAGTGAAAGGTTTCAGCTTTGACAAAACTGAGAAGGAGATGATTAAAAAAACTGGGAAAACAGTTAACTGTTTTTCTGCATGACGAAATATTTTCTGCTCCGGAATTTCTCTCAGCTGGAGACCCATATTTTCTAGCAGCAGGCATAAATATTAAAGGAACAACATTATGCATTTCCCTACATAATTGAACCCTTCGAGCCAGGTGAACATGCCGTGAATTCGCCATTCCCGACCAAACGTAAATTATTTCATAGTTTCCTCTTCTTCGGCGCTCAAATCAGAATCTTTCGCGGGGGAAAATATGGAAAACACCTGCGGGAACATCGTCCCGAAGCGGAACACCCGTCGTGTTGGTTATTTGTTCGTCAAAATTGAATTTTCCACAACAGGAGCCGTATGTGGTGCTCCTTTGGTATCTGTGCAAATGGAAAATTTAATGAAATATGGCGTGGAAATTGGATCTGTTAGAATCCCTCATTACGGCGAGTTAATGGAAACGAGGCGACAAAGGGACGACCACGCAAAACCGCAGGTGGGACTCTAAAGCACTCGAAGATACCAGGAACGAGCTTAAGGAGCTGCAATAGTTTGCGAGGAGAATAACGCTGCGAAATGTAAAACTACAATGGTTCGTTTCTCCATTATTTCACCATACACACCATCGTATTTCACACATAATTTAGATATCTAGAAAGCATTCGTGAAAAGACACAGAATTTCTACTCGGATATGGGAAATCTCAAATTTTATTGATTTCACAAAATCACCATTTTTGTTTTTATTTTCATTCTAGAATTTCAGTAATTGTCCGAAACGATTGAGAGAATAGAGGTTTGTGGGATAAAAATTCGTGTTGCTTTAAAATTGCGATTCCAAATCATCGTTTTTGGCGAATGTTTCTCTAAATTCTTACCTGTTTCAAAATGTTTAGGCTTTCACGACCGGGAATAATGACATTGAGAGAGTCTTCCAGTCTTATAAGCTGTGGTCTATTTTTTTCACCTGACGTTTCGCCTACATTTGTAATAGGTGCCTTCAGAGGATTCATGGTCTGAGATTGAAACTCAAATGCTTAGGTACTGACACAGTCGGAGTCATGCATTTTTGATATCAGAGAGTGTGATAAACTCGGTGAATTTTATTGGTTGAACATGAAGCATAGAATATTCCTACAGATTGCAAAATGACGCACTCTGTTATGAATTGACTCTTTTCGAAAAAAGTCCTAAATATAAGGGCAACTCATCATTAACTGACAAGTTGAAAAATATCTATCAACCTATAAAATTTAAAGCAGCGTTGTACAAATATGGCTCTATTTCAGTATCGTAATGAGTACATTACACTACTAAGAGTAGTACTGAAATGAACTCATTGCAGCATTGTTTTCAGTTATAGTTTTTGTTTTGTGGTTGTCAGTACTGATCTTTGATCCTATCAATTTTCGAATCAAATTAATTCAAATTCTGTAATCTGTCAAATCTCATAAGTTGCACCAAATGCCCAGATACAATACAAAAATTACTGATCTGAATTTTTATTTGAATTTTGAGAATATTTCATAAAACTTGACTGAAATAGATAAATTATCGTCTAATAGTCTTTGAGGAAGGCAAATTTGGAGCAGCTTGTTTGTCATGAATATAATTCTTCAGATGCTTTTGTATCTTCTAAACAAAAACGAATCGGATATATGTTCAAAGGAAAAAAATGTTCAGAATAAGTACAGCTACCATCTGTCAAAGTTTGTCATATAGCTTGTAGAACACCCTGTATAGTTCGAAAGAATATTTTGAATAGAGCTAATGTTTCTCTATGATAAATAGGTAAATAATATATTATTTTTTTTTCTCTATTGTATTATCAGATATTTGACTCCATTTCCACTCAGGTTTGTGGAATTTCTCATGAATGTTAAATTTGGAAATAAAAAAAATTATCATTATTATTTTCTTCTGTGTCAGAACATTCACGCAAAATATTCTAAATTGTTTAATTTCCTTTAGTTCTTTTGTTACACTCATGGACATGTTTTTTTAATGTTCCACGTTTTGTGGTGCGAAGTTAAATGAGCATAATCCATTTACAGATTTCTGTATTCTTCTTTCCATATTATACAGGGTGTTTCACAACTTATGCGAAAACTTTTAAGCACATATGCACTGTTACGAAAGAAGGTAATTTTGAGAAAAATGTAATGAAGGTCATACAGAAATGAAGTTGAAACCTGAGTTTCAATAATAAATTGAAAAATGAATATCTGTGTTTTGCGTTCATTATCATAATATTAGAACACGCCTTAAAAATTTATTGTAGCAAATGTTGTACCAAACAACATACTGATAAAGAACGTGTAAATAAGGTATTGTCGGTGATCTGAAGAAGAATGGTCGATTTTTGTTAATTTAAATAAGAAAGTATTTTGCGAGTTTATGTTTTCAGTTATTTATTAATGGAAATGGCACATGTGTACACTAATAAGGAGTTAGTGGACATTGTTTTAGCGTATGGAGAGCTCCTATAACTAAGTAAACTGTTAAACAGTAATATTATATTATCTCGATATCTGTAGGTCTTTCATTTCTTTTTTTCGAGAAATCAACTTCTTTCGGAACAGTGCACATGTGGTTAGAATTTGTCGGATAAATTGTAAAAGATCCTGTATATTTTTTTTTTCGTTTTTGTGGATCTGAATAATGGTATTATAACTATGTAATCTGATTATAAATATGAAAGAATAATCAATGAATGATTTGGAGGAAATATATTAAATTTCCTCATTTGCAATTTACGATGCGGAATTGAAAATTTGCAAATATCACCTGCCAATTGAAGTATTTCTGGTGAAAATCTCATGCAGAGTCAGTTTATTTTTCAATAGTTATAACAATATATTCAGGTAATATAGTAGGTGATAATCCTACCGTTCCGTTAAAAGAACGCCTTCATTTACGTAGCAAAAATCATGATTTGAAATCATGGAGAAGATGAATTCGCCTCTAATATTATTCATCCGACCATAGATATAATTATTTTATTCGCAAAAGCGATGAAATAAATACATATGAAAAAATACACCACCGGAAAAAAAGGGGTATTGCAGCAATTGATATATTTATGAAGTTAACATGGCTTTAAAGTGAATTTGAATGCTGAAGCACTTTGTAGGTTATATTCAGTGTTGAAGAAAGCACTAATTTATGTGTTTATATTGACGCCTTCTTTGTTTCTTTATTTTGAGCATGAATAGAAAACTTTTAGATAGGTGTTCTTTATACGGAACGGTAGGTCTATTTGGGTTAAGACAATGGATACTTGCTTAGAATGTCCGAATGGAGAGCAGCATTGATTTAATCTTTGAAAACTCTCAGTACTTTATCAAATCCAATGATTAAAGATCCGATATTATTGTATTGTATTGGAGAATCTCAAGACTCCGAAAGTTGTTACTATCATGCTGAACTCCGGATCTCTTATCTATTTTTAACTGCCTGTCACCATTCAACTCTACAGCATTCATATCACTCTTATCAGTGCAAATCAATAATACAATTATTCGCATCAATCATTCAGATATTCCGCAACATGTTGACATAACGAAATTGCTGAACGTACCATCCAGAAAAAACAAATTGAATTTCGTCGAGTAACACCGTCATCGTAAATATTTGGATGTGGGCCTGTTCTCGATTTGAGTACTCATATAACACAGTTTCCATCAGCGGCGCGGAGGACACATCTCAATTGGTTACCGCCAGCTTGGCCTCTCTTGGTTCGTAGGAGGATGTAAACAACGCCTGAAACCGAGTTTTAACGCATTAATTCGCTTTATTATCTCGCCTGTTCGAATCAATTAAATTTCCAGTGGATGGACATCAGTAACGAGAAAGCCAGTAGATGTCCCTTCTGAATGGATTCGTATTCAGCTGGTTGTAATCCAAATTTAGTTTATCTTTTCCATATCAGTATACAGGGTTTTTCGAAAAAAGGTCTCTAGGATAGATAGAAAACTAAAAAATAATTGGCAACATTGTAATGAAATTTTATATGAATATGTTTGGGAGGTTGATGATGTTTAAGTTCACTCAAAATTCTACTTTTGAATACAAATGGCGTCACGAAAATTTTTACTGAGATATTATCAGAAGCTGCCGTTTATTCAATGCAGAATTTCGTAACTCAACCCTTGCTGATGTAAATTTCAGCAAATTATCTCTCAAATGTTTCTAACTTGGTTTCTAATCATTCTTGTGACCGATGGAAGAAACTTTCAAAACAAGGACCATATACGATAAACAGTACTTTAAATTACATAATTTGATCTTGATACTAGTGAAGATAAAAGATCTGTAGGAAAAAAAACTACGAAAACCATAAACGTGACTAACAATTTTAAAACAGTTATTTATGATACAAGAAGCATTGATATTCTTAAGGGGAATTCACGTACACTTCGGCACGAAAGCTAAGCATATGGCAGGCCCGAGTACTATTCGAAATAAAATTTGAGGCTTGCGCGGAATTCGACGTCGGAAACAATTCTTTAAAGCTTTCACTTCAGCACGAAATCGTGCCTGCTTTAGTTTATGCGCAGTGCTTTCAATCACGTGTTTCACAGTTTAACCGTCATTCGAGTTTTAATTCGAACTAACTATATCTATCTGTTTTTTCAATCATAGATAATTAATAAAAATAATAAATTCATCTGTTCGTTTTTAGTTTCATTAAAAGTAAGGCTAACCTAGAAGACAGATATTACAGCTAAAAGCATGCGATCAATTCAAGTCCGAAGTTTATTGTGAATGATAAATTTCGTGCCAACTATCCTGCCGAAGTGTACTTCGGCACGCAAGTTGATTGTGAATGCCCCTTTACACGACTTCAAAATTCCAAAACGAGCCACAAAGTGAACGAGTGTTAGAATGAGCCTTCTGTACGAATATCATACATTATTTTCTCTAATTCGCTGAATTTTCATATTGCCATAAATATCGTAAAGTGATTTTTGTATTGAAAAATATTGATTGGCAGAACTGTTTTCTATCTCATAAATTTGACAGATGTTAAATAAATTCGTGACAATAAATATTACTGAAAATTATACAAATGCTGAGATGCGATGCTGAAAGATCGATCGGATAATGCGCTTCTCGTTTTGTGTAGACTTTTAGACGGCAGGGCCGTTGCCCAAGGTGTACTACGAGGAGGTTTTAAAAACACACATGCCCATTGAGATCTCTCCCTGGTGGTACCAATAAAATTTTCACCGCTTCCTCTGAAGCGGTGGATTAAGTTGAGGGCCTAGATGATATACTGAAAACAATTCTAGAATGAAATATTCTAACATTGTTTTGTTCTACGAGATGAAGCAGAATTAATGGATTCGACACATAATTAGAGCAAAATACGAATTGTATCGAAACGATGTATCCAAAGTGAGTCCTATGTTTTTACCTCGGTAACGACTGCCAGATACATTTCATATTCAAGTGAATGAACGGTGAGATCCACAATACTCCCTAGGAATAACTTCAGTTTTCTCTGCCACCTTCATTTTTGGAAGATTCAAAGAAGAAACAAAATAAAACTGATTGTCAACCTGGACCTTTGATATGAATTTGAAAATTCTCACATATACTTTAGGTTCTACAATTTCTCAGTTTATTTTAGTTTTCAATAACAATCTAATGAGAAATGAAGAAAAACAGGTTGTTCCTATTCTTATCTTGGGGTTAGCAACTGTTGACTCCATGTCGATCAAAAGTTCAACGTCAGCCATAAATTTATGGGAATTTATTCGAGGCCCTATAAAACACTATTAACTCTCAGTTGTTAAACCAGAGGCCCTTTGACTATCGAGATGCCTGAAATGTTGTGCAGACAGGTCTATTTACGCAATATAATTGGATAATTTTCACAAAGCGATTAAAAAATGGCAATCTATTGGTCACATTCCACCTTTAATGCTGTGCTTATTTGCACGTTAGGTATTTAATTACATTTAATCGCATGCTTTTCGAAGGTTTGGAACAAGCTATGATAAATAGGATTGAAAGGGCATCTAACAGTGCCAGTGGTGGATTATATCTGGAGGGAGATAATTTTTACAGTAAATCATGAGTTCTTTAAAGGAATCATAAAGATGAATATCAGTGCCTTCTGCACTGTCAGAATGACAATTCTCGGAATATGTCGTAGTTTTTGATCCTGAAAAATATTCTTTTTTCTTGTGTTATAAAATGTTTATTTCATCTATGGGAGATGATTGCCTTTCATTGGGGTCCCGTAGCGGTCTTCAAACATCTGAAGTGCCGAAAAATCATCACCTGGAAGGTCATATCCGGTTTGAAAAAACCCTCACGACCAGAGAGCAAGAGTTTGTGGATTTTGAATTTGAATATCGAAGGAATTTCGAAAGACAAGTGTGATTACGTCTTCAAATTAGCTGATGAACATGGTATCGAAGTGATTCTTCTGCAAGAAACCCACACGGCAACAGAAAAAAATCCTCGTGAAAGAGGACAGTTGGAAGTTATGTATTAATTGATTTTTTACAAGTTTAGCTTGTTATGTTAAAAAACTATCAGCTCGTAATTTTCAACAGATTCGGAAAGGGGAAATTGATTTTTTTCATTTCTTTCAAATTTTGTGACATTTCTATCATAAATAATTATAAACCTAAGAATATTATTTGGCCAAGAAATCTGAATGTTGATTTTTTTTTAAAGTAGCAAATGCATTTCTAAAATGCATTTGATTTATTCTGAATAATCGGTTTCTTTTCTGCTTTTGTCTTTTTCATTTCAGATTAAGAATTGCGAGTCGTTTTAGGAAGAATCTGTTAATCCGAGCCCATCGACGGATAACATGAAGATGATCACACTGATGTCTTTCAAGATTTTCCTGATATTTAATATTTTATGTTATTTTTTTTACGGGGAAATTTACGGGGTTTTTTCGGCTGAGGTTTTTTCCCCTGGCTGTATAGTATCGTATGATACTTGTGATGATAGTATCGTATGATTCTATAGTATCATACGAAGAATGTTATGATACCCCGTTCTTTTTTTACCTCAGCTTAGGTACTTTTTGTTTCAACAAATATTGTATTACTTTAGCTCTCTTTTTCATAAAAATATATATATTATAAATAACTATCAAATCACAAATACCTACACTTCAGTCCGTTCAAATGCATTCCCTAAAAAAATCCGACACCTTTACATATGGATATTTTTCTTGGCCGAATTAAGATATATATATATAAGAGATATATATATATATATAAGAGAAAAGATCAAAAAAATGTTGCATGAACTATTGACAATCAAGAATTGATGTTCTCCACCGTCGGAAGAGATTTTTTTTTTCTGTATCGATTGTCGTTTCGAAAGTATGTTTTTGAACTCTGGGTCTCCCTATACAGGGTGTTTCAAGAGTCGTTGGCCATAATGGTGAATATAGGACATATAGGTCTTTCAGAAAAATTGGTTGTTTTGTATCCTAAGACCATCAGTTTCGGAGATAAGGGGTGTTTCATGAACATTGGCCTAAATTTACAATAGCTATAACTTTGGAATGCAACGTCCGATTTCGATCAAATTTCATGGGTTTATTCCCTTCAGAAAACTCTTTCAAAAAGTTCCAGAGTTATCCATTATTGCAGGGCAGTACTCAGAATATCTTGATTTTTCTTTCAAGCTCCAAAATATATATTTTTCACATTCCTCGCAGAAATTTCGATATTGCCATGAGAAACTCCATAAGTATTTTTAAAGAATTCAATTTGCATGGCACACTTGTCACAAGAGAATAGGAACCGGACGAATTAATGCTTTATGTAAGTTTTTCGAAATGAGGGCCCGTTTTTATCCCTTTTGTGATAATATTTATTGTCTTTTGCCGAGATTTTGAAGTTTTATTGAAAAAGTTTGAAATAAGTTTATAAACATCATTGACTGGCCATCATGGTTAGCACAAAGTAGGGTGTGAACTGCATCGACGAATCTTATTATAAATTTCGATTGTCCAGTCGTGATAAGCCAAGAGCGTCATAAACGATAAATCAACCACCTCAAGAGCACAAGGCGTACTCTGGCGGCTGGAAATGGCAGTCGAGAATGTCGTTATAGTTACAAAACTGAGTAAAAACAGAAATATCAGCATGCTCTCGCCCCATTTAACTAACTGCAGTCTGCAGCTATCTATGAAAGACTCCGGAGTTAAGTGATGTATTTCGTCGTTGATTTATTCGAATCTTTATCTCTTCTTGATATTGATGCAGTTAAGTGTAGCTATGATTTCTGATGAACTTTTATTTGTTTCAGGTATGGTATTTGGAATCAACTTCCAGAGAAATATTTGTAAGTGACTTTTGTGGTTTGAACATGGGCGGATACTGATGACATGTTGAAAACATGTACATTCGTGTAGATATGCCCTCCTAGTGAATTGACTTTTCGAGACTGAAATTCTGGACTATCAATCACTGTCTTTTACAACATTCATTGACTTAAAATTTACCAAAATCTGATATCGGTAATGACGAAACAAGAATAAAGGCAAACAGAGGAACATCTTTAGTTTTATGTCAAATCCGTTCATTCTTTCATATCTTGAGAACAAAATCATGCAGCAATATTTCAGTTTCATTGAAACTGAGATATTACCTGTTTGAAACAGATTTCATGGTTGTATTCCGTCAGAATGACAATTCTCGTAATATGTCTTAGTTTTCGGTCCTGAAAAATATTCTGTTTTCTTGTGTTATAACATGTTTGGTTTATCTATGGGAGATGATTGCCTTTCATTGGGGTCCCGTAGCGGTCTTCAAACATCTGAAGTGCCGAAAAATCATCACCTGGAAGGTCGTATCTGCTTTGAAAAAACCCTCACGACCCGAGAGCAACAATTTGTGGATTTTGAATTTGAATATCGAAGGAATTTCGAAAGGAAAGTGTGATTACGTCTCCAAATTAGCTGATGAACATGGTATCAAAGAGATTCTTCTGCAAGAAACCCACACGGCAACAGAAAAAAAAAAATTCTCGTGAAAGAGGACAGTTGAAAGTTATGTATTAATTGATTTTTTACAAGTTTAGCTTGTTATGTTGAAAAATTGTCAGTTTCGTAACTTTCAAAAGATTCGGAAAGGGGAAATTGATGGAGTTTTTTTGTCATTTCTTTCAAATTTTTTGACATTTCTGTCATAAATATTCATAAACCTCCGAACATTATTTGGCCAAGAAATCTTAATGTTGATGTTTTTTTAAAGTAGCAAATGCATTTCCAAAATGCATTCGATTTATTCTGAATAATCGGTTTCTTTTTTGCTTTTGTCTTTTTTCATTTCAGATTAAGAATTACGAGTCGTTTTGGGAAGAATCTGTGTATCCGAGCCCATCGACGGATAACATGAAGATGATCACACTGATGTCTTTCAAGATTTTCCTGATATTTGATATTTTATGTTATTTTGTTTACGGGGAGGCAGGTTTTTTCGGCTGAGGTTTTTTCCCCTGGCTGTATAGTATCGTATGATACTAGCGTTGATAGTATCGCATGATTCTATAGTATCATACAAAGAATGTTATGATACCCCGTTCTTTTTTTACTTCAGCTTAGGTACTTTTTGTTTCAACATTTATTGTATTATTTTAGCTCTCTTTTTCATAAGAATATATATATCATTATAATGTTAGTACTGCTCGGAACTCTCATGTCACGGAATTATCTGTTATCTGCCAAATTTGTGATACAGTAAACAGTTTTGGCATCCAACATTCTGCAAAAATCACTAAACGATAATATTTTGTGGAAATATTCCCAATAATTTCAATGAAATTTCAGTGAATCAGGGAATAGTATATTCTCAAACAAGTTGCAAAATGAGCTCTTCTTCCAACACAAATGCGAAATTGTTGGAACTGCCTTCTCCAACGAGTATTAGACGATATTTTGTGATATACTCTCGAAATTGAATGAAAAATTCAGATTATACATCCTAGTGACTTTTGTATTGTATCTCGGTTTGATTGTTACGAAAATTGAGAGATTACGGAATTTGAATTGATATTTGTTAAAAATTGATAGTATCGGAAGTCAGACTTAACAACCACAAAAAAAAAAATATCACTGAAAACAATCCTCTAAATAATTTATTACAGCACTACTTTCAGAACTATAATGAACTCGTTACGATACTGAAATAGAGAAAAATAATTTGGAGAACAAAAAAGTTCCTGATTAAAATTAGCGTCTGTCATAGTGTAAGCAAAGATGCTGATTGAGATTCTACATCCTGGTGACTTTTGTATTGTATCTTGGCAGTTGGTGTGACTTACTAACTGAAAACAATGATATTCTTAAAATTCAACCACGGAAAAGTGATTTTTCATATTTAATAATGATTTATTACTTGAAAATTATCAGAGATGATTTGGAAGCTGATTGAATGAAAATTTTCGGAATAATCAGATTGCAATATCGATTAGTCAAGCTCGAAAACTCAGTTCATTAACTTGAAGGCTAAAATGTCGATCTTAGATTATCTCGGGAGTGTTGGGTTCATTAAATTGGGATTTATCAAGAAATTTCACTTGAAAGTCATATTGGCCGAAATGTGCCGTCGAGTCATCGAATTACCTCACACATCGAGTCCTTGTTTTCCACTCATACTGGAAAGATCCAAGCAATATATTGAAATGAAAATTTGAACGATATTCTGAATTAAAGTTTATTGACTTTTTTACTTTCAGTACCACAAATCGGATATTGTATTTTATTGTAAAAAACAGAAAAGAAAGATGTTGCTTGCTCTGACACTTACTCATTTTATTTCGTGGTTGAGTATACTTTCACTGCCAACCCTCAATACCCCACGTTATGTGTCTCACTCTTCAGTATATGCAGAACTTGGCGCATAGGTATAGGCCTATATTCGGTGAAGAATATTCGCAGTAGAATCTGTGTCGTATAAAGTGATTCCGAAATTGCGCGTGAATAAAAAAATTTTAATTCTGATCTTGCTGTAAAGGAATCGTGATCGAATATTCTGGTAGCTTCTCAAGCTACCCGTTGAATATCCCTAACTTTACCAAGTCACGTAACTCTTCTTAATTGCCGCAGTTCGCTCATTTTCTTCCTCAAAACTTCAAAAACAACACCGCCGCGAACAAAGCTGATTGCATTATTTCGTTCAAGGTCGTGACTGATTAATGTTGCTCTCCGAACGTATCTCCATCACTCCTATATCCTGACTATCACCTCAGTTGATATTAACGAACATCAGGAGATTCTTGATTTTTCATTGTCCAAGAAAGCTCAGTATTTTGATTTTTTACTATATTAAATTTCCAACATTCAGCTGATACATATAGAATGTTTCTAATATTTATGCATCTTTAATTCGTTGAGGTAGATCGATGGAGAAATCTTCAGAAATTCTGCCATGAATACGACTGAATGGTTATTTTCTAAATTATTAGTAGATTAACATATATGACATAGTACATACTTTCAATTTTCTCATTTCAAACCTACCGAAAAGTAAACTGATTCTACGGACTATCGCAAGAAATCCATCTACTTCTAACAGTGTCTGCATAATGGGCGGATAATTTCGAAAACAGGCAGTTAGAAAGACTGATTAATTTCAAAAATGGTTATTGGTGCTTCGATACTTCCTCACGAACATGTGAATTCAATGTTCATTTTTCCAAATATTTTTGCTCAAACCTGATAAAACTTGAATACAGACAAACATGGAAATTAATGAATTGGTTGAGGCTTTCAAGGTAACCTGTTCTCTCGAACATTTCGGCCGTCGTCGTGGATTAGTTCTCGACGTTTCGCCAGTTCGAGTGTCTGGCGGTCACGCCCTCCCGAACGAGGTTATATAAGGATTTTTTTAGATCTTTCAAATCAATGGAAGGAATCTGGTATACACAACCTTTCAAATACCCCCGGAGAAAGAAATCCAGCAGTGTTAAACCTGGAGATCTTGTAGGCTACCTATTCAGTTCAGGAATTAACAATTATTATTGAAGCCAAAATCAAGATTACACAAAATATCGTAGCCCACTGCAATTCTTTCAATTTGAAATTTCAATTGTCGTTTTCTACATCAAATCAAATGTACAATACAAAGTCTGCTACATCGTTGGAAATATTTTGAGTAGAAACCGAAAGTGCTATTCAAAATAAAAACGTCAAAGTCACTTCCGGTCGAACCGGAAGTTATTTTCAATTTTTGTTTTTCTCAAATGAAGGATGGGTGCGAATGAATTGATGGGTGCGAAATTTTCATCTTCAGAAATGGCTTGGATAATTCATTGGAGCACTGTGACACCCGGTATATTATGTATGTGAGATCTTGTGAACTGATCGTTTTCCTGAAAATGAAAAGAGTATTTGTGGCTTTTGCAATTTTTTCAGTAGATCATTACGAACAAATTATTTCAACACGTTCTCGAATCGGAAGAATGATTTGCACCTAGCTATTCACTTGGCAAATAAGTAGCAACAAACATTAAAAAAAAATTAGTTATTAGGTAGATGAAAGCTTGGATATAAATAAGAGTGTGAGTAGAAGTATAATAGTCTGCAAGTATGCAAGAGTCTGAAAAAGAACTGTTGAAGAATGTATCTAATGAACATCTCAAAACGCTTTTTCATAAGTGCATTGGCCAGGCCGAAACTACTGAAGAATGAAAAAGATCATATATTCGTCAACCGTCGTTAAACGGTGCAAGAATTTCTGCTCCAGATCCAGCTGATACAAAATTTCAATTATCGGAAATTTGAACTTTGCACTGTTGAAAAAAGGTTGTACGAAAGCAGGTGATTCATGGCCAGCATTATCTGAACCAATCAGGAGCTATGTCGCTCGTTCCAAATAGCGTCTGCAGACAGACTAAAAACTATTGGCGCAAAAACCACGGAATTGTATTTCCTTTGGTTTCTTCCCGTTCGCCTTCTCCTTTTTCTTCGGACTAGTTTTGTCGATGCGAACCTTATCGGACATATGTTACATTCCACGAGAAAGGAGATTACTTTCGTTGTAGATTTTGGACTTTTCCAATCACCGGTTCATGATTTATTTCTCTGGAACAACTCTTGGAAAAGCTGAAAGAAATTGTATTGGAAACTGGGGAATCAGAATAACGTGGAAAAATTTAGATACTCTATGAATGAGGTTTGTATTTTATTTAGATAAAGTAAAGTCGATCTTATTTTCCACTCGAATATCAATCTGAAGAATGAAATAATATGAAGAATTCAATATCCCAACAACTTTCGAAAATACATTCGTAGATTTTGGATAATTCTGCATTACGTTTAAGGTCTTCATAAAGCCGACTTTGATGATAGACAGAATCAGTTAGCACTTCTCAAGATAGCAATGCGGTAGAACCAGTATTTGTGAAATGAAACAAAGGCCCACGTAGATATTCAAAAATGAATAAAGTAGCTTCAGAAAATTTTCGCATCTCTAGAAAAATAGCCACATTCTACTGCAATTAATCAGTACCTAGGTATTCTACGTAATTCTTTGATGCCATCTTCTGAAGATTTCATAAAATGACGAATCCCCTCCCCGTTTGAATTTGTAGCCAAGCAACGTTGTGCAGCAAAAGCCCCGAATTCACGGATGCACTCTTCTCGATTTAATTTTGTTTCCAATTCAATGGCTGCACTCCTGCCTGAATACCTTCAAGAATCGGATGGGGATACACTTAATTCCTAGTTCTGTTTGAGATACTTCAGAGCTTAATTGCTTGCGTTTGATATTGTCCATGTATATATGTGTATAGTTTGGAGAGTTCAAAGGTGAAAACCTCTTCTTTTTTTCGTGATAGTAATAACATTATAACTATACCTGCAAATTCTACATCAAATCACTGCAGAAAGCTCAAAATTATTGTCCTGGAACTGAAAATGGTAAAAAGAGAAAAAAAAATAAATGAAAGTAGGATGAAATCCAATGGAGAAGGGAAGGAATAAACAGAATTGAAAAAATAAATAAATTACAGGCAATCTAGGACGAGTAAGGGGTGAAAAACGGTTTATTTTTCATAATTTTTTATCAGATTTACCCAGTTATTATGTTCTCAGCCGACACATTTCAAACGGTTACATCCATATATATATATATATATATATATATATATATATATATATATATATATATATATATATTGCAGATTTGAAACTGGATGTAACCGTTTGAAATGTGTCGGCTGAGAACATAATAACTGGGTAAATCTGATGAAAAATTATGAAAAATAAACCGTTTTTCACCCCTTACTCGTCCTAGATTGCCTGTAATTTATTTATTTTTTCAATTCTGTTTATTCCTTCCCTTCTCCATTGGATTTCATCCTACTTTCATTTATTTTTTTTCTCTTTTTACCATTTTCAGTTCCACATTTTCAGTATTACATAAAATATCAGGATTGTGAAAACAAGCGAAAATAGGAAATTTAAATTGCTTTTTCTGAGGAAATTTACTAGAAAAATGTTTATTTTTTTTATACCATCAAAAACTACAGATTTCAAAGATCAAATGGATCACCGACTATTTAAAAAAGGATATATTCTGACATGAGATTTTCGGATTGAGGGGTTGTTTCTTCTATATTGGGTTGAAAATGATGTGAAAAATAATTATTTTGAATAAAAAATTTTTTATTTTTCTGGAAGTTTTTTTGAGAGTTTTCCCTCCCAGTGTGTAAAACAAAAATCAATCAAAACGTCTTTCAATTAATGGAAGAAAAAGGCCCCTGCTTGAAACTTGTGCACTAAATTGTCTAGGGCAAAATCCTTAAAAAAAATTGTTGCCTAACAATTAAAAAAACACTTTTCGGGGGCTATATCAGTCTCCTTCATCAGAAACATTCTCAACTTCATTAAACTTTTGGAAATCGATATAATTCTCACTTAGCTTGAAAGTTTGAAGTCTTGTTCTTTTCCCAATGTTAGGCACCAATTAAAACGTTGCCATTTGATTTTTTTTCATAGGACCTGTATTCTAGTTTCACCCTTAAAGCTTACCTTTTTCGATATCAGATAGCCCTTGATTTTTAATTTTATTTTCATTTTTGTTTTATTCTATTCCTTCTAGAATGGGTTTCATCTTACTTTATTTTTTATTGGGTCAAAAATTGTCGATTCTGGTCTAGGTTTAGAGTTCGAATTTCCACCGCTTATAGCTTCTGCATCTTACGTATATCCCCGTCGGTTTCAGACCCACGACAGACTGCGAGTAGTTCAATTCAATTTAGACTGCGCCAAGGTAATTCAGCAAAAGCTCATTCGTTTTTCACCCAATGTGCCCGCTCGAGTCGTATTTCCATTTCAAGAGTCATGTATACTAATAGCGACGCTTATATTTCTGGCTTTCCCAGGGAAATATATGCGCCATAGCTCTTCCCACAGCCCTGTTTGTGGAGATGGCCGGTAATTTTATGATCGTGTATGTTTCAGAACTCGTAATGCAGTTGGCTTGTAGGGGCGAGTGGATCTGTACTTTTACTTTAATGAAAAAATGAGATGCCGTATGTTTCACGCTACATGCGATATGTTCTATGGAAGTACATCTGCGTTTTGTGAATTCCATTCGGGGATATTCAAGAAAGCAGTCGTTCACTCTTTATGTTCCTTCGTGCCAACATCATATTTCCATTGGATAGGGGTAGAATATTTCTGAAACCGTCCTATTTCTGTCGACCTGATGGATTTATACCATCTCGTACGAAGGATATACATGAAATTTTTTGCGTGCTTATTTCTATAGAAGAAAAATATAATCTCCAGAAGTCTCTCATTATCGAAACACAATAATTTTTGAAAGTTGAGAGGATGGAAATTTTCATGAATAACTATTATTTAATTTCTCTATTTCAATATCGGAATGATTTCATTACGGTATTGTTTTCAATTATATTTTTCGTTATATGATTGTCAACTCTGACTTCCGATACTATCAATTTTCAGCACACGTCAATTCAAATACAGTAATGTGTCAATTTTCGTAACAGTTATACCAATTGCCAAGATTCAATACAAAAGTCACTATGATTTCGAGTTTTGTATTCGTGTTCGAAGAGGAGTCCAACCTGCAACTTGTTTCAGAATATACTATTATCGGCCCGATTAATATAGTATGATGAAAGATTTGCTCTCCTCATGAAAAATCTTACTGTTGACCTTTTCACGAAGAGAGGAAGCCTTCCATAGGATGTCCATAAATGGGTAAATTCCGTCCGTGAGTTTTATATGCAAGATTTTCAAAAGTGAGCCTTTTTTGACAGTTAATAGAACTCATTAACCCTGAGTTGCAGGAACGTCCATTAAATTTAATGCCGCCTCAATTCTCCATTAAACGGAGTATCCATGGCTACCGTCTATGGATATTCCGTGTAAGGGAGAATTGAGGCGGCATTAAATTTTAATGGACGTTCCTGCAACTCAGTGTTAAGGAGTCATTATACCGAAAACTCTTTATACGAAATTTGAACTGTTTCTGATATATTTGAAATCAAAGGTACCCGCAAATCTGAGAAATACTAAGCTCGGATCTCACTTAAAGATATTGAGACTAAATCTGTATCGAGTAAATTCCGTTACGCATGATGATTTCTTTGTCAGAAACCCTACTGCAAGCCCCAAATGCGGATCTACGGGGGGGTAGTGGGGGTAATTACACCTCCCCATGAGTATCGAAAACCTGAAAGAAAGGTACACATAAAAATTTCATACAAAAATTTTAAATTCGTAATAGCTCGAATATTGTAAATATATACTTCGAGCAACAACTAAAGGTACAGAAAAATATTCAACATTTTTTGGTCATTTTCAACAGGCAACTAACTTTTTAAGCTTGAAGACTTTTGGTTCTGAAATTATTGGTTCACGATTTTTCGGAGTAACGGTAGTCATGCAATCATCGGATAAAGCACGAAGAAAAAATTTTCAAAATTTTTGAATGTTGTTTTTCCTCTACACGCATGGAAGATTTTTCTCGAGCTTGACCGATGAAAATGTCACATGACCTATTTATTCAGCTCTAATTTGCTTTTCATGACTTTCAGATGTAACCATTTGTCTTCGAGATATCCTGTTTTGAATGCAAAATGATCCTTTTTCACTCAACTGCCGATATCTCCGGCGATTTCTTTTTCTACAGAAAATTTCCTACAAAAATCTGTTTTGTTCAATTTGGAAGAAATTTTTTTTCACCTTCACATGAACGTGGAGAGATAACAGAAGTAGGGCAATCGCTAAGAAGGAAAAAGAGGAACGAGGAGTTTACCTCACTTCTGCACTTGCCGGTATTATCACTTAATGATTGCGTAGTGAAGATGAACAGAACGAATCACTTCACTCCCAGTTGCTCAGGTCATTCAGAGTTAGGGAACAGCAGATTTATCGTAATTAGAAGATCGAATTTTAGCAGAAGTGGTTTTGTCGAATTTTCGAGATTTTTTTTGATGGCTCGTCTCAGACGGAAAAAGCTTTATGAGTTGCGCATGGTCAAAGATGAAAACAAACGACGCCCAACGAAACCACACCTTGGCAACACAGCATTTACGACGCAACACATTTGTGAAATATATCTAATTTGTAATGTAAACAATCATTCTCAAGAAGAGACACACCTCAGGAAATGTCATTAGTGATTTCATGAACGGTTTGTTTCTTCCGGTTTCGATTTGTGGGTACCTACCGAATTTGACTTTTATGAATGAATGGTCAATATTTCCGGAGATACTGAACCTTTTGAAATAATGCTTTTCAGTCTTGTTATACGATCCTGAATACAATTTGCATAAATATCATTGTCGTTATTTCACAACCGACTATTGAATCTCGGATCGGCTTTCTTTAAAATATTTACAAATACGAGTATATCTACTTTTTTTAGTCTTTTGAAGAATGCGATGCTAACGAGATTGTGCTTTGGAATTACGAAGTTCCCATTAGATGAGCTGGATTTTTCGGAACATTGAGAAATATAATCAGATAGATGGGCATTATAAAAGGAAACCTTGGACGGAATCACATTCATTTATCTTGAACACAATATTAAATTGGACTTGAAAATATCGGATTTGAATATTTCATACTGAAGGCTCACAAACCACCAGAAAAAAATGCGTCATCTTGCGAATATTCGTACCGCGTTTGATCCGCAACCTATTGTTTCTACTTCCGAAGGCAAGTTCAGAGTCTGGCACGGTTTTCAGGGTTGACTCTCACTGGAAACGTCAGTAAGAGTTTATTGAAAATGAGTAAACATATTTTGCCTCGAGAGAGTTGCCACGTGGTTCAGTTAGTGTTAACTCATGATTCACATTCCGAAAAACATCCTCTATATATGGCAAAAAAAGTGTTCAACATTTTACCCAGAAAGTTTCAAATCATTAATGAGTTCAATAGTTTCAATGGAGAGATCTACAAAATAATGATTGATTGTGAACTTTATAATTCAAAAGAATATGTAAGCTTCTGTAGTTTATAACTAGAGTTATTGAAATAAATATTCACTTACTTAGTTACTTACTCACTTACTTCGTCGTGTTTCGTTCGACTCTCTCTACCACCTCAATAACAAGAGGCAGGCACCATCACACATAACATCTGGTATCTGTGGTTACCACAGTTACCTCTGCTTTCCATTATTTCGACAGTTCGTTCCAACACTAATGCGAAAAACATGAGTGTTGGAATTGCCTTCTGCAACGAGTATTACAAGTTATATTCTCTATTTAGGTCAAGTTTTTTGAAATACTCTCTTCATCTTAGTGACTTTTGTATTTGTATCTTGGCAGTTGTGTGTGACTTACAAAATTTGACAGATTACGGAATTTGAATTTATTTGGTTTGAAAATTGATAGGGTAGGGGGTCAGTATTGACAACCACGAAACGAGAAATATAATTGAAAACAATGCTGTACTGAATTCATTACAGCACTACTTTTAGAACTGGAATGAACTCATCACGATACTGAAACAATTTTTTTTGCAATTGCGTAATTATTGGTTGGTATATTATTTATTGAGTAGAATTGATCTAGTTTGGGGGCAATAATTCTAACCTCAGAACTGTTTTATGAAAAACTATAAAAAAACGTTTGATTTCCAATAAAGTCAGGACCTGCATGGAGTCCTAACTTGCAGCTTCAATCCGGCCTCTAGACTGTTTCAGTCTCAGGGGGGAAGGCAAATTCAGCCTGTTCGTTCTAGCAATGCTAGCTTGCTTGGGGTGCTAACAGTATTCTTCGAGTCTGCCTCGTGTCCGAGGACTCGAGGTGTCAATGTTGGAATATCGACCGGGGCAAAAAAAAAAACTCATCTGATATGTATTATAATTTTTTTTCAATTGAATTTATGTTTGATGTCTACATGTCATTGATTTATTATTTGTTTATTATGCCATATATCATAAATCACCTGAGACTTTTTCGAAACGTACACGTTTAATGACTTGTTTTTTTACTAGGTACCTAGTTGAATTATACCACATCTTCCGAAATAGACGAATTTATTCAGACATATTCATTTAAAATAAAATAATAAACAACAAATACAATTTTGATCGCAACAATTAAGAAGTAGGTAGCTTTTTTTTTTCTTTGGCGCTATCCTCGGTTTTTGTTTTCTTTGCCCATTCATATTTATCTGAAGTTTTGGCTTTCTCAAGTGTTTTTTTTCTCGCACATCATTGTGAAATTCATTGCTTGTCATTTTATAATTAAAAACGCATTGAACGAAACTCTCCACTGAACTTATATTTAATGTATTTCGATCTTTGGTCCACTGCGAAAATATCATGAGAAACACCCGTCCCGTTCCACATGAGCATTGTGTCCCGGAATAGCAAAAAGATATTGGCACATTTTTTAAATATTTGCCTTTCTTTCCCGTTCCTCTGTTTCAGTGAAACATAGGATTCATTTATCGTGCATATCTTCAGATTTCCACTCATCAGACATTTCTGAGTCAATGGAAGATTTCAAATGAATGGCACCATTGGGAAAAGGATGTTATTACCCTACCAACATATTCAGTTGAATATGCAACGTGTTCGGATTCTATGAAAAAAGTCTCTGTGAATGTGATACCAAAAGTAGGCAATTGTCCACAATTTCCGAAATTTTATCTTATCAGAGTTGCTAAGCTACATTACGGTTACGATAACATAATTCACAATGGAATCCTATCTCCTTCCCGAAACTCCGGACCGAATTGCACTCCGGTCAATACACACACAGCCGAATCATAAGTCTACTCCAAGATTACGGCTAGATTCGAGCCGCGTTCAGATATCGTCGGTTTTCTGTGTTAGCGATAAGTTTCTCCTGTTCCTGTGGTACTTGGTGTGTTTAGTAGATCGTTTAATAGCGAGAGAATTAATTTGTGTAATTCAATTTGTACCATTGTTGGCTTTAGCGATGATTTAATGGAATTTCTTGTCGAGGAAAACGTTTATCGCGTTTCGCTCCTCTCATTTGCCTTGTTTTCGAGATTACTTTCCGTCTGCAATTGCATTCGTGCAAGATGGAAATGAAAACATAGGGTAGATAATGGATATTGGAGTAAGGAGGTCATGCAAAGAACTGGAATACGGACTTATATAATCGCAGAAATTGTCGCTTCATTGTTCAGTCTGGGGATTATGTGGAAAATACCACATACGTTTTTTTCTAATAGGTACCTATACAGCAAATCATAATAACATTATTACAATATGTTTCCATATGTAGGTATTGTATTATTTCAGCTCTCTGAATTAAAAGAATATACAAAAATAAATATTTGCATCATTTTGTCGAAGGTTCAATCTTGAAACGGTAGTTTTATCCTCAGAAAATCTGTAGGTCCACTTTTCCAGGGCGGTATTGAGAAAATTTTAAATGGCTACATCTTTTCACTTAGGCTGGATTGCAAAAAATGGTGAACGAAGAAAATATATGTACAAGTCAAATACTCACCCTGAAGACAGTAAAAGATTCAGCTTCATGATCGTTCTATTGCTGCTTTTAGAGCAACTTTTGTGTGTAGAATTTAATCGATAATAAGGATTCAAAGCAATACAGAACCATGGAAGGTCGAGTAGGTACCCTTGAAGAATTCCTCGTTTCATTGGAATCTGATGTCAGTTGTGATAGAACCCTCAAGGTTGGTTTCACAAAAGTTTTATTGTCCGAATGAGATGACGTGAATTCGAACCAATCAAATCGCTTAATTTGAGATTTCAACGAATCCCCAATAATTTAACATTTGTGAAACCCATCCTCAGATGATTTTATTAAATTATTATTTTCATAATCATTCTAATCTTTATGTTGTTCAAAGCATTTGGTCGAAATGGTTACCGCTTGCCCACATGAACAGAAACAAGCAGGTAAACAGACATATGACATAGTTGATATCGATGAATTAAGGGTTCAATATAGGTCCATCGTGAATCAGAAGTCCGAGAGCATCATTAGAAAAATCGTTTAAACCATTATCATCTAAACAAAGTCGAATAAACAATCCAGGTCGCTACACTAATTGTAATTTTTCCCTCATTTGTTCTGATTCTGTTGTTCCGATATGAAGAATAAAATTCCGATACACGATAGGAAAAACCCGAATAACTTCTCAGGAATTCAGAACATTATATTGAATCACGGCCTAGCCACTGAAAGCAACAAAGGGAGCTCCCTCTCTCCACGTTTTCCTATCGATTTCACTCTCCTTCACTTTGGTTCAAGTCACCGTTGCTGCAAACACATTGATATATAACCTGAGAACGCCTCATACCTATCCCAACAAATTCAGCGGACCCTTCTGGACTGGCGAAACAATTTATTTTTTGTTACGGAAATACCGGCCGGATCTCGGGTATCCCTGAACTGGACAGCGCATCAATCGCACGAAATTGTGTTCCAGAAATGGATTACAACAAAAAACATGTCTGGTTTGCATCTCTTATGCTCCGGCCGAGATTGCAGGACGTCTCGAGTCTGATACCAGGAAAATTAAATTCTAGTGCGGATCACCGAGTTCGGATGCCCAGACGTGCACCTGCAGATTTACTTGAGATACTCACGGGTATCGTCTGGCTGCATTCGAAAAGGGAATGTGCCTGAATCGATTGCACCGCGACTGGGCGAATTCAGAACATCAGGTGAGGTAAAAAAGATGAACATTGAATGGCTTGGTCAGAAAATATTTAAATCGAATCACCGTAGAGAAGCATTGTTCTTTCAATGGATATTTCATCCTGTTGTATTTCAAGGAATCAAATAGTTCGGTAGTTATGTGGAAATATCCAAACTAAAAAATCCAAGGACCTTCCATAAACAGCTCAAATAAATTAAGTCAAATTCAATCGCTACAGGAGTTTGTTTACAACATTACAATGAATGGACGTACTTTGCATCCCAAACCCTCTAAGGGTTTTTCTGCAAACGTTGGAGATATCTGATATTAGGTTAGAAGTTTATGAGCTACTTTTTCAAGACGAAATCAAAATTGCTTTCAGTTTTTTGATATTGTTGCGTTATGGGAAATACTGTGTATCTCGATAACCTCTTATGATATTTTCAAGATGAAAACTGCCTTTGATACTAAAATTAATTGGCGTACAATAAAAATCTTACGGTGTTATGGTTTTCAAGTTTTAACTCAAACTTAAAATTTTTTTAATAGGACATCATATATTCTATTTCACCATTAGATTGTATATTTTTTCTGATTGAGATTGAAATGATATACAACACTTGGCATTCAAGTGTCAGTAAGTTCAAAAATATTCCAAAGTATTTTGTCTTGTGAAATATTTCAATTATTAGATTAAAAAAGATAAAAACTAGAAGAAAAATCTTATTTTTAGATGCCAAGTGTTATATATCATTTCAATCAGAAAGAATACGCAAATAATGGTGTAATAAAGTATAGGGTGTCCCATAAAAAAACTATGAATTTTAGTTATAACTTATTAACGAAAACCCAGAAAGATATTTAGTGTACGCTTATGAATTCTACGTGAAAATATATATATCAAAGGCATTCTACATACATACATTGATCATTTTCATCATTTTTATGAGAATTCAATAAAAGTGGGTATGATCAATTTCAATATATCAGCCTGAAATATTTATTTCTGGAACAAGCTTTCGGTATGTTGGTACCTACTGGATAAAATGTCTTCATATACAAATATCTTTTATTCCTGTCTCCATCCAACACAGATTTCCTAAGGGACTAATATGATTTTAACAAAATTTTCTGTGCGTGATGATATCCATTGATATGAAGTAACTCTGGAATGATTCTACATTTTCTCATTTTTTCTTGTGTTCTTTCTCAGCCTTTGAATGAAACTCTGAAAAGTTCAAATAAATGTACGCCTCGAAGTAAATTCTTACAGATTCCCTCAACTTGTCAGACAGTTTGAGAATTAATGCGATTCTGAAAATTTTCAAAATTTTTTTGGAAACCTCTCCCCGGAAAAGTTAGAGCTTTGAGCTTTGAGAAAATTAAAAGAAATTAATTTTTTCATTAAATTGGGCCTGTATATTGAAACTTGATAAATATCATTTGTCAACGAAATTACAAATATTGTAGTTTTTTCAACCTTGAAGTATACTCAGGAAAGTTGAAAGAGTAAACCTCTAAGATATTTTTTTCACAATTTTTATTTGGAAATTTTCCTTTTAGAAAAACGTAACTGAAAAGCCCAATTTATATAGTAACTTTTTCATCTCCACAAGTTTTTTCATGGACAAATGACATTAACCAAGTTTCGTGTCTTCAGCTCAATATACAAGGAAAATAAATAGTAAAAACAATTTGTCAAAAATATTTTGAAGGCTTTAACTTTTCCGGGGAGAGGTTTTCCTGAAAGTTTTATACCAGGATAGGTGTTTACTTTTTAGGAAAAAGAACAAAACGGTCAACAGAAAATTCTTTGCCTATACGGAGGCCACATCGAAAATATTCTTGAAACATAGATGAATTCAAAATAGTAATCATCGAAATTAATACCATTTTCAATTCCCAGGCTCAGAGATCTTCTATTCTGAGATATATCGGTTTCTGCTGTTTGGCCTCATGAGGGCCCTGATTTAGGGCCACTGCTAAAATCTCATTGAGTGAAAGAGGATGTACAGAGTTCGTTTTTCGCATGTCATTGGAGAATGAAGATTTTGTCCAAATAAGAACAGGTCATGGTCGTACCAATAGCATGCTTTTCAAGTGGAATTCGGTTGATAGTCCTAATTGTGAATGTGGTGAATCAGAGGAAACAGTTGAACACCTTATTAATAATTGTTCGATTTATAAATTCCAAGATGGCATTAGAGCCATACACAATATATCAAACTCATTTTTGCAATGGGTTGAAAATTTCAGATCAATTTGATGAAGTATAAATTGAATTCTCTTGCTGTTCTGTCTTTTTTTATTTTCTGGTTGGAGTTCGTGTTTGGAAATCCTTCCACCGAAGAGCCGTTCCGCTAATCGTGATGTCCTATATAGAATATTCAGATACAACAATTTTATTTTATTTTTTTAACGGGGAGACAGATTTTTTCGGCTGAGGTTTTTTCCCCTGGTTCTATAGTATCGTATGATACTAGTGATGATAGTATCGTATGATACTGTAGTATCATACGAAGAATGTTATGGTACCCCGTTCCTTTTTTTTTACCTCAGCTTAGGTTCCTTTTGTTTCAACATTTATTGTATTATTTTAGCTCTCTTATTCAAAAGAATATATATATATATAATATATATATATATATATGGGATACTGATGAGGTCAAACAAGGCCGAAACCGGTTCACCTATCTCTCATCTCAGTGACAAAAATCTAATATCATTTCTCCAACCTCATTTACCTCATGATAAAAGATCTCTGAGCCCTGGAATTGAAAATCGTATTCATTTCGATGATTACTATTTTGAATTCATCTATGTTTCAAAAATAAGTTTTTACTCATTACTGAAATATTTGTTGAAAAAACAACTTTAGTCAGGTAGTTTTTACATATGCAACCATCCGCACAGTTCGCGGTTCTCCTAATAATCAATTCCTGAATCGAAAAATGTCCATATTTTCTGACGACAACTTGACAACTTCTCGGCGACCGATTTTAATTAAACCAGAATGGTGAAATGCACTGACGCGGACTCTGCTCCCAAAAGTATTTTCATAAAACCAGGAATGAGGGACATATTGACAAGTCGCTGGAGGATCGTTCGTTAATACGACTGCTAGAATTGGATTTCGTTTGATAAACTTTTTGACGAAGCAAATTCCGAGACGTCAAATTGAAAAACCGAGCGATTTCGAATCGATTTCATTAATTTACCTCTGACTAGACTCTGAAATTATTTCGACAGTTCCAGGTGACTTTTCTGACAGGTCTCGGATGGGAATTTGAAGTTGGATTGTTCTGATGAAGAAATTTTCCGTTTGTTCCAGAAATCGTTGATTGATCCGTTCGCAATTATTTCCCTTGATACGTCAGAAAGCTTCCGAAATTAAGATGAAGTTATTGATTCATAATTAATGCTGTTTGGGTCTGCTCAGATCTCGATACACTTTTTCCACAATCCCCATGGAAACATGCTGAGAAAACTCAACGTATTTCTAAGATAGCAAGTTTTTCAGCGCCAGGGCATATTCCGAAATGCAATTTCGAATAGATTTTATGTCAATTTCGTCGCTTACTAAGATTCCTAGTTTTTTGGATTTCTACTGCTAGTATCTGATTGCACTATTGCAAATTTTTTTCAAGAGCTTTCAAGTTTTTGTGAGTCCTATTTCGTGAAATTCCAAAAGTATGTCACAAAATAAGAAATGTGGATGGTTCTTGGAGAATCTAGAAGGCTGAAAAATCTCAAGAATTCGAGAAGATCGACGAGGTGAATGTTTCTGAAGGTATTAAATTTTTTTGTGGGTTCATAGTTCACGTGCTGCTGTTCACACATTTATTGGCACAGTTCAAATACCAATTAGGAAAATGTCTCACTGCGCCACCTTCTAGGAGAGCATATTGGTTGTTCTTCTCACATGGTCGATGATTCCTCAGATACCTCATTTTTGCACTCCGCATTAGATGTTTGAGTCTAGAAGTTTCAGCTCGGGTATCATATGAGACTTCTTGAAACATGACATACATTTTCATGGAAACAGTTGTGGATGTATAGCCTCAAGGCGTAGAGTGTGAGATCTTAAGCGAGAAGGAGCTTAGTTTTAACGGACCGACGTACTATGAGATAGAGATAGGCATTATAAAAGGAACGAAACTCAACTACATGTTACTACCTTTGAATAACCAACAGTACTTACCCTCAGTTGCAGCAATGTAAATCGTCTATTGATAAATGTCCTTTAAAATTTGAACCGTTCATTGAATAGGATATTCCATAGACAGTAGCCATATGGATACTCCGTTTAAAGAAGGATTAAGCTTTTAAAGAACCTTTAAATTTTAATTAACGTCACTATAACTCAGGGTTGAAGTCAGGAATTAGTAGAACATTATATATGTTTACTTGATATAACAATGTGCACACTCTTAATAAAATGAAATGCACCCAATCAACCTAGAGTAATTGTACAGGGTGGGCAAAATTGGTGATACATGAATTACAATATTTAACATTATCTTCGTTTCTGTTTGTGCTAGGATGTTGATTTTAAAACCTTATACAGACACTTTCTTCATAGCAATCCAGTAGCGTACTATGTTTTGTCCCAAGAGATTTCCTGGCTGCGCTATAACATAAAGTTGTGTTTTTTTTCTGACGGAAACAGTAGTTCATTATGAGTCAGAAAGAAAAAATATTTTTCCGTTTCAAAAATATATTCATTATACTGGGTGTCAACGTAAACAAATACCTACTTACCAATATTTACTTCCGTACGTTAGAAAATCCTTAGAAGAGTTAATCTTTCGACGCTTTTCGACTTCGAGGTCACTGGTCTATGATCATACCTCTAATCAGGGTGGCAGCTTCTTCAAGATTCAAAACTCTATTCGGTTCGAGTGATACGTCATTGCAGAGATTTTGCAATTCTATTCATTGATAAACTGAACAATTTCTATTTGGTGTCAACAGATTAATCTGTCAAAGCAATTTCTGAAGCATACTTAGAAAAATGAGGGCTGAACTGTTTTACCTGGCCTTTCCTGTATAATGTGTTATATATTTTTGAAACAGCAACAAATTATGATTTTTTCTGAGTCATAATGAACTATTGTCTCCATAAGAAAAAACACAACTTTATGTTATAGCTCAGCAAGGAAACTTCTTGTAAAAAAACATAGTATGCTACTGGATTGCTTTGGAAAAAGTATCTGTATAAGGTTTCAATTTCAACATTCAAGCTCAAACAGAAACGGAGATGATGACCAAAGTTAAAATAGCCCAAATTCCAATTTTGCCCAATAACTCGAAAACAAAAGAAGATAAAGGAATACAGGACCGTAATGTGTCATTCACTTTCCTCTATCTCGTTGGGCAGTGCCGTAGCAGGGGGCCCCGTAGACCCCGCAAGAGGCTCCAGTACTAAATCGGCACCCAAGCCGAACGAAAAGCATTGAATGAGGCCCCAATACCTATCGAACTAGCTAATTCGCGATATTTTTTCGATGATATATTGAACAAAACCTGAATAATGAAGGTTCAATTATTATTCTCGAAACATAGGGATATATTCTTGATTTTCATTAAACAGATAAGGTTTCTACTAATTCCATTCGACATAAAACTCAATCACTCTCTGTGCTACTCTTTTTTCAAGAGTCTTTTATATACCGTCAAGCTTATCGGTGAACGTCGCCAGATGATCGTTTTATTAGGGGCTCGGCGGCTTATCTGATCTTTCAGAAATTATTGTCAAAATTCTCCAATCAGGATATTTTTTATGAAGAAGGGGAAATACTATGGAATTTTTTCATTATTTAATTTCTTTTTCCAGTCTAGCAAAAGGAACAAGTGTTCGAATACGAAACCACGTAATGAGCTTTGCTCTACAATAAAAGTCACTTTTTCAGTTTCTTTGGTTTCTGACTTGAAAATTTTATTGAAGGTTGGTGTCAGAATTAATTGAGAGCTTATTTTTCCGTTAAGAAACGCCTGTCGTAATTTTGAAATTCAAACTTATTAAATCTGCAAACTAGAAAACGGCAGTTATAATATCAAATCATTTTTCAGATATTAGAAGATACGTTAGAGCGGAAAAGAAAATATTTGAGTGGAGCTCGCAGAAGAAAACTCCAGAGAGAATAAAACAGAGCATTTTGTAAGCAACGAAAGAATTTCCCATATTTTAATAAGCCAATTCCTGAATCACAGTTTATTATGCAGCAGGAATTTCTTTCTAGTTACATTTTACATCGGAATCTACATTATTTTGTTTAGATATTTTTTGTTAACTTATCATAAATAACATAGACCCAAGGAGGGGGACCCCCGACTGAAATCTTACGGGGGGGGGAAGGCGACTTTTGCGCTACGTCACTGTCGTTGGGTTAAAAAGTTGTAGTTTATGTATCACCAATTTTGCTCACCCTGTACACTCGATAATTGAAAGGATCTCATTTCGGTCCCGCAGCAGGTTTTACTGAGCTAAAATACAATAACTAAATAATAAATTGGAAATAATAACAACAGGAGTACCTTGTTCTTCATTGTCTTCGGACAACAGGAAGTTCCTTGCCAAAGGTTAACTTAGGTACTGCTAGATCGTGTGATGGATATCGGAAATCAATGTCACTTATTTTTTTGAGCATTTCGTTGGTCATAGTTTATTTATTTTCGAAGTTTCGCCAGTAAGAGTGTCTATCATCTTCAGGAGTTATTGTTTCAGGAGTTCTCAGTTAGCTCATTTCAGCGGAACCAACTGCTGAAATAATAACTTGAAGATGCCAGACACTTCTACTGGCGAAACGTCGAGAATAAATAAACTATGAGCACTGAAATACTCGAAAAAACAAGTGACATTGATTTTTGAAGTGTTCAAGATAGAATGTGACACTCCACCTTACACCCTAGTAGCATTCATTTCAGCAGGTAACTGAGAAGTCCTGGAAGAGTGACTTCTGAAGGTGCCAGACACTATTCAACCTGGCGACCAAAACTTTATTTGGTGAAGTTAAAATAATGAGAATTGAGATATTTCCCTATCAAAACAATCAATATTGTATTGGAATGCAGGTGCGCACCCCAGGAAGTGGCGAAACTATAAAGTTGGCCCTGATTCAAATGTTCATCAGACATCGATTCCTAATAACTCAAACCCTTCGAACGGCGACGATGACAAAAAAAAAACCAGCTTCTCTGCTTCTCGCATTCACGATTAAGGGAACCGGAAGAAATGAACCCGAAAGTGCGGCGATAGATCAGCCAAGAGTTAAGAATTACTTCGTCATGCGAAAAATAATCGTTTATCATGGCGAGCATAATTTTTGAGCTCGCCATACTCGCGCCGGTTCAGGACAGGCCAGACCGAGATAGTAAATTAACAGTTTTCCAGACGAGGGATCCCTTAAGAGCCAATAACAGGAAAGAGAAGGGTGTCAGGATTCAGGATATCTGCGGTAGACGTTTTCGATAACCGCCTACAGACGTTCGAATTCGATTCGAAGGAGCATATTTAGGAAATGCCCAGGATTGAACTACTACCAGGATAATTCCGTGACTCCTCACATAATGATATGAAGCCAGTTGCACCGAGAAAATATTTAATGTTTTTTGCTTTATTCCTTTTCAGGAGCCTGATTCATGTACTTCAGGTTGTCTTAATTCAGAACTGCCGATTTTTTTCTTGAAATGAAAATATTTCAAGAATCACACAATCAATATCTTTGTATGTTTCCGATTACCGAAGCGTTTCTGAAAAATCATTCCTTCAAATTTTAGGTTCACGTTGGTTCCGTAGAGGAAATTTAAAATATTTGAAAATTTTTTAATTGGATATTACAATAGTTTTCGGTGAATGAGAAATGAGTCACCATTGAACAGCGAAAAATAGTTTGTTTTCTAGTTGAGACACTCTATTTTCTTAACTCTTAACATAACCTCAAATTAGTCAAATTCTATCACGAAATTAATTTCGTATTTCATATTTGATCTAAACGCTACAATGAGGATGACTTCATGCAGGGTGAGTCTCTGACTTGTACATTGTGTCTCAAATTGGTTCCGACTGCACTCTATCTCAGCTATTATTGAAGACAGACTCACGAGGTTGTATCACCTTTTTGTAAAATTTTTGAGAAATATTGCAATTACTTTTATTCATGAAATACAAACTGTGCACTTTTATAATAGATATTTTTGGTGTAGGAAATTTTCAGATCACTGTTTTTGAGATTGAGCGCAAGTTTGGTATTTTTCGAATGGAACACCCTGTATATTTTAACGTAAAATTTTTGCAACTTTTTTCTGAATACATTGATGAATCACAACCTGACCTTCAATAAACTTCAGCTTCAAAAATCAGAAGAATCCATATTTATGTTTATTTTTCTAATAGAAGGTCATGAATTATTTCACACATGTATAAAAATTGAACATGCATAACAAATAGTACCTATCAATATGATTATTGATATTTTTTTGTTTTCAACAATTTTTAGCGATTTTTTTGTGTTTATGTTTAAAATATAGTTGAATTATTATGTTTGAACCAAATGGCGTTTTAAAAAACTAATTATTGAATGCATATGTGAATACATTCATGGACTCCTTCAAATTTCTGAATTATTCGATTATAAGAAGAAAAAAAATTGCGTTTACCTCAAGGAAGGTTTTCTTTGCATCGGGCGAAGGAGATTTCATGAGTCTCCTTATGAACTCTTCTCCTGCTTTGAGTAACGAAATATATTTGGGATGATGGCAGTGCATTAGCAGAGGCAAAAATACGGCTGTAAATTATCCCTACCCAGCTATTTACTGAGCTCTTGTACATCAACCCCCTGTGTTCCTCATGAAAGGTATTTTTTTAATAATGAAAGTCCCGAAAGTACAAAGAATGAACATTTTGGGTAGCAGGTGAATTTTTCATTACGGACGCTTCCTCGGTAATTAGTCGATGGAAGTAATTCCATTCGGGATGATTAATCAGAATGCAAAATTATGCCGCAAACGATTGTCACAGTTTCAGAGATACAAACTGTTTGATTTATTTCATCTGGAAATTGTTCAGTGGAAAAATTTAATTATCTCGCTTTCGAACTTGAAGGGCCCACTGGCATTTCATTTAGTTATACTTTGATGAAACAATTGATCTTCATTTGGAATATAAACACGCGATGATGGTGAATTGATCATTGATTGTTCAATTATACCAGTTTGAAATGTTACTGACTATTCTAACGTTCTCGATCCCAGAATTGCTGAATATTTAATAAAAAAAAATTGATCACGAAAATTTCAATCTCATTTGTATGATGATGTATGATTTGTATGATTATATATTCAGCGAATTTTGAATTTGAGAATTTATATTGAGTTGAATTTTTTTGAGGTCTACAATATTGCATTTCCACAGGATGAGTGTTTCAAATTTGAAACATCAAATCATGATTTTAACAATCAAGTTTTCAAAAAGTCTTTTTTTCAATGATATTTCTCATCAATGTAGACTAATTCATTCAATTTCCTATTAATTAACAGTTTTCGTCATTTCTACATAGCTGTTATGGTATCATTGGTTTAATAAGACTTCAGTCGTGGGGGTTAATTCCCCGCCAGTCAAAAAAATCTTTCAATTTTAAATTTGTTTTAAATTTTTTTTCAATTCTTCTGATCAATCCCTATTAACGCCCCTTCGTTAGGCCCATGTGTGACACAACTCTCATTCACCAAATATACTGCGTTCCTATATATTATAATATACAATATCACTTGAATAATGATATATTCGTCTCTATATAAGGAAATAATCATTAAAAATCACTTAAAATACTTCATACGGAATATTTTTCAATACATTCAAAAATGGAGATTCTTGTACCTCTGATTTGTTTTCAGACATCTTTATTTCAATAGATATTGATAAATTATACTGAACTACGGAGTTTTAACAATTAATTTATAAATACTAACGTTACATTTATGAGTCTAATAAAATACTAGACTTGATAGAATTTCTCAGTTTATTTAGGAAAAAATAAAAGTTACTTTTTCTTCAAAATACAAACAAGGCTGATACCTCAGAACAGTACCGTTATTTCTTCTGACAATGCTTGCATTCACCGAACGTAACAGTTGTGGAACTGTTGCAGAATCGTCCGTTGGCACATACGCTACAAACTCAACACGTTCCGGAGAAGCGGGCATTTTGGGAGCACTTTCTGTTTATGCTAGGTAGCGGTAGCGGAGCGGTGGCAACATTCTTCGTTCGGTGAATGCAGGCAATGCTTGCATTCACCGAACGTAACAGTTGTGGAACTGTTGGGGAATCGTCCGGTGGCACATACGCTACAAACTCAACACGTTACGGAGAAGCGGGCATTTTGGGAGCGCTTTCTGTTTATGCTAGGTAGCGGTAGCGGAGCGGTGGCAACATTCTTCGTTCGGTGAATGCAGGCAATGATTCAAGACATCATTCCAGCATTTAAATATATTCGTTGATTGATAACAGTTAGAACAGCATTCATAAAATTGTCGGTACTCGGATTGGACCTGGTCACGTTGTTTTCACTTTACGGCATCTGAAAAGTGAATAACTATCATAAAAATATTTTACTTTGAAATTTCACCATGCAAATGTTTGGCCCCATGGGACACCGGTGTGAAAATAGCGGCCACTTTTCTCGGAGATAGGCTGCCGTTTCACCAGTGGCGTCGGGTGAAATATAATGTATCACAACTTTTGACTGGAACCAAGTAGCGATCTGAAATTCATAAGATATCTTGTTGGTGAAATTTTCAATATTATACCAAAATATAATTTTTTTTTCACTCGGAACAATGAAGAAAGCCCTCAAAAAAAAAACAAAAATTATGATTATTCGGAAATAACCTACAGATGAAACTCACAAAATAAGTTTTTTATGACCTACAGAACCAGTATTATCAATCTCATTTCCTTCGGAAGGGACTGAGGGGTGGAAATCGACACCTCCCCAAACAATCCTACTGTCATTGAGAAAACACCGAAGAAAATGGCATCTACAAATGAAACTTTCAGAAAACGTTTATTATGATCTAAGGAACAAGTGTTATCAATCTCCTCTTCTTCGGAAGGGGCTGAGGGGTGGATTTCGACACCGCCGCCTCCAACACTCCTATTGTCATTAGGAAATTACCGAAGAAAATGGCATCTACAGATGAAACTCACAGAATAAGTTTTTTTATTCTTCAGACCATAAAAAATTGATTCTGTGTGTTTCATCTGTAGAGGCCATATTCTTCGGTATTTTCCTGATGACAATAGGAATATCAACCCTTCAGACCCTTCCGAAGGAAATAAGATTGATAACACTTGTTCCTTAGATCATAATTAACGTTTCCTGAAAGTTTCATTTGTGGAGGCCATTTTCTTCGGCTGATTTTTTATTGACAGTAGGATTGTTGGAGGCGGTGTCGATTTCCGCACCTCAGCCCTTTCCGAAGGAGATGAGATTGATAACAATCGTTCCTTTGATCATATTAAACGTTTCCTGAAAGTTTTATTTGTAGAGGCCATTTTCTTCGGTGTTTTCCCAATGAAAATAGGATTGTTGGAGGCGGCGGTGTCGATATCCACCCCTCAACCCCTTCCGAAGGAGATGAGATTGATAACACTTGTTCATTAGATCATAATAAATGTTGCCTGAAAATTTCACTGTAAAGGCCATTTTTTTCGGTGTTTTCTCAATAACAGTAGGATTGTTGGAAGCGGTGTCGATTTCCACCCCTCAGCCCCTTCCGAAGGAAATAAATTTGATAACGCTGGTTCATTAAAAACTCAATATGTGAGTTTCATCTGTAGAGGCCATTTTCTTCGGTTTTTTCCGAATAATCATAATTTTTGGTTGTTTTGAGAGCTTTTTTCATTGTTCCGAATGAAAAAAAATCTAATATTTCGGTACAATACTGGAAATTACTCCAAAAAAATATACCTATTATAAATTTCAGATTTTAACTTCACACCGGTCTATGGGACAGTCCCAAGGTACAATGATTTATGTGCCTTGATTACTTGAATAACGTGTGAAACTTAAAGACAAAAAAATGGAATGCTTTGGACTAGATTTAAAAAATTTAATGTTAATGCTGTACACAGTTAGACCACCAAAAAAAATCCCTAAAATGCCATCCAAAGTTTATTTGCAGCAAAATTTTGAATAATAATATAATAATAATTTATTAATCCTCTTGGACATGTGAATACATGTATAGGATAAGTCAAAATACAAAAATCTTTGTTGTACTCAATGAGGATCGAAAAACCTGTTCAGCTACGTTGAGCAAGTATACCAGCATTCTATGTGCCATAGTTTTCTCGAAGGAATGATTTCACGAAACACATGAATACTTTAAAGTCAAAAAGAGAAAATGAACTAATCCTTCGGAGGGCACGTTGAACGTATCCACAGAGAGGGCCCCAAATTAAATTTGATGGCATCGTTGCAAGGGAGGTCCGGAATCCAGTCATCCTGCACGACCCAGGGTATTTCCCTCAAGGCGACCGAAGTCTATATAAATTAAATATGTATGTGTGGGTAATCCCGTACTCATTTATTGAAGAATGTCACTGTTCCCTCCAGAGTTTTGTCTGGGTATTTTCATAATGATATAAGAATGTCATGAGAGTCCATGTATTGGGAGTGGAAGAAAATTCTTTCGTAGCATGGGAGCTCATTCACTATACAGGGTGTCCCACCGGAAGTGCCCATTAGAAGTTTATGGAGAAATAATGATTCGATCATTTCTAAATTTTGTGTGAAGATATAAGCCAAGATGACCTTCATTTATGATATATTTTTGAATATCAATGACTTCCGCCTTCACCGGAAGTGGTACCAACTTTCTTATTTCAAATGGAACACCCTGTATATTATGACTTTTTCGGATAGATCTTCGAATGCCACATTAATTTTCCGTATCACTCCCTATAGCTATCTAGAGCCGTTTTCGAGTGATTCACTGTTTTTCGAGAAAATTTACAAATTGAGGCTTGTAAAACACTGGGAATTCAATGAAAGCGCAACGCGCAATCTCACATCTGTTTTTTGAAATGGGTTACTGACAACATATCCAACATAACTTTGTAGAGAAAATAACGTTTTGATATACTGGGAAGTAAAATGAGAGTGTCAAAGTTGAAATTCAAAAAAGCCAAAAACTCGAATTTTTCAAATGAAAACCATATTTTTATCACTCACATATCAATTTGTGAGGTAAAAATAGGTAGAGTTTATTAAGGGTTCCCTATATCCAAAATGTACCATTTCCGAGATATTTAGGAAAAACTGTTAGAGTGTCAAAGTTTGAATTCCAAAAAAGGCTGAAATTCCAAATGGAAACCATAATATTTTCACTCCTATTTCAATTTTTGAGAAAAAAATAAGTAGAGTACTTTGAGGGTTTCCTATATCTGAAATGTACCATTTTCTAGATATTCAGAAATGAATGTTAGCAACGAGCATATTATAATATGTGAGGTATCAATTATGATCTATGTTCACCCTTTCATAAGAATCTGTATGACTTCATTCAAAATAATTCAGGTTTGTTCCAACTGAAGAATTTATCGTGCAATGTATTAGCAGAATTCTGTTCCAGAATGAATAAGGAAATCCACCAACCAAGAAATATTTATAAGATGCGAAAAATGTTTGGAAGTAGGTGGACGAAATTTTCAAAATGTGTTATGATTCAATTATCTATTCTGATATATCTGAATAAAAAGTCGGGAAGCTTCATGACTTGTTTTATAAGTTTTGCATTACAATTTAAGCTTTCGATATGTACGTCATATTTTCCGAAAAATAACTCGTTATTTTCATTATGAGCAGCATTATGAGTAAAAAAACTAGTGGTCGTTTTCTTTGAACAATGAAACAAGTTTTGAGGAATATCAACAACAGAAGCATGGAAAAATATTCTGAATAAAGTCAAAGATTTTTATGAAAGGGCGAATCATATTAAAATAATATTAAGCTCGTAGCAGTTATTTCAGAATATCTCGAAAATGGTACATCTTAGATATAGAGAACCCTGAATAGACTCCACTTATTTTTACCCCACAAATTCATATGTGAGTGAAAAAAATACGGTTTCCATTTGAAAAAATCGAGTTTTTGGCTTGAAAAAAGTGAGTCAATAAGCCATATCTTCAGGTTTTGCACCAGGAAGCCTGGGGGTAAAAATTCCGAGCTTCTTAACAGCTCAGTCGATTCAATTCGAAGAAGTTCAAAAAAGACGAACACAATTTTTTTAAACGTAAAATATATCAATTCCTTCTGATCATGGTATATGGCTATTTGTAAAACTCCCATACACTCAAGAATGTTAAATTACGCGCGAAAAGATCATCAACATCAATTTAAGGTTACGCTTTTTCATTAGAACAGTAGTTGTTCATGATATTTTGGAATACAGGGCTCCCTTTTTTCATAATTGTTATCTCAAATGCTTCTAGAACTCGTAATCTACTCTAGAAATTTTTTTTTAATTATAAATTTTTATATTTTATTTAATTATTATTATTATTATTAAAATTCGCTTCAACCACAAGGGTTATTAGCGATGGAATAATAATGATATATATTTTATTAACACTATAAATTAAATTATCACATATTGTCAAATGTACGCTTTTGAGAGAGTTCACAATATTTTTAACTTCACACTTTTCCATCAAAATGTCTTTCAAAGTCCCCGTTATGAGATGTCTTGTTCTTTCCTCTTGGTATGTTGGACATTCAGGATATGTTTGACACTTTGTTTAACGTTACAGTCTTCACAGGAAGTTTCTTGAGTGCGGGTGATGAGGTGTTCGTGTGTAAGTACGATACGGAGTCTACTTGTTGTCTTCTGCTTATTGGATTATTTTTATGTGGTACTATGTATTTTTTAACTTCTGCTAGCTTAGTTGTGGATGAGTTCCATTCTGCTGGCCAGAGTTTCTTTTGAATTTCTTGAAGAAAAGGTGTCAGATCAGTGTGTATGTTATATTGAACAATTTTAGCGTCTGTGTTGGTGATGGAGTTCTTAGCTAGATAGTCGGCTCGCTTATTACCCCTTATCCATGTGTGTGATGGAATCCACATAAATTTAATTTTCGTTCTGTTGGCATTTGCTGTACTCAGTTCTCTTTTAATCCTTGTTAGAATTGGGTGATTAGTGTATACCTCTTGCGTGGCGTGTAATGAGCTGAGGGAGTCGGTAATGATGACGCATTGTCGATGGTTTTCATCATTGCAGAACGTTAGAGCTTTCCAAATAGCATATAGTTCACCTGTGAACACTGTAGTTGTTTAGTGTAGTCTAAAAGAGCTTTCGTGGTCGTCCGTGATGAATGCAGCGCCAACTCCTTGATACTCCAGAAATTGAAATACTATATAGATTGATACTCTCTCAAATATTGTTCAATTACAGTCCTTTTCCAGAATAATTGAGTTTACACAATATCGAATTCGAAGCAGCACTTAAAAAAATGGAGAATTACTGCAAGCAATGCCATTAGGATGCAAGTCCATACTTCCCTTTCCGACCAGTACAACAAGCTTCATTACAAAAACGGTATCTAGAAGATCCATTACAAGTATCGTTTTTTATACAAGAAACACAACTACTCAAACTTCCCTAGAAAATCCAGGCGGATCCTGATGAGAGCCAGAAAGAAGTTTTCGTTTTTTGTTTTATTTACCCGAATCAGAGACGAAGGTAGAAAACTTGACGTAACTTTTGCAGGGCTCTGAGTTCACCGACTGTATACACAATCTTTTCCAGATGGGGAAAACTAGAAAACAAATTCGAAAAGTGGATAAGTGGTTGAACAAATAGATTCGTTATTACCCCTCGTCCATCGTTTCAGGCAGAATCGATATACCAATATGTCGTTTTTCCATCGTTTCATCGGTGCTGGGTCGCTGTTATCAAAAAACCAATTTTGCTCTGCGATTTATTTTTCGTTGTGCAGGTTACGACGAAATTAATTTACCGATCACGGATTTTGTGGCCCGGAAACTTACTTTTTCCCGAATTAAGTGAACTAACGTTCCGAAATACTATTCGGAGCAAATTGAATTTAGCTTGACGATGATTGATGACATGGAATTGTGGAATAAGAATAAGTTATTCATTCACGATGTGTGCGAATGTATCGATGCGCATACCGACAATTTTCTGTTAATGAAACTGTGACTATTGATTTTTAAAGAATGTATCTTATAATTCCGACAACGCTACTGAAAGGTTTGAAAATAGTAGCCACCATGCTAGATTACAACGCGAAAACTCTTCGTCTGTAGAAGATTTCTCGTCGAATACATGAGCTTCATGTACCGCACCCAACGGCCATTTTAAAATCTTTTTCAAGCCAGTTCTGATGGCTTGAAATTCTCAATGTCGAAAAGTAGAGTTGAAAGACCGTTTCAGCCGTCAATTCCAGAAGCGATAAAGAATATCCGACTCTACAGCAGTGTGAATTAGCAGACCGTTTCCGGCTGTCCGTTCGTCGGAAACACCCGAACTCGGAGTCCAGTGATGTACGGAGCAGGATTCTTTATGCTGTAATGAATTTGATGCACATCAATGGTGATCAGGGGATCTCAGACTCTGATGAAATAATTTATAATTCGTTTTTCATTGAGCGGGATTAATAGTGGGGATGATTTTAGACAGTTAACACAATGAAATATCAGTAGTTCTTTATGTCAGGAACTGTTTATCGATACATAATGATAGTTCGTTCTTAAAATTATTTACATTCATATGATTGATAGCTGAAAATTTCATTCGCTAACCATGATATGGTCTATCATATTTAATCTAGTAAACAGAATCAAACAACCAACTTCCTCAATCAGTCGACAAAAGGGTGTTATATATTATGCTCAAACCGCCAATGTCTTCCCTAAAATTTAATGATTCATTAATTTTAATGAAAATAATTTCGCTGATGTTGCGTTTATAGGGGTTAGATTCGTTGTCAAGTATTTTCGTGTGATCAAAATCAAATTTATGACCACTTTAGAAACAGTGGAAGGTTAGAGCAGTTTCATTCACATTTACAACAATTTTACAGTCATTCTTATGTTGCCTTGAACGTTCTTTAAGATGTTGTTTAGTCTGGCCTATGTAACAATTCCCACAATGAAGACTGGAATCGTATAATTTAGGTTTGACCTAAGTAGGTGTGTGGAATCTTTTATCTTGGTGGAAAATTCACTAGTTCTGGATACATCATGAAATGCACAAGTGCAACCAAATTTACGAAAAATCAGAAAGTGGGGAGGGTCTTATTCGAAAGAGAGGGTCTTGAAGTTTTGTTCCTCCCCTAGCAAGTTATCGACATGCGTTGAACAAACAAGCAGTGTGCGTACGCCGTCGAAGCCTACTCTTCAAACGGTCATTTAGTAGCTACTACCGAACGTGCCTTTCAGATCGAATCGATTGTTTCGTGGATGGATACATTCAAGGAAACTGCAAAAAAAAAGACTAGGAGGCCAAGGGCAACTGCAGAAAACGTCGAGTGGGTTGGGTAGTCGGATTTGCGCTCTCTTTGGCGGTACTCTGGAGATTTCTGATCGCATAGTTTACACTGACAAACTTCGTACCCTGGAAGGAATGAGGGACATCAGTTAAGCCATCGTCAACAATGCCGTCGGTATTCTCGAAAAAGTAAAGCTAAACCTCATAAGTAAGGTATCGTTAATGATGGCCGTCATTTGTTCCATGTCGTTTTTAAATTTATTAGAACCTAAATTCAGAATGTCTATTATACTATGAACAAAGAATTGAATCTATATCTGAAGTACTTTCATTATGAACCATTCAAATCAGCAGGTTAATATGAAACAAACCCGAAGGTTTTGTTACAATCTAGAAATACGAAAAATCAGTTAAGAAATCATCACGAAACATTTTCAGGTGTATTTGTAACTAAAATCGGATGAACAGTTCACTTGTCAACCAGTTTGTTATCGGCAATGGTGAAACTGAAACAAAAACGTCTTAACCGAAATTCATCAGTTTTAAATATCAAATCCAAACGTTCGGAACTTCTTTTCATTGATACCTACTCTTTAATTCATTTTTCGAGTTTTTATTGATGAGATGAAAGTATATCAATCAATTTGAATGATTTCGTCCTTTTCCTCAGCTCTCGTGATATCTTCGTTAAATGCAAAAATTGGAGTACACTCCACAGCATCATGCATAATCAAATGTCTGATCCACGTGAGGGGAAAATCGAGTGGAGGCGCTATAAAAAGTCGTATCATCATTAACTTCGCTTCGGGGAATGGACGAAAGTACAAAGGCATCTAATCTAATTATTCAGTAATTCGATATAGGTCGCCAGTCATCCTCCTCTACCGCCACCACGCTATAGTAGCGTCACTACGCAAGTGCCTCCAAATTGAATTTGATATAGGACCTGTTCCTGTGCAATAAAACTCCCAAATTGAAGCGGTGGCGTTTTCTCTGGATGAGGGGACCTATGTGTGGATATGAAAGAAAATTTCGTGAGTGCCTGAGGGTTCTCATTGTTCAATTTTTCCGGGTGTATTTTCTAGTAAATGGAAATTTTTTTGAAGAATTGAAGGAAACTGAATAATTCAAATTTCTCCGTTCAACATTATCATGAAGAAATTTAGAATTTTTTTCGCACAAGCAGAAGGGGAAATGAGGAATTGGCCTCATTCGGTATGATGAAGATATACTTAATAAAGGATAACTTTTTTCGATGTGAAGTATAAGATTATTTAATTCTTTTCAGAGTTCCATATCAGATAAACAGAAATGATATTATTCAGGTTGTTTCACAGAAAGCTGGGGCCGTCTCTAGTATAGATAGAAAACTGATAAATTATTGTGGTTTGATTAGAAAAAACTCGTAACGACATCCGTATTCAAGATAGAGAGCGTTGACGAAAAAAAAATTACACATTTGTTTCGATTTTGCCGAAAATACTGGCAATGAATTTGTTTTTATGTCTGACTCTCATAGAGCTCGCTAGTTACACATTTCGTACAAAATAGTATTGAACATAACTTTTTTAATATTAGATCCATTTAATTTTATACCAAAAAGATACTACCTTTAATATTTTGATTAGAAAATTATGAAGAAATAACCGATGCTGGTGTAGAGTATTGATAAAGTTATTGATTGTTATTATGTAATATGAATTGCCTATCAATTATAGAAACATCAAGTTTTGAAGCAACAATAAAACTTTTTGTATAGTATTTGGATGTGGAATAAAAAATAATAAAACTAATGTGACTTATATTAATGTCTTTTTCATAGGGAATATATATTTTTTCTTATCCAATTTCGTAAAGGATAAAGGGCCAACTACCATATAACTTTGTTCAGTGTAATTCCATCCGTATGTTTATCTCTATAATCGAATTCGGGATTGTTTCTCGAATATCGGGCTGAATGAAGAACTGATCTAATTCTGTTCGTTGCACCTCTAGTGTGCGTACATTGAATTAGTTTCCGTCTCCCATTGTAGTGTTAGCTGGTTGGATTGCGACAATGCCCGTATTCGGAACTTTTCATTCAATTTATCTCTCATTCTGACATTCTGAAGCTAATACGGTTTATTATCTCTTGCAGGTACGTCAGGGAGAAGTAGACGACGAGAACGTAAGCCAATTATGTGGCGAAATCGTTGGAAGTGACAAGTTGTAAGTGGTTAATTCAATAGTCATGAATCCCAACCGCGCGACCCTCGGGGTGATATTTCAACTCATTCAATAATTTCGGCGAAAGGTTTGACTGGCAGATTAACCAACTTCATTAAGTTTGCATCGACAAGCCCGCCGAGGAGTCTCACACGCCTTCTTTAGTCGCGCTCCTGATCTTGGGGGATGTTACGAATATTGAATATTTCCTTTCAGTTCATTAAAGTTCAATTCAACTTTCTCATAGATGTTTTGATTTGGAGTTCATATCACGTCACATGCCAGTTTTGATTTCAAATCTATTCTTTCTGGAACAATGAGTCCAGAAAATACGAGAAAGAACTTTGGCTGACTACCAAACTTTCAATTCTCTAGCAGTTTGGTTGTATCTGTTATTGATTTTGCCGAAAAATTTTAAATTCAATCAAAAGGAGAAGAATTATTTGAGGAATAAGTAAGTTATAATGATAGTTTTTCAGCAACGACCATGAGGATTCGATGGACTCAAATCTATCTATGCCAAATTTTGGTTTAATATCTTGTGAAATGCATATGCTACGAGAGCATTTGTGGAACGGTGTAAATTTTTTCTTAATTATCCGAGAAATCTTTCTTTTTTGTTTGTACATATGTTCAGTATACAATCAACCTGTATAATTCAATCATAATAGTTGAAGAGCAAGTAAATAAACGTGAGAAATGCCTATTTCAAATATTCAAGGTCATCAGTCCAGGTGTTCACACCTAAATACTTTTTTCAGTGTAAGGACCAAAATACATGAAATCAATCGATTGAAAGGCACCGTTTATTAATTTATTTTCGACGTTTAGCCTTCTTTTTATGAGGCATTTTCTGGGAACAAATATTTATATGACATTTTCGCCTTTGAATTGGAAAGAAAATTCTGAGATTTTAATTTTCTTCTCTGTTTCTGCATTATGCATCCGAAGTCTGTAACAATTGTTTAATTAACCTCACACACTCTAATAGTAAGGGAGTCCAAGCGGTGATATTTGGAATTACTCAGGAGTCGTCTGGACTTTCTCGAGCGTGGCTAAATGATTTTTAATTTGAAGACAATAATTCAAAGATTCCTCTCTTCATGTTTGCATTCTTCTCTTCATTCAATCCACTCTGGTTTCAGTTGCGATGACACCAGCACAGTTCATGACACAAAAACAACAAAAGATTTTGGCTCATTTAAAATAAGGTGAATTCAAGTTTATGAATATTCACTATGAGTAATATTAATAAGAAGTATGTTTTTTGTAGTGAAATTACTTTGCAAAAAACAATTAAATTTACATTAGAAACCAAAAAAATTATACGTTTGGAATATCGTCGGAGTAAACCGGTTCTTCGAAAATACAGAACAAAACATACAATGATCTCGTACTTTTTCTAGAATCTTCATTGGATGAACTATATCACGCACAGTGCTATAAATTTAATATTTAGTGCAATAATATTTGCACTGGACGTTCGATATTTACCACATCTTATGAATACAAGTATTCATTGAATAAACAAAATACAGTTTTTTATTTGCATGCTATTGCTTTTGCTTTCCAATTCATTAAGTCCCATGATTTAAAATTGTCGAATTAAGCGAATCCCTCAAGGTGATCGGCAGATTAAGGGCCGGTATTATAAACGCGTCAACCGAGAATTGAGACTCAACTTCAGCTTGAAGACCGTTTTTATATGCCAAAATTTACCTTCAAGCCTAAGTTGAGTCACAATTGTCGGTTGACACGTTTATAATACCGGCCCTAAGATACAAAACATGAGAATGAATCATATATATCTTAATCTGACACTGGCGATTTTTTGGAAACTTCAAAATATGGCTGCGAGCTTGCATCACATCCAAATCGTCAGATTATTGACTGCGAGTTTTTTTTAGGTATACTCAACATCCGCTCAGAAAATCTGATGCGCTCGAAAAAAAAATTTTTCCGTCATTTTCAACCATTTCTCACGCCCAACTTCATCATTCAAACGATCAATCTAACCCAGTACGTTGAACATGGATGGTATCTTAATCTGACGCGCTCGAGTATATTTATGCAACCGATGAAAAGGTATACATTATTATTAATTTTTTTTTACCATCTGAGCTTTGCAATCCGATAGGTCTCTATGACGCTAGAGTAATTTCCAATTTAGCATTGTGGCTTCCCTGCTATAAAGATCTCATGAGAATCTAATGCTAATGAAAATGGCTTTCTATTGATTTCGTAGGTTTTCGATTACTTTGTTTTTTGAAATTGTATTGTTTATTCTTATTTAGTTCAATCTTTTATTATAAAAGGCATTTTACATTCAGATTGTTAGCATCAAAGCTCGAGAAGAATTTAGATAAGTATCTTGATATGAGGAGAAATCAGGTGAAATAATGTCTTCCAATCATGTCGGCACAAAAGCGTGAAATCAACGAACATTTTCGACCTTCAGACAGGCCATATATCTAATCTAACTCCATCATTCTTCGATATTCCACCCTTCTCCTTGAGGGACACAAATTCAATCATTGCGAGAAAGTCAACTTAATAAATTTTTCTGTCCCAGCCGTGATACTGGAAACTGTCCGACGGGTCTTTCCATCGACCTTGGTATTCCCTCGTCACGTCGCACTCCCCTCAAGCACACGCAGAGCCTCACTCCCACGGGCTGCCTGGAAAAAGTTATCATTTCACATTTCTTGCCCTCGAATAAACTACTGGCTACTGGTTTGAGAAGACTTAGTGGTTTCACTGAGATGTAGGCATCAGACTGAAATAATCGATTTGGAGTCAATCTCAGCGGCCTCTTTGCCAGGAACACCGACAGTCGTCTTCGTGGTCATTCATATAAACTCTCCAAACAGAATTTTAAAACGACGCAGCGGCAACATTTTCTCCCTAACCGGGTGTTTGGTGCGTGGAATGGTCTTCCCCCTGCAGTGGTCAACTCTGTGTCGGTAAATGCGTTTAAAAACAATTACGATAGTTTGTGTCGTCGCGCTCGATAGTGATACTGGTGCCAACTTATGTTTATGTACATTTTCTATTTTTTTCTCCACTCTATAGCACTTTTTTTTCATTCATATATATGTTTTTCCTTATATGAAATGTATATTTTGATTATTTTTGAGTTTTATAGGCTTGCCTCAACTCTATACCCTTTGTAAATAAATAAATAAATAAATAAATAAATTTCCATTGAACTCTGTTATGGAATAATTTTTCATGAGATGAAAAATGTTATGGCACTCATAATAAGGCAATGTATCGCTCACATGATCGACATATCATGACGGCATCTCATTTCAACGAGAACAACTCGTAAAAGTTTTGAAGATGTCCGGCACTCGTACTGGCGAAACGTCAAGAATGAATGAACGACGACAGCCGAAAATGTGCTCGAGAAATGAAGTGACAGTGAACGATGGCCGAGAAAGCCTCAAACAATTCATGTTTCGACTCTTGTTTTCCGGTTGAAATTCTTCGACTTGCATTCCGTTTTGGGGCACTTTTATTGGAATATTTCACACAATATTGTAAAGCAGTTTTTACGGCATTTGTCCTGTTCATAAACTACAGAAAAATCATATCAGTAGAGGAGGGTTGGACAAAACAGGATAGTTCGGTAAAACGGGATATAGGGCAGTCTTCGAAAATACGCAAGACCGTTTGGCTACTGGTAGTGGAATTTGCTGTAAAAAAGGCATATTCTAATATAGCAGGTTTTCTCTGATCGTGGGAAAAGTGACACTATTTTGATCTGTCTTCTGTGCGCAAAGCTAAACATTCCAGAATGGTGGGCAGTTGCTCAGCATTTAGAAAATAACAGTGCGGTAATATTCTTACCGCACTGTGTAGCGTGCGGTTATGTTACTAATGGATTATAACAATAAAATGAAATAAAGTAAGGTTTTAATTTTTATATTCATAAAGTTGTTATTAAAGAGGTAAAAGAAACATCCTATTTATAACGATATTCTTGAACACGAATAAATTGTTGTTAATATTTACATTTATTTTACAGTTTTTATTTTGTAAATGTACTGGAGGACAACGAGAATTTATAGACGTTGAAACTGCAGGCTAATTGTTTGGTTTATCTCGTTTCCTTCATTTTCATTTGAAGTCGGGACACGGGAGTATTGCATATTTTATTAGCCACTTCTACTTTATTATTAGCTGATTCGTCAATATATTCTTCCGCCACATTGAAAGTGTTCCATCCTCCGTGGCGCTTCAAAGAAAGAATATCAGCTCCAGCATCTACCAAATGTGTTGCCGATGATCTTCGGAAACAATGCCCTCTATATTCTGCCGGATTTGACAACTATAAATTACTTGCAACAATTTGAGGCATTTTTCTAAATTGATTCATTCCAATGACTGTCTTCCATCCTTTTCCCTTGTTGAATTGAAAAAAAAAACTAGGATTTTCAAAATCATTAAGCCTAAATGACATGTACTTTCTATAAACATTTGGATAGGTTTCGTTAACGATAAATGATCTTGGTTTATTTGTTTTTGTCTTTGGTATTTTTACCAGTATTTTTGAATCAAAATCGTCTATATCCTGAAACTTTCATTTGGACAAGCTCATCTCGTCGACAGGCTCCCGCTATTCCAAATATTAGAGCTCTTTAAAAAGTAATCAAAAAGTGTATATTTCCTATTTTATGTATTTTCAAGTAATATATCATCTATATCTACTTTCTTTCGTCGATAAAAATATGTCATCTGGGGCCTCTAAAATAAATTTATGAAGTTGTCCCTGCGTTGAAATTTTGGATTTTTTCAGTTTGTATCTTGCAGCTTGAAGTTTTAAAAATGCTCTCAGTTTTTGGTACTGGGCAATATTAATAATATTTTAACAGACGTCTACAAGTCGAAGATTTCATTGTTTTGGCCAATTCAGCAACATACGCCATCAGTACTTTCTCAGAAAATGATACATTGTTGTTTTTTCTGCGAAAAATCATGAAGCGTTGGTAAACAAGTTCATATCTCTCTCTGAATTTCGCCGGAAGTAAATTTAGTAAAGCCGCGTTTGCGGAGGCGTGCAAGGTAACAAATAATCGCTATCAATCTACATGTTTACTAATCTTTTTTTAATTCCTTATAAAGTACAACGAATCAAACGAAACCGGCTTGAAAATTATTACATTTGTCATAACAAAGTAATTTCCATTATTACCACTACAATATCTCAATATGAACATTTATTTATTTATTTATTTATCATTGAGGTTGCAAACAGTCCATGTACCAATGAATGAAGCAGCCACATATTACAAATTAACTAACAATAAGTCAAGTTCACTCCAGAAATATGATCATTGGTTTACTGCACAATATGAAGAAATGAAAAGTCTAATGAATTTTTCACTTTGTGAAAAACGTCCGAGTAAACATCCACACGCTAACTCAGGCTGAGGGTGTCGAAAGCGGACTGTAAACGTATCATCGGAGAGTGCTGTCCTGTATTCGTTCTACGATAGGGTTTGTTGAATAAGCTTTTATCCCTAACATCGCTACCAGGTACTCTGAAGTTGACTCTAGGTAACAAATACGAAGAATTTACTTTTTATATGTAATCATGGATCTATGTAGAAATTATTAGTATTCAAGGTTTAGAAATTAGTATAAAGAAGTAGCAGCAGCAATAGCTTGGATGGGGGTTATGGACGAGATAACGTTAGCTGTCCGTTTCATCCAACTCTCCCCTATACCCTCAATAAATTAAAATATGTCATTCGATTTTTGTTCTCTCAATTATGAGTGGCTTACATATTGGAGTGGGACGCAATAATTTTCCTTGGACCTAAGGTCTAAAGGACACGTGGAAGACGTCTACATCTTCGGAAAACATTTCAATTATGAGGGGTGCCCCAGGAAGACGTACAGGCCTGAGGTTAGTTATATCGTATTTTTCCAAAGGCGTTGTGCCTCCCAACGAAATTGTGTTTCGAATTATTTCTCGCACGATTCGTCGGGAGTAGCGTGACCAGAAGATGGAGAGGAACAACTTCTGCAAATAATGGAATTGGAGGGGAGCACTGAAAAAAAGTTTTCGTGTTTTTTCAGGTATGAACGCGATTTCATTCTTACCAGAAATGTTTCCAATTGAACAATATCATGTTATATTATATCTACTACTCAGTATTCTGAAAATTCAAATGTATCATGCAATCTCATTCAATTCAAACCATAACTTCTCGATACAGTTATTGTGCTGATACAATGAAAAACACTATTTTAGGAATACACAAGTATTCTTTAACATAATTACCAGTACTCAATGACGAAATTGTGCTAATGGAGAAAAATGCGATATAAAGAAACAAGAATTGAGCGAACAAAAGTATTATTACCCTCATCATTGGCTAAGGAAAAAATGACTAAAAGAGTACAAATTGTGTTGAAAAGACTTTTTTTCTTGAATACTTTGAGAAATCCCGAAGCTTGCAAATTCCCAATGTTATATTATTAAGAACTTATGTAATTTAAGGCACATTTTCGAAATCGATAAAATATAAAAATTCAAAACAAATGAAGATATCGTGAAACGGTCGTGTAGGGGTTTTTTTCGGGCTAACAATATAGTACAGACTTCAATAGGATTATGAGTGTACAGGGTAGGTATCACAAATTGCTTGATTTTGGCTGTTTCTGGTACTTCTGGAGTTGATAGGAAAAAATGTTGTGAGGAGTCCTGGGCTCGATTTTCGTGAAAATCCCATAACTGGAAGCCGTTTTTTTCAATTTCGATATATTATCGATTCCGAAATTGTGCCATAATTTTTTTGTTTACGAAAATATCTCAAAACGATTAGATTTTTCAGGATGCACGTTTTCACTGAAAATAAGACACCATATCCAATTTTTTTTATCTCGTACGCTAAGGTCGCAGAAAACACTTTTTTTTAAATACGAACGAATTATTTTTCATCTTATATCATACAAAAAAAAATTATGGATAAAAAAATTTAAAATAGAGTCTTAGTCCCTGTGGTTAAAGTTGTTCTCAAAACTTCAAATCTTTTCTAGATAGTTTCGAAAATTACATAAGCTATACACATCTTCCAAATCGATAAAATATCGAAATGTTGTTATATCTTCAAAACAAATGAAGATTTCGTGAAACTGTTCCCACTAATTATGTTTTCACGCAAATCGATGCCAGGAACCCTTTCAACGTTTCTAGCTATCTCGTCTAGAAGTACCAGAAACAGCCAAAATCGAGCTCTTTAGGATACCATGTACACTTTTCATGCTTTCATGAAATGTCTAACATTAAACACCTCCCCCCATTCCCTATTTGATTCACTCTACTTGAATTAACAGCATCACCATCATATAGTTAGATGAATAGTGATACCTGATTTTCCGTTCGGTCAGCGTAAAACCAGACTGCGAATATTTTTCAGACTGGCTCGGAACAAATTGAATATAAATTCCATGTTGCGACGAGGTATTTCCAACGCAAAATCAATTATTCGTGGGATAAATGAAATAGTTGTCCCGCATTCGTAACCGATTTGCAATAACGATTTTAACATGTATGTGTGATACTCCATTATAGCGGGACGTAATGAATTTCATGAGAAATTCCACCCATTCGGTTTACATGCATGTATTTCCCCTGACAGCTCATTTAGGACTTATCTCATCAAATGTCTGGTCTTGGTTTTTGCGTTGCTATGTCAATATACGATTTTCCTTCGCGTCTACCAGCAAACAACAATAGAAATATATCAGGAAGATACAACAATTCGTCCTTGATATCGTCAGAAATTCTATGGAGGACTACGTCAGTCAATTAAATAAATTCATCTTCAATGCAAGGTATCGCAAAACGACCACGACAAACGAAAACAGATTGTACTCTACAACTCTACCTGGTTTTTATGGAGGTCTCACAGTTTCCGAGATATTTGATGTTTTATGAAAATTATTTTTTTTACTTCGAATACTTTCTCTCATGCCATAGGTACAATTTGATACATTTCGAATAAATTTTTTTATCGTGAATGTTGTTGAATGATTTTGTCACTTTTTTCAAGAACCTTTCATTTTGCACATCCTGCTGTAACGTACTGTAATTCGATTGATGCGTTTAAAAGTTGCTCATTTTGTGAGCATTTCAAAAAGGTACAATACTGGTGATAACCTCCCTAAGAATAAAAGATATTCAAATGTTTAGCGAAAACGGAACATTTCTGTTCACTTTGAACTCTCGAACAGCGATATGTGATACGATTCGATGGTTTAAACATAAGTTTTCTATGGAAAAGTTCACTTTTATCTAGTGGAAGTGAATGCTTGTCAATTTTCATGGTGAAATGACGCGAAAGAATACGCCGAATATTTGAACCAATACAGATAAAGTAAATTTTCTTGGAAATAGGAATTTCAATGGTAAATTCGAATGAGCTTCGAGTCTAGTAGAAAAGTGAAAGAATCGCAACCTCATTGCGATTCGATAACAAATAAGGAACTGGACTGTTGGAATGGCAAATTTCGGCAGGTGTGGGGGATCTCTGCTGAGGCGCGAATTGCAATCCACATAAGTCGCTTTCGAACGAGAGATCCTATAGCTAAATGGTTTGAAAATAAATTATATTCGTTCAAATCAAAATGTTCTCGGTTGAAGAGAAAATTCAAATCATGAAATGGTACTTCGGTGGTCAATCTATTGAGGAGGAAATAAATCCTTTTATTGTTACCTTTGAAGATAGGCCGATACCTTCACGTCCGTTGTGGAGTTTATTTTCTTTTCAAACCAGTTTTGGCGAAAAAGAACCTGAATACTAATTTCCACAGGAAATTATTTATGTCATTCATTGAGGCAAATAAATTCCTCGCATCAGAGTGGAATAAAATTGTCGTATTCATTTACAACAGATATGAAATCACCCATACCGCATTTGGAGTGTTACTGATTCGACTAATTCGACACTTCGCGACCATACGAACGTTGTGCTCTACATCCCCACTCAACCGAATTTGTCATACCAGCCGTTAATTCGATATCACTTCCCTCTGGGGTTTTGATTCTACCACTGTTCCACTAGAACATGGCCCTGTTCGAATTTACTATAGAAACTATGATGTTTTCATAACGATTTCCCCGATCTGTATTTCCTCACCTATGTATCAGAAGGAGTAGTGAAATTTTATGGCCTCCCCGTTCACCAGACCTGAATCCTGGGTTCTTTATTGGGGTTGTTCAAGACATGAAAGTTATTCCAATTCTATAAGACATGAAGCGGAACTGAGGGACCACATTCGTTTTTCTGCAGCCAAAGTATCGAAAATAAATTTGGATATTTTCAACAACTAATTTTTCAATCAATGTATTCATGAACGAGTATGAAATTTCGAACATTTGCTCTAATAATAATTGTGATTATCTTTCTCCTGTTGTTCTGATTTTCATAATTGCAATTAATGAATAATTTTACTCTGAATAATTTAAGTAGTAACTAACCTTTTTCAAAAGAATTATTCAATAAGTAACAAAAGACTGTGCGAAGTGATAGGTTTTTCTGAAAAAGTGATAAAATCAGATTTTTCACAGAGAATTTGCAGTTTTGATGATCATCGAAATTGATTCCTCGCTCAACACTCGGTTGAGCAATTAGAAAGTAACTAAAAATTAGACTATATTCACAATATTTTAATATATTGACATCAAGTACGTGGATATGTTTCCGGTTTACTCTTTTATCCCATTCTCAAGACACACATAAGACAAAAAAATCACATTAAACAACAGATGTCAAAACCAGAGATAAGCGAAAATTTAATTGATCGTTCACGATTGGATGTTTTTGTATCAAAGCAGATAATATATCCAAAATTTACAAAAGATCTAGGCGTCTACTTTTTTTCCCTTCATACAATATTATAGTTTTATCGAAATCTATAAAATTGTTACAAATGATGCAATGATCAGAAAAAAACCGTGTCGATTTGTTTTGAAGAATTGGTTTTTTATGTTCATCAACCCTCATCGAGAACGACCAGTCTGACCTATGTAGAAAACGATTTTCAGAAGTTTTTAAACAAAAAATTGTTTTCCTGAAAACTTAATATGGGTTTTCTCTCCCAGTCTCTGAAACAAGAAACAATTAGAAAAAATTTTTCAATAATAAAAGAAATAAAAAAAATTGTTACATTGATGTTAGTCTTTCTAGTTGGTACATAAAATTTACAACTCGCAACTCAACAACTATTAGGAAATTTGCTCATATTAACTATATCCCACAAATAAGCGGCAATATTCATAGTAGATTGAGACGGAATTAAATTGACATCGTATGTGCCAACAATAAATACTTAAAATCGGTGTTTTGTAACGGAAAGGACATAGTTTAACAACTTTTGAAAATAAATAGTTTCAGGCTTTCACGACCGGATATATTGACATTAAGAGAGTCTTCCGGGCTTATTGGCCGTGGTCTATTAGGAATTATTTCACCTAACGTTTCGCCCACAACTGCGGTAGGCATCTTCAGAGGATTCTTGGTCTTAGATTGTAACTCGACCGCTGAATTTCGGAAAGTGATGCTGGATTCGATCCGTTGGCCCCACTTATACCCCTACCAATATAGAATTAGTAGAATACTAAAGGGCCACAATATAGAGACTGTCTATAAGCCAACTCAAAAACTTGGCCAAATGATCAGAACTACCAAAGACAAAATCGACCCACTCTCTCAACCCGGTATTTACAGGATACCTTGTGACTGCGGCAAGGTCTACATTGGTACAACGAAGCGAAGTATCAATACGAGAATTAAGGAGCATGAACGATGCTGTCGACTCAATCAGACAGAAAAATCCGCACTAGCGGAACATGCTCTGACAGATGGACACAATATTGTTTTCTCAAAGGCAGAAGCTATTTCAAACATCAAAAATTTCTATCCTAGGATGAACATGGAAGCCATTGAGATATATGAACATAAGAACAATATGAACGGAAGGGAAGAAACTCCTTTGGTACATAGCGCATGGTTGCCGGTGTTGGAAAAGACCAAAATCAAGCCAATACGAAGTGGAAGCGACCAATCAACATTGCGCGTAAACCCACTACCTTCTCCCGCCAATGATCAGGGTATAAGTGGGGCCAACGGATCGAATCCAGCATCACTTTCGGAAATTCAGCGGTCGAGTTACAATCTAAGACCAAGAATCCTCTGAAGATGCCTACCGCAGTTGTGGGCGAAACGTTAGGTGAAATAATTCCTAATAGACCACGGCCAATAAGCCCGGAAGACTCTCTTAATGTCAACTTTTGAAAAGATTGGTGTCTATACATAGGTCAGTCTGGTCGTTCTCTTAGTCAAATCAATTCTTCAAAACAAATCGACAACTGGTTTTTCTGATCATTGCATCTCATTGTAACCATTTTAAAGATTTCGATAAAACTAGAATAATGCATGAATGAAAAATCAGACGCTTAGATCTTTCGGAACTTGAGCACATATATTCTGCTTCAAAGATTCCAATATGCGTAATTTTATAAATGGTTACCTTTTTTTGGGATGTCCAATAAAGCATCAAGTTTGGAACACCCTGTATAATGTTACCGCATTTATTCTACATACTACATATTCGTTTTCCGCAAAAATGGAAAATGGATAGTTACGAAATGAAATTCTAGATCGAACTTATAAAAATGGCAATATACAGGGTGTTTCCTAAACATGCGGCAAAAATTCAGGGAGCTGTTACTTGGACTATTCTAAGAATATTTTGTCCTTTGATGTTTTTGGAAAAACCTCTTTGTTTCGAAGATACAGGGCGAACAACATTCTTCATATTTTTAAAATTGATAATAGTATAAATAAAAATGCGTACCGCCTGCTCGTTCCCCGGACTTAAACCCCTTAGATTATTTCCTATGGGGCCATCTAAAATCATTAGTTTATACCACTCCAGTAGAAAATGTGGAAGACTTGCGAAATCGGATCATTGCTGGGTGTAACTTAATAAGAAATGATCCTGGTGTTTTTGAAAGGGTTCGGCAGTCAACGAGGAGAAGATTGGATGCTTGTATGCTGGCTGGAGGTGGTCATTTTCAACAGTTTTTGTAGGTTAAGTTAAATTTTCATGTAATTTTTCATAATAAAATGTTATTATCTAAAATTTTTGTTTGCCCTGTATCTTCGAAACAAAGAGGTTTTTCAAAAATCATCAAAGGACAAAATATTCTTAGAATAGTCCCTGAATTTTTGCCGCATGTTAAGGAAACACCCTGTATAATATTATGAGCGTTGCAAAGAAAAAATCAATCGCTCCTATGCTTTCTCAGAGAATTATCACCTTGTGTTGAAATTCCCAGACAGACGCCCTGTAGGGATGTCGGCCGAAGGCGCTACACGAGCATTATTCCGACGGGGTCGCGTTCATAAAATTGAACAAACGGACCGTATCGCACTGGCAGAAACTGGAAAGGCTATTACGATAGATCAAGGTCACTGCGTCTGGCATTTTCCATATATCAGTCGACGGCCAGCTGCCCCCGGAGCCCCACATGCAGTTTATCGCCACTAGGCGCAACATCCCTTTATTTACTATGTGTGACGATTTGAAAACTAAAAGGATTACACCCTAATTGAAGAGTTTTAAGGGATCCCAAGCCTCTCTCTCAAAATTTCTCAATTCCAACTCAGTCCACGAATTGTAGAGGGATCGCAAATGCCTGCCAGACATGGTTTTAAATAGTGCTGTGGGCTTTACCTACTGGGTTATCAGAGAAAACGAGTGGTTTGGAATTGGGTTCCTTCGCTTCGAATTGGAGTAGTAGGGTCTTGAAAGGGATATTAATTTTCAAGTGTTTTCCATCTTCATTCCTAGAAAGAGAATCTGTGTTCACAGCCACATTTAAAAATTGGTTGTTTTCGCAACAAAAAAAGGTTATTCTCAAAACACATGTAAATTCAAAATACTAATTATCGAAATGAATGATATCTTCAACCTTCCTTGCAAACTTCATAAATGGTTAGATATACATGACAGACTCCTGCCAGATAACCAATCAGGAGATAAAACATGAAAAAAACGATAGTCAAGCAGTTCTTTTCCACGTGGTTAGCACCAGGAAACATTTTATATACCAGATTACCATTGCAATTGCTTCAATGAGATAATTGAATTAAGGAATGTTTCTTTACAGAAAATTATTTATTGTAAAAGAATTATCTTTCCATATATTCTGTAACACGAGCTTTTCATCACTGCGGCAGAATGCTAAAAAACTCGGTTCCACGGGTATTTTCGTAATACGGTCGATCACGAGAAGAACGATTGAAATGATTCCGAGGGCGAACGGACTGTAACATCGTTACAGGTTTTCACTAAAAATCGCAGCGGAAAAGCCGTATAACACAGATGATAAATCGTGCATTCATCTGCGAAAATTCGACAAATGCACGAAACGGTCCAAACCGATTTGAAGGGAAATGAACAAGGGTCAAATTCGTGAGGTCCGCATCGTCTGGTGGAAGGAATATTTAGAATTTGGGCTTAATGCTACTTCACATTTGTCAGTTTCCGGTCGACTTGTCAAAATGCGTTGGAACGAAAGGGAAATACGGTGACTTGAATTGGAAATGGTATACCTATCCCTGACTATTATGCCACATGAATTATAGCAGGTTCGTAGTTTTGTTTCCATTTTCCATTTATTTTTAGAGTTGCGATACGATTGCAGTTTAAATTCGTACTGAATAGTTTTTTAGGAGCATTGTCTAACAATTCGCAGATATTCCTGCGCATAAATACTTCATATGAAGATTTGGTTTTTCTCTCTGAGGCAGACTCATAATTCATCATAGAAAGCAAGAAATCAAATATCGCCTGACCTAGTTCACATGAACATTTTTCATATATCACTTCATTTTTATAGAAGCGATATATTTAAAAAGAAATCAAAAACAACTCAAGTATGAAAAAATTCATTCATTCAACTAGCTTTCCCCCTGCTTTGTAAAAGTAAGGATGTGCTTTTGAAAACGAACAGAAGAGATAACAGGCTAATGAATTCATTCCGAAAAAATTCTCGGACTGTGTGTAGGTGCATCCATCTAACGCTAACCCCTATTTCATCTTATGAATTTCCCTTCATGTTTTTAACATGAACTATTCGGATCCTGTTATAGCCAGTTCTGGCTATAACAGTGGTGTTCACCAGTGTTCAAGTCCTAGGCCACTTGCCGTTTTCAAGCTGATATTACTTTTTGTAATGAATAAGAGGTTCGCGTCGAAATCAATGAATTTTTCTTAGCTATTCACATACATAAACTACGAAACAATAATAATTCAACGAGGAAGTCAAACTGATTGTTAAAAGAAACACGGCAATTGGAGATTTCTCTCTTGATATTGGCCCTTTGTTACAGGTACATCCTGTTTCAGAATGGTTGTCTTGTTTGCGAGTGACAACAATAAAGTTGATACTTGAGAATTTATTGAATGAAGTAAACATATCGTTGTTGGTTCATTGGAAACATAACGGAAAGTAATTGAGAAAAAAACTAGGGAAGCTGAAATTGAGACTTGAGCATTATTGTTGAGTTTTTGGAAAGGTTAGAAGTGAAAATCGAAAAAAAAGATTCAGGAAACGTGAAATCACCTTGAATGTTCAATCGATTTAGTTTTTTTTTCATTTTTGAATTATATTGCATGATGGTTTTCTGTGTTTTTCTCCATAAAACAAGATAGAGATCGTCTTTTTGCGCTCTGGGTCCTTGTTGAAAGACATTATTTTAACTATAATTAATGTTCAATTATATCTTGTAAGTTATTAACACTCTTCACATCATTCTTTTCGAATTGTGCAATACATATTTCCCTCTTTCACGGAATATGCCGGGACTGGTCGATAAACTTGTTTTCGTCGTTTCATGGGAGGTACGGAACAGTGCGGAGACCAGACGAACGTGACTGTTAATAAAATGAACGCAGAAAATCAATTTAACGTTGTATTTTCCTACGAGAATCGTAAATATCATAGATTGCATCGAACGCGCAAAATATGACATGTATTTTCCCATATTTATGGGATCCTCACGATTTACGGCCACGAATCGAGATGTGCAATTTGATAATTTGATTCGGGATGATGAAAAAACGGGCACGTGCACCGACGACGGCTGTGAGCCAACGTCGACGGAGAGGAGAAAGAACTATTTCCGAGCCGTGTCTATTTATATCATTGAGCGGAGTTGAGCTGTACCACTAGTCGATTTTGGGAACAGGTGTGTACGGTCTGTCAATCCAATGAGCCATACCAATGGATTTCTGTCCTTCGGTATTCCAGAGAGAATTCCTAGTTATAAGGGAGTGCATCCTTTCTAGTATGTTAAGGTGAAAGACTGGAAATGTAAAATATCACTCAACGTACTCGGAGAAAAGAACCAGGTCAAGGTCAACCTCACCTCGGTGCTTGGCCACTCTAGGATGTATCCCAATCAAAAAGCAGCCAGAGCTTTTTTGTGGCTTTCCAACCATCAAGCGATAACAGTAAAGAAATGAGAACAAAAGAGTAATCCTTCGTTCTGGCGAATGATCAATGGTCAAAGACAGGCCAAGGCATTTCTATCCTATTCAACGAACTGAACAAAAAAGTTCTCTGTGTCAGTAAATTAAAACTGAGAAAACGGAGGGGCGTACTAACGGGACATGGCAATTTTGAAACAATGACATAGGAGCTAAATACTTTAAAAACAGCTTGACTATCCGAGTGACTAGATAAATACTCATAATAAATAGCTTGATATCAACCTGTGATGAAATGCATCATTACAGTTACAGCCTCTGAGCATATTCCCCAAAGACCTGAATCCTTGAAATTATTCTGTCAGAATTTATCAGATACCTTTTGCAACGATTTTCAAGGAAGCTAAATTGTTTGGCTGATACTAGTTTTCATCAATGGCGAAGAGAATTAAGGAAAATTTCAAAAAATCAAAAAATTATAATTCGATTCAAAGCAAATTATGTTTCATAACACCTTATATAATTTTTATGCGGTTGCGATGGATATTATAACCCCTAGGACTCCAAAAGACGTTTCTGGTTATACGAAAACATACAGCTTCGATCAGTGAGTTTCGAACATAAAACGAGATGAAATTTAATACTATACCTCAGATGAGACATTATGGAAACAAAATTCATGAATAAAATTCATTCCCATTATCTTCCGTCCTGCTCTAGGATCAGCAGTATTAGAAGTTCCAAATGTTGTTCCAAATCCTGATCTGGAATATCGCTTGAATAAAACGAATATGTCTGGTTCCGGAACCAGCAACTTACACAAAATTAGTAATTCAATTAGGGACATAATGGAATCCGACGGAAGGGCGGCATAATAGTTTTCTTTCAAACTAGACGGCGACGTCGACTAAAGTTCGCCAACACTCATGACAATGAGAACTGGAAGGCGCCCTTTCGGAAGAATCTGCATCTGAAAATTTCAGGAGAGTCCCGCATAAATATGTATTGTCCTGCCGATGCAGTTAATTTATATTCTAATGCGGGAATTCCGACTTCCCGAGTACAATCGGAAATGCCAATTGGCGTCACATTCAGCACCGTTGACACTGGTTGTGGCCGTGGGTGGTTTTCCATGGGCATCATGAAGTAGAACACAGAAAACATTAAAGGGCTTTAAAGCCTCAAGGCGTAGAGTTTGAAAATTTACGAAAAGAAACGGAAAAACAGAACCAACTAAAAATTATAAAGTCTTTACGAGTAAAATCACAAGCTGAAAACCCCACGTAACTCGAAATTTTTGATTTGGTAATTTTCAATTCTAGAATAAAGGAAAAATATGATGCATTCTATTCATCCACTCATACTTGAGGAAATTCTCAATAGGAACGAGATTTGGAGAAGGCTTCACGATCCAAAGATGTGAGGAGAAAGAAAAAATCTCACTCCCTGAAATAAGTTACTTTGTTGGTTCGAAAAGCCGTATAAATTTGATGTACTGCAATGAGGGCGTTCGTGGGCAGCTATTGCCAGGGGAGTACATAACACAAACACGCTCGGTAATTCCCGAATGGGTCGTATTTCTTCAGATTCCTGTACCATTTTCATTCTTAGGGCCTCAGAGGTGCGCATGGACCAACATTCTATCGAAATTCGGTCCCCAGTCTTGATGTGTTTCCTACATGCGTTGGAAATCAGTAAAATTCCCTTTTATTCCGACTTCTTCCTGTCCCTACTAAAAAAGGAAGGATATCGTGTTGTTCAGAGTTGCGAGTAAGGAAACGATGAGATATAAAAACTCGAATGTTCATGCTGTAAAAATCAGAAAACTTCTAATGGAAGGCTGATGTATGAGCATAACTTCAAAATTTAATTTCTCACCTTTTAAGGTATAAGAAAAATGGGAAAAAATAAGTATAGTGAAATGCGAGTACTAGAATGATATTGAAGTAATATACACTAGACTTTTTAAAAAGAATTACCTTACAGGAAGGAACACTCCATTTGAACTTCCATCATTTCTTTTGGAAGTTTTATTCAGCCATAGTAACCAATTTTCAATGTCACAGATCTAGATTTATTTGAAAGATAAACAATTCGAATAATGAACATTTCACTACATTTTATAACTAATACTCTAATTTTTTGAAATTGAAATTATTCATCTAGGCAAAGGAAAGATGTTGAAGGCTTCTCATATGCAGGGTCTTTCACGAGGAACCTCACCCATATTTATACGGGAAACTACTCAAAGTATTTTCATGAAATTCAGCACTTATAAGTATTTCACTGATGAAATCTAAAATATTCTCAAGGCATGAGCATCTCCGGTTTTTCCGGAAATGACGTCAACTTCCGTTTTTCAAATTAGAACACCATTTTCGAAATCGCGATTCATGATACAGGGGATGAAAAAATCGCTTTCAAAGTTAGGGATGATAAAATCGTGAAAAATCAATTTTTTCAAATTAGAACCCCATTTTTTTATGGCAGATATTGAATCTACGTTAAAAAATAATATGAGTGTATGCATCACACCCTTGCCTTAAAGTGGATATTTCCTAAAAATTTCATCTTTTTGGCGTGAAGGGAAAAGAAATAGCTGAAAATTCAAGACGAAAAACAGTTTTTTGTGAATAACTCAGAAAATATCCACTTTAGGGCAAGGGTGTGATGCATACACTCACATTATTTTTTAACGTAGATTCAATATCTGCCATAAAAAAATGGGGTTCTAATTTGAAAAAATTGATTTTTCACGATTTTGTCATCCCTAACTTTGAAAGCGATTTTTTCACCCCCTGTATCATGAATCGCGATTTCGATTTTTAAAGTGGATACATCAATCTTACATCTTGAAAAATCCCAAAAATGAAAATTTTCCATCCAAAAACCTCGAAGTTATTCTTGTTTCAGCGGAGCTCTATTTTCGATTTTTTTTTCGAATTTTCCCGCTCAGAGAGAATTTTCCAACCAAAACTGAAAAATGTTACATCAAAATTACTTGGAATTTTCTAAGGAATCTATTTCTGCAATAAAAAAATGGTGTTCTAATTTGAAAAACGGAAGTTGACGTCATTTCCGGAAAAACCGGAGGTGCTCATGCCTTGAAAATATTTTAGATTTCATCAGCATCGTGAAATACTTATAAGTGCTGAATTTCATGAAAATACGTTCAGTAGTTTCCCGTATAAATATGGGTGAGGTCCCTCGTGAAAGACCCTGTATGTGGCGACGTTACGCGAAAGTTACCTTCTGCTTGTTCAGGCCTACAATTTTTTTCGGCTATAGTATACAGTTCATAAAAAAAACTATTGAACAACTTGCCAAAAACACGAATAGCTCAATTAATAATAATGTTCATGAACAACACAGACACAACAAAACACATCCAGAAAAGTTGGAATATTAGAATAAGAATCTTAGTTATGTCCGTCAGTTAGTTACACATTTAATTTGATTTATTCGGTCAACGAATAAAAACAAATAACAGTAATTAATAGCACAAACGCCGAGTTCACTGATTGTGCGCACCGGATGACGGCAACCAAACTTACTCGGAGGCGTATAAATAAAATCATAAAAATAAGATAAAACACAAAATTACAAAACTATGTTAGGAATATATAAAATATTATTCTAGGTATGATAATTCTGAGTTATTATTTTTAGTTCTTCATATTTTGAAATTATAAATGGTATGTAAATATATAATGGTATATAATGGTAATAATGAAAAAAATTAAACATATGAGTAGAATTTTGTGTCATAACATCAATTCAAATGTTATTTCGAAAATCATTTCTTTGGATAAAATCATTTACGAGATATATCTGAAAATTAAATTGGTTTATGGATTCTCAACAGCCTGTAGCTTTTCATCCGAGCCGAATAGAAATTATTGGTGAATTAAAAAAGGATTTTTTTGACCTCAGGAATCTTAGGTTGAAATTTTGTTTAATTCAATTGCCCACCCTGTAGTTGGGGAGATACGATATTTCCAAGAAATCAAATAAGAAATCTCATTCTGTTCTTTCGTCTGTTCTCCTCATTCAGTTCTCACTCCAATAATCGGGGCGACTGAAATTTTCTTCACCCCTTCTAGAGAAAATATTCTTCTCTTTTCACTTCAAAGAATACGAAATTTATTCCGATTCATCAAGTTAGAATTGCAAGTTTGGCAAAGGACGAATAAAATCAGTCGTCGTCGATGTTTTTTTTGGGAAATCTCTTTGATCATGAAGAATCTCTAGAGGCTTTGTTGGGTTCAAACACACGTGGATCTCTCAGAACTCGAATTGAATTCGACATCTGAGAACTTTTGTTTGATAGAGAATCAGGCCCTTACAGGAAGTATTTTGCCATCTCAACACCGTCGAAAATATATAATTTTTTTACAACATTATCACTCTCTGAGGAGATTTTTGGATAATATATACAGGAAAGGGAACGAACGATGGAAGAAATTCATTATAGATATTTACAATGTATTAGATGTGTTTCATTCGCGAGATACACATTGAAATTCCTTCTAATTTTCGAACTGCTCTTTCCAAGAGAACTTCATATCGGTTCATACTATTATAATTATCATGAACTGGGGTCGTTTTGCCTATTTTCAGCCTTCTACCACGAGGATCTTCTGTTCTCCAGACTAGTTAGACATAGATTTGATTGGGTATTCTCAGAAAAATTCGTGTACCTAATAAGTCCTAGCTTAGACTCTGCGATATTGCATTTTAATCCGAGATATAAAATTTTCAAAGTTAAGGGTTGATAAAACAATCCCTTCGTCCCACAGGAAGTCGGTCATTTTTTCAGTGGTAATTAGTATCGATATGATTAACCCACATGCAAAATCTGTATGTGTTCCGAAGAATAGTTTCGGAGAAATAAAATTTTCAAAGTTAAGGGTTGAAAAAACAACCCCTTCGTCCCACAAGAAGTCGATCATTTTTTCATTTTTAATTAGTATCGATATGATTAACCCAAATGCAAAATCTGTATGTGTTCCGAAGAATAGTTGCCGAGATATAAAATTTTCAAAGTTAAGGATTGAAAAAACAAGCCTGTGATCCCACGGGAAGTCGATCATCTTCTGGTAATATCGATATTGGAAATATAATGTAGCACACGAAATACTAATATGCTCCAACAGATATTCTCCGAGATATCGAATTTTCGCAGATTTCAGTTAATAATTTTCGATCGGCCTGCACGCCACTGATCTCGCCGTTCGGGTGGTTGGCGTCTTATCAAATAGAAGCTACTCACGAAAAATTAGCTTGATAGTAGGTAATCCAATGAAAAAATGTACCGTGGATCCTGGACTTTATTTGACGTTGAAGGTATATGCGCAATGGCCTCTTGCAGAAGATATCAGAATAATATCATTCAACCTTTCAACCTCAGTCACAAACTTTGGATTATCACATTATTATCAGTCACTTCCATTGTGGATACTAATCCAGTTCCGAAAAATCAATAGTGCCAGACGTGTTCCCATAGCGAAGAAAACTAGGTCAAACTTTATAGATTCTCTGCTTTTTTTGCTATGATTCACATTTGCATCTGAGTTCTAATTAATAAATAAAACTATGTACTTTTGAGTGTTTGAACCATGTATTCATGTGTTCTAGTTTTACATATCACCGTTGATTCGATCACGGATAAGATCTTCATCAAGGATTACTGAATTTGTAGGAATTGAGTAAATTTCAGGCTGAATCTGGAATCTACAATTTCATGCGTAAAATTACAATTATGTGAGAAACTGTAAACAACGAATGAACTCTGTAAATACTAAAGAGAAGTTTTATTTATTTCAACACAAATTGAGTTTAAACCATACAGAACTGGAATTGTGAGAAAATTCGAAACATCCTAGCTTAAGATGTTCTGTTTTTATATTTTTCCTGAAGATGAAAAACTCATAATCGTAAAGAAGAAACGCAGTTCACTTAGTGTACTTACCAGATAAGATACCGAGTAATTGCGTGCATTAAAAAAGGAGAAAAATTACCAGCTCAGGATAATACTTTTTCATGATGAAAGAAACAAGCCATCGAGGCATAATTCCAAAGAACTGAATGAGTGAAACTTATTCAGGGAAGTCAAAAGTTAGTATAACCACATCATTCCAGCAGCTTTGATTGTGATTATTCCTATGAGTCTCGTCGAAGTCAGATTTAATTCTGCCGGTTCTTTTCATCCAGGCACTATTGAAATTTATAACCGGTCTCTGGAACGGCGACGGGGCCGAAAAAGAATAAAAAGGGAATCTTCAGCTGGGAACGAGGGCAAGAGAGAGCAAGGACATAAAAGAAGGATTTGTTTAATTTTATAAATGTGTCAAACGGATAGTGGCACTATATCAGGGTTTTCCACGAATGTATACGTTTATTATTCTTTCTTTCGCCAGAAAAGCGCAATATATTTCCCTCCCCTAGTCAGGTCCGTGCTCAGATTGAATCTATACATTGAAAATACTTTTTTGTAGCTAGATTCAATTTGGAATGCCTAGAGATCCCGTTATTTTTCATCTCAAATTAACGAATAACTCCTACAGTAAAACTTAGAACACTAAACGAGTTCTTGAAGTGTTATACACAAATTTTGAACCCAGTTTTCTTCTTCACCCCTATCTACGTATGATATGAAAAAATTATTCATGACATACACCCATTTCGCAACGTTGCATTTAAATTAACCTTTGCACATTTGTGAAGTAGCAATGAAAATAAAATAATACAATAGTTTCTCACAAATGTTTCGACTTGGATTATCAGGCTAAAATAATAATGTTAATTCAACACCAACGCATCCGCCATTTCGTATCACGACTCATCTTTTATTAAGTGTTATTGCTTGCATTGATTCTTGATATATTATTAAAAGCTATAAAGCAACCTATCAGTTAGTTGCTAGGCAACATAAAAATAGGTTGATTCAAACATAGTCTGGATCTGACAGTTCTTTATTCACAATCTGATTTTCTATCATTTCAACGAAATATTCCCGATTGTGTATTTGAATCCCCAACACCAGACAAGTAACTGCTGGTGATCAAGTATCTGAAGACGTCATTCTAGTGAAAAATGCAAGAGAAGGTACGAAAATGCTTGAATTGACTGGTGCGCGACTAAAGATGAGAGAAGTAAGATTTACTTGCTGGAAGAGTATGAAACATGATGCGCTTTCCGACTGTTCGGATGTTCAGAAGTTATTGATTACCTACCGAATATATATTCGCTGCAACAAAAGAGACAACCAGATGATGAAATAATTCATACAACCTCATGTGTTTTTGACTCATTAGGAAAGTTGAAACTGGTGGTCGATTTATTTTTTCAAGTTTGAAATTTGTGAATAGTGTTTACTCCGATATGTAGAAAATCGTATAACTAAAAATGGAATCCCTTCATTTTCTTATCAGTTATTTTCGCGAATAGAAATTTTTGATTTTACATTCCAATATCATTGAATGGATTATAAATCTTAATCATTCGTGTTGTTTTTTCATTCAGGAATAAATATTTCATTTTCTTCTCAAATTTGCCTTGAATCGTGTTTCGCAAAAAAAATCTTTCAGTGCTTGCACGGTCCTGCTCCTATCTTCCAGATTCTACGATGACTCTGCCATACAGCACAGGGTGAAAAGCATGCTGAGAAGAGCGTGTAAAGTGAGGCCACATATATGCTTTTCGCAAAAAGATAGCCATCGCGTGACCTGAGGAAAGCTTTATTCCTTATCTCAGCTAGAGAAAGAAGTTCGCATTAAAGAATATGAGAGGTTAGGAATGATCTGTTGGACTGAAAATACTTCAGCATTTTGATAATTCATTCTTTTAATAATCTTCGTTGAAATAAATTCCTTTTGAATTTTTAGAGGATGGATTCATTGAATGCGTTGATTTTAAAATATTTAGATTCTTTCGAAGAATGTTGAAGTTGTTAGTTTATGATTTTCTCTAGAATACTCTTTTTTTGGAATCAGATTAATAGTGGGTAATAAAATTTGAAAACAAATTTTAGGTGCGTATTTTCACTAAAAAGTATCCAATGTTATCGCTCTTTGAATTTATGATAAAAATGAAATTTTGATGAGCTTGTTAATGAATAAGCGACCTTCAGACAAGCTCGAATCCATCAATTATATATTTCTCACTTTCATGTACAAGTTATCACATCCTTCTTGAATATAACCCAAATACATACTATGAAAAAGAACCGAATGCTCAGTGACGGTTTCCACTTTTCTAAGGAAATTGTATAAAAATATTTTCATCGCACGATTAAAGGGTAACTTTCAAGGTTGAAATTCAATGTTAGTTCAAGTTAAGATTATAATTATTCATTCGGAAAATATTTATACGATATCCTTCTTGAATCGTTGTTCCACAATTGCGAATTCGAACACGAAAGTCATTTAAAGTGAGAGAAAGAATAGAGATTTCTGGTTTACTGAAAGTACATTATGAAAAATCTTAATTCGATGAACCTGGCTCAATCAGAATAATGCTTCCCTCCCGTCCGGAGTTCACCGATATCCACAAAGAATCATGTTTCACTTAGAAAGCATCCAGATTCCATCCCGTTTGTGCTACGCTAGTGCGCAATGCCATTTCCGCTCCCTAAATTTGAACATTCCTTGAACGGCATAAATTTTTCCAGAAGGTAGAAGCTCTTAAAGTGTTCGTGTGAGATAGTAACTATATGGTCCGTGTAACGACCTGAGATGGCTTGATAACACGAGATCTATACATTTGCCCTATTGAGATGATGTCGTAAAAAAGCAATCCAGAAATGAAAACTTCACGGTACAAATTCTGTAATTTTATTTTATACTAGCTGACCCAGCAGAGTTCGTACTGCCTCAATTGAAAAATAAAGAAGCAGATTATTTTTATTCAGATTGATGAATATTATGTTTTGTCACGAATTAAATTTCTGAACGCTAACATAATATTGAAATTTGACAACCAACAAACAGGTCGTTCCTTCATGTCGATCGATTCCTCTTACGAGGAAAGAGTTCATCTTTCTATCTTTGTGAGTGACGGTTACCTCTTCGTGTGCGAGAACTTTCTTTACTTCGGCGATCCTTCGTGATAGTAACATTCAATTTTGGACAAAATATAATATTCATCAATCTATTTAGATTGATGAATATTATTTCTATTCAGAAATAATCTGCTTTTTTTATTCATCAATTGAGGCAGTACGAAGACTGCGGGCTCAGCTAGTTTTAATAAAAATTTAATATTCCACTACACTATTATGGTTCAATACCTTGAAAGTGGGCATGAAATTATGTGTTGCGCCAAACGATGTCGTCTGGAAACAGCTGTTATATTTCTGAATGTTGGCCAAGAAATGTGTGGAATCATTTATATCCCAGAAACTAAAGAACGAAAGGGATGTGGTGGTACAACATAATCCAGTAGATTCATCACTGTATTTCAACGCCTCACAATATTCACACATAAGTATCTATCACAAAAGATCAACTGCAAAAAGGGGACATAACTTGAAATGTTACTTTCACAAATGATCACCGAAGCCGATAATGACATAGATAATCGAACATAATACTCGATGTTCATCGAATTATTAGTTAATTATTTATTATAAATTGATAACATTGATGTTTTGTGCAAACTTTGCGTCGTTCTCACTTGAAGAAATTATTGAAATCGAGAAATAGAAGTAACGATGTTATAATAATGGAAAATCAATTTTAAAACATCGATGTTCAATTTCCAATCATCGAACATCAATGATTATCGATTACCTCTATTTCTAAAGAAAAACCATATTAAATACCTTGCATTTTTATATTTTCTCACCTTTTAAAGCTTCCTTGGAATTCCACGAATAAGTCAAGACCAAAATTGGCCAAATTGGTCCAGCCGTTTTCAAGTTTTTGCGTACTCAACGCACAGCAATTCATTTTTATATAAACAGATTACATAGGAGTGCTACAACACCTGACCTACAGGTCAGGTGTTTATTTTCAAAGCTTATCAGTTTGAAAATGTCGATCTTAACAATAGTTGTGTTTTCCCAAAGAAAGAAATTTCAAAAAATGTTTTCATTTTAGATATTTTTTTGAAATTTTTCATACATAAATATTTGATTTCATTTGGAAACTCTCTACCACAAAGGAAAAATAAAATTTCATTTATAATGCTAGTCTAGTAATCAGCTTAGACATACACTTTTTCCTGAGGAGAACATTCACTAACCGAAAATATTGAAAATTATTAAGACTGAACCACAACAGACCTCTTCTTCGATGTTGTTTTATTCTTTCATTTGGTTTTCAGTTTCATGCTCAGATTAGTAATCAATGTTTCTCCTTTTTACCTGAGTCAAACAAACAGATTTAACATCTGGTGATTCATTCTGGCCATTTTGATTGGCACAAGACTGGAGAAATACTGGAGTCCAGAATTAAATTGTCGATTAATTCAAAGAACAAACGAAAATGGATTCAAATTGTTGTCGGGCAGTTAACTCAAACTTCAGGACGTCATATTTTAGTGTTTTTTCTCAACCCCAATCGATATACCTCTGGTCTACTAATGTTAATGATGAGTATCTATCTATCTCTCTATCTATCTATCTATTAGCAACATTAGATTTTTTAGAGACGACCGAGATGACAACCCAAATCTATTATACAGAGTGTCCCAGATGTCGACGTCAAGCCGGAATCAGGTAAAAGGCTAAGTCATGGAGGTCATCATAAAAATATTTGAAAGATTCTAAGTCGTGTATTTTTCAAATTATATTGCATTTTCTATAATTAGAGAAAAAACACAATCTGTGATGATTCTCGAACTCCAGTTGATACAATTTTTTACTTTTTTCAAATTTTATTTCTCTTATGTTATCCCGAATAGTGCTTCCGTAACCTTTAACTTTCAATTCTAAAGCAATTGCTCCAGCGTGAAAAATAATGTCTCTTTTTGCCGTACCAAATATTCAACATTGATATTTCGACCAATTCCAACTTACTTCTTTTATTGAAAAACAATTGTGTTGCATCAGTTTGGCAAGTAGCTCCAAAAGTAAACACATTTAATAAGGTTTCTAAAATGCTGTAACATTTACTACATTATTTCTTATATCACTCGAAAAAACGGTAGAATTGAAGATGACAGGATACAGAAGCACTATTCAGAATAACAAAGAAAAAATGAAATTTAAAAAAAGTAAAAGATTGTAACAACAGGAATTCGAAAATCATCACAGATTGCGAATTTTCTCGAATAATAGAAAACGCAATATAATTTGAAAAAAGGACTCGTCACATTAGCATCTGAAATGCCAGCTGAAACATCAAGAACCAAACAGTAGTGAGGTGGACCAGGTGGGAAGATGCCATTGAAAAATCATGTAGAGAAAATGGATCTGATAAAAATCACATAGTGAAAAAATATCACATAACACAGAGTGGTAAAACACCAGCGGGACCGCTCAAGTTTTAAATTAGAATAATTGTTCAAAAGCCCAAATCAACGTTTTTTATTTTGGTGTTAAAATTCCATGTGCCATCTGAAAAAAATTCAGGTAATCGATTTAATTCAGTAGTTTTCAATTAGGCGTAAATATGAATAATCGTTTGGTATTCTCATACCCATGCGGAGTAGTATAATTGTACAATGGTGCCGTGAAGTTTTCCCTACTTTACCATTTCTGTATTTCGCATTAACCATGTCGTACAAGAATTATCCCTAATATAATGACAACTAACTAACCCATGAAATCTTTACTTTTATTTAAATTAAAGTAGATGCAGTAAATGATACGAAAATATAACCCGAATCCGTCAGCCAATTATGGACAAATGCGTTGACAAATATAAATACAAACATTGCAAACATACGTACATTAATTAATACTCTCATGAAATTGGGTAGGTACATTTATTGAGTGCCCAGATATGAGTCCATATGTGGTAATTGCTCAGTTCAAATAATACTAAATACCTACATATGAATTTGATAACCCGGTGATTATTCGCTTAGAACTACAAACAACCATATATATCCTGAAACTGAGCGTCAAAATAGATCTCATTCGGTGGTTCAATATATTTTGAGAAATATATATACCACGGCAATGCTGCGGCACACATTTTATTCCCAGACGTATACGGAAGAGCCAGCGGCCACACTAAATTGAACCTTTTCTTCGCAAACATTGCCAAGCAATATTTCCGTGAACCTCCATCAATCGGGAGCACGTTTCCAATCACGATTCCCCTATGGCTTACACCGGTCGAAGGATGTTCGAATTTGAAAGAACCTTTTTCATACCGCGGAAGAATAGGAGGGATGTTATATTGAGCACTGCTACCGTGCCTGGTGCAAGCTTCATTACTTCCAACTACATTGTTGGCTTCCTCACGTCACTCTCGTCGTGCCCTTGTCAAGTGGGAATTTTCAAAACTCGAAATTCAATGATATGTATATTAAAAGTGCAGAAAGCACCGATATTCTTCTACTGGTTCAAAATTCAAACACTAGCCACGAAGTGGCGAGTTCTTGAATGAACAGGGTTTAGGATGAGCCTCCTGTAGGAGTATTATACTTTATTTTCTTTATTTCAGTGTAAGTAATGACACTGACTTCTAAAAGTAGTGCTGTAATGGACTCATTTTGTGGTTGTCAACTCTGACTTCCGATCGTATCAATTTTTAACACACGTCAATTCACATTCCGTAATTAGTCAATTTCTTAGCAGTCAACAAAATACAATACAAAAGTCACTAGGATGTATAAGCTGAATTGTTCATTTATTTTCGAGAGTATTTTACAAAACTTGACTGAAATAGAGAAAATATCGTCTAATACTCGTTCCAGAAGGTAACACGCGTTTGAAAACTCGCTCCTTCATCGCACATTTTCGAATTTCGCATTCGTGTTGGAATAGGAGCTTATTCTGAAACTTATTTTAGAATGAACAATTCTCTGATAAATTGATTTTTTATTGAAATTAATGGAATATTTTCATGAATATAGTTCAGTAATTTTTGCACTGGAAAAAAAAATTGATTTCTCTCTCATAAAAATGACAGATAGAAATAAATTTATTCCAACATAATCTCTTAGTACAGTGTTTATAATAATTTTATAATACCTAAGCTTGAAGTTCCGTCCACTTCGTGTAGCGGAAACAATTCTAATAATGAATAAATTCGTGACAGGATGTCAACATAGTAAATATAATGGATGAATATTGCTGTGCGAAACGGAGATATTCTCGAAGGATTTTGTTCTACAAGATTTGGCGGAATTAACTGATTTGACACAGAATTAGACAAAAGTACATTTTCGAGTTGACGGATGAAACAGGCAAAGGACCGATTTCTACTTCGATTTTTCGGAACTCGGATTGTCCAGTCAATATACCTAGAATTTCGACCCATTCATCTATATTTTAAGGATATTTTCTTATCTTGATTCATCCTCTTCCTAACGAACTGTGTGATTATTTGGTCAAGGAACAGATTAAACCTCAGCGAAACGAAACCTACTTGTATATTCCCGTGAAGTGTTGTGTGGTGTTCACAAAAATGAGTTGCTACATTTGATCAATGGAGGAAATTACTTCCTTCCATTAAAATCCGTTGGAAAAAAACTAGGAAACTTAGAATCTCCCGAAATTAGAATTCCACTGCAATGATGAAGATAGTTATTTATGATACAAATGTAGAAGACATTGAAATTCTCACATGAGGTCAAAATTCAAAAAACAGCCACGAAGTGCCGAGTTTTTGAAACTACGAGTATCATACATTATTTTCTTTTATTCGCTGAATTTTTATCGAAATTAATGAAATATTGCCGTAAATTTCGTTTAGTGATTTTTGAATTGAAAAATATTGATTGGCAGAACTGATTTTTATCTCATAAATTTGGCAGAACCAACATGTCATCAATTAATGTTACTGAAGCAGTGCTAGAATTAAATATTCTAACATTGTTTTGTTCTACGAGATGTGGCAGAATGAACGGATTAGAGAAAACTTCTTTCATGATCATCCGATGACAAAACGCAGTGGGTTCTCGAAATTCAAATTCCACCGCAGGGACATCCCGATTACGTTCGCTACACTCGCAGGCCCAAAACAGGAAAAATATGAGACCAACCTTTGAATGAAATCGATACTAAAGGCGATTTCGATTGACGTTGGTTCTTGGTTGGTTCATAGATTGGTCCGTCAGTTTTGGACCAACCGCACTCGAATGACAAATTGGTGAAGTCTCGAATCAGCTGTTTCGCCGAAACTTGAACCGTACTCGAAAGCGCGGTTCGTTTGACGTTGTCATTTATGAACCGAGCGGTCAACCGTTAACCAACCAAAACAGCCATTCGAAATCGACTAATATTTCTAAAGTCAATCTGAAACCTCATGTATATCCTTGAACAAACCATGAAATCTATATCAGCACCTCAGAGGTAAAGTGTGCTAAGTCACATTTTTTCAGACACGAACTATCTACAATATTGGATTCACATTAGTAAATTCTAGCTAGTGGAACACATTTTTGACTCCCTAGATATATGAAGTCGCCAAATAATGGCAGTACACATCCTTTGAAACAATGATCGAACTGAATAATCTCTCTTTTGTCTAATTTTGATATTGTGACTTAACACACTTTACCTCTGGGGTGCTGATATATTACAAAGAGGTTTTAAAATAGTAATGACAGAAATGTCACAGATTTGAAGAAAATGAAGATGATTTCTTCAATGTAATCCGTCTGAATCAACTCAACAAGACAAAGGAACGATATTTTAACGTATCAGGCTCGACCGGTGTGAAAAGAGCGGCCAAAGATAGCGGCCGAAATTTACGGAAACACCCGAACGCCCAAGTCAGTGGCGTCCGGTGTCCCTTCTGTTTTCTCATAGGAATTCGAAGTTAGGTTGATTAAATGGGGGAATAATAAATAAAACGCGTATTTTTTATTTTGAATAGACGATTTTACGGCAAAAAAAAGTCGATATGAACATTCATATTTCGCACCGGACTCGTTTTATTAATTTCTCGTGAACTTGAAGATGCCGATATGAGGAAGAGCTCCTTGCATTACCAGATTGGAGGGAAAGATTCCTGACGACGTATACTACTTGAACAGAGCAAAAAAATTGGACTTGCGATGGGGCTCTGGGGTTGAAATTTCAACCCCTAAATCTTCGGGTGGTGTTTCGATCAGAACGCGGAATCCTTGCATAATCATATTCACAGGAAAAATTCACTTGGTTATCATCATCAAATAGCGCAGAAAAAATTTGACTTGCGATGGGGCCCTGGGGTTGAAATTTCATCCCTTAACTTTTCCGGTCAATTTTCGTACAGAACGCGTGATCCTTGCATAATCATATTAACAGGAAAAATTCACTTCGGCATCATAATCAAATAGCGCAAAAAAAATTTGACTTGCGATGGGGCCCTGGGGTTGAAATTTCATCCCTTAACTTTTCGGGTGGTGTTTCGATCAGAACGCGGAATCCTTGCATAATCATATTCACAGGAAAAATTCACTTGGTTATCATCATCAAATAGCGCAGAAAAAATTTGACTTGCGATGGGGCCCTGGGGTTGAAATTTCATCCCTTAACTTTTCCGATCAATTTTCGTACAGAACGCGTGATCCTTGCATAATCATATTAACAGGAAAAATTCACTTGGTTATCATCATCAAATAGCACGAAAAAAATTTGACTTGCGATGGGGCCTTGGGGTTGAAATTTCAACCCCTAAATTTTCGGGTGGTGTTTCGATCAGAACGCGGAATTCTTGCATAATCATATTCACAGGAAAAATTCACTCGGTTATCATCATCAAATAGCGCAAAAAAAATTCGACTTGCGATGGGGCCCTGGGGTGAAATTTCAACCCCTAATTTTTCGGGTGGTGTTTCGATCAGAAAGCGGCATCCTTGCATAATCATATTCACAGGAAAAATTCACTTGGTTATCATCATCAAATAGCGCAGAAAAAAATTTGACTTGCGATGGGGCCCTGGGGTTGAAATTTCATCCCTTAACTTTTCGGGTGGTGTTTCGATCAGAACGCGGAATTCTTGCATAATCATATTCAAAGGAAAAATTCACTTGGTTATCATCATCAAATAGCGCAGAAAAAATTTGACTTGCGATGGGGCCCTGGGGTTGAAATTTCATCCCTTAACTTTTCCGGTCAATTTTCGTACAGAACGCGTGATCCTTGCATAATCATATTAACAGGAAAAATTCACTTGGGCATCATAATCAAATAGCGCAAAAAAAATTCGACTTGCGATGGGGCCCTGGGGTTGAAATTTCATCCCTTAACTTTTCGGGTGGTGTTTCGATCAGAACGCGGAATCCTTGCATAATCATATTCACAGGAAAAATTCACTGGGTTATCATCATCAAATAGCGCAAAAAAAATTCGTCTTGCGATGGGGCCCTGGGGTTGAAATTTCAACCCCTAATTTTTCGGGTGGTGTTTCGATCAGAACGCGGAATCCTTGCATAATCATATTCACAGGAAAAATTCACCTGGTTATCATCATCAAATAGCACGAAACCAAGTGAATTTTTCCTGTGAATATGATTATGCAAGGATTCCGCGTTCTGATCGAAACACCACCCGAAAATTTAGGGGTTGAAATTTCAACCCCAGGGCCCCATCGCAAGTCAAATTTTTTCTGCGCTATTTGATGATGATAACCAAGTGAATTTTTCCTGTGAATATGATTATGCAAGGATTCCGCGTTCTGATCGAAACACCACCCGAAGATTTAGGGGTTGAAATTTCAACCCCAGAGCCCCATCGCGAGTCCAATTTTTTTGCTCTGTTCAAGTAGTATACGTCGTCAGGAATCTTTCCCTCCAATCTGGTAATGCAAGGAGCTCTTCCTCATATCGGCATTTTCAAGTTCACGAGAAATTAATAAAACGAGTCCGGTGCGAAATATGAATGTTCATATCGACTTTTTTTTGTCGTAAAATCGTCTATTCAAAATAAAAAATACGCGTTTTATTTATTATTCCCCCATTTGATCAACCTAACTTCGAATTCCTATGAGAAAACAGAAGGGACACCGGACGCCACTGACTTGGGCGTTCGGGTGTTTCCGTAAATTTCGGCCGCTATCTTTGGCCGCTCTTTTCACACCGGTTCAGGCTCGATAGACTATAAATTTCACTAAGCAGAAAACCAACTACTACTCAACCTTTTATGTCCTCTTCCACAAAGAATTTTCGCCGTTGCTGAATGAGTCTCTTGAAGGAGAATCACCCTTTCATCATGCTCGTTGTCTAATTATCGAAACATAATCACGTTTGTTCATAGAGATTAGTCCAATGGATAATAAATATCCTTCGGACTTCGATTGCCAGAACAAGCAATGTAAAATTGATTGGAGCCACCGAGATTCGTTGAAATTTCAAATTAAGTGATTCGATTGATTCGAATTCACATAAGGTTTTTGCATCGAGCATCAAAATTTTGTGTAATCCGCCGTATATTCCAGTAACTTTGTCGCCTGACTGTATGGGGTAGTATGCGTCAAATCCAAGTTTGTGACCTCGAGCGTTGAACGCAGCTTTGTCAAAAATCGAAAAAACCGTGGAAAAAAAGTTATTTTTTCAAATTTTGGCGAATATCACTCTGAGGATTATTAAAAAATTCTCTTCGAGACGTTTTCAAAGAAGACTAAATTTCCTACAATATGATACCAGAAATGACTCTGTGACCCCAATAGTTTTTCATATACACTATTTTGAAGTTTATCATTTTTTTCCAATTTTGCAAATTTTCACCATTATATCGCTTTTACACTAATTATAGTATCGAAGACCTGTACTTTTATGATATGATGTTGAAAAAGAAAATGAATAGTATGAAAGATGATGTTTCAGCTAAGTAACAAATAATAAAGTAAAAGAGATAAGTACACTAAAAGTTGATGAGTTTATTTTTCTGGAAATTGGGTAACATTAATAACTTATTTTTCCTTCTTGGAAGGTGCCGGTTGAGGTTCGTCTATATCTGAATTGGCGCATTGGGATGGCATATCCCCTTCAGTGTATGGTGATGAATCGTGGACCCAATAGTTTCCGAGATTAACTCCCTTGCTTGGGAGTCACACTGAACCTTTTCTCTTGGAGGTGGATTTCCACGCTACAAGGCCTCAAACCCAAAATGATGACCAGAGATGCAGCCCCACAACATCTCCTGCGGACTAGAATGCTTGTCAGTCTGCAGGCACCGCAGCGCTTCTTGTGATAATAGACCTGATATTGTAATAGAAGACGACGATCTGTCCGATGTCGAAACGGAAGATGACTTGTGGGCAAAAGAGGTCCACGATTCATCACCATCCACTGAATCTCAATGCGTCGATACAGATAAAGACGAACCTCACAGGACCTTCCCAGAAGGCACAATTAGTTATGAATGTTACTCAATTTCCAAATAAACTCATTAACTTTTAGTGTACCTATCTTTTTCACTTCATTATTTGTTTCTTAGCTTGAACATCATCTTTCACACTCCTCATTTTTCTTTTTTTATGTCATTTTTTTCATTTCATAAAAGTACAGAGCTTCGTTAGTTGAATTAGTGTAAAAGCGACATAATTATGAAAAATTGTGAAATTCGAAAAAATTTTGATAGACTATCTGAAAATCAATGAGGTCTACAGAGACAGTTCTGGAATCATATTGTAGGAAATTTAGTCTTCTTGAAGAATCAGAACTACCGGATTTGACGCATACTATGATGGACTAGTAAGTCTTAATGGATTTGAAAATTTTCAAATCAAACTAACATTGACTGATGCTGTGGAAATACTAGCAATATTCTACGCTCTTCTGTATGTTTAGAATCTCTTAACTCATCCAATAGTTAATGGTAAATGTAATTATAGTAGTTACAGTTTGAACTTGAAGAACCTAGTTACAATACCAACTTTTTTCAACTGGAAAAAGAATGCATCAATCTGTTCGAATAAAAAAAAAACATGAAAAAGGTGCGACTGGCATAAACCAATTACATAAATAAACCTTTCATAATTTATTATTATTTCAGTCCATTTATGTGTCACCGCACTACTGAAATGAGCACCAAAACAATAACAAAAAATTTCTTCACCAAACGAAGTGTTATACTCGCTTGTTTTCGACACCTCCCAACGGGAAGAAAATATTTTTCTCCAATTTCGTGTCAAATCCGTTCATTCTGTCACATCTTGTAAAACAAAATCAGGCGAGAATATTTAATATTCAATGCTAATATTTATTTATTATATGTTGACTTTCTTGCACGGATTTATATATTAACTGTCAAATTCATGAGAGAAAGCAGTTCTACCAATCAATATTTTTCAATGCAAAAGTCACTAAACAATATTCATGGGAATATTCCATTAATTTAAAAAAAAATCAATGATACTCGTACCGTACTCTTGTAAGAAAATCAATGCCTCCTGCACTTGTATCATAAATGACAATTCCACAATAGTAAGTACCTACGTGAAAGAATAGTTTCACCACCATAGAATCATTCACAAGTAGGAACTGAGTCGCATATCACCCATGATAATCCCACCTCACATTATGAATAAATCTCTGCCAGATATTATTTGGAGGTTCATATAAATACGAGTAAAAATATTAATGATGCAATAGCATTTGGGGAAAATAAAAGAAATCCATAAACTGCACCGTTCCGATTCAGCTCAATATTACCAGCGTAACTGTCTAGACAGTTAGTTTGACTGAGAAAAAATAAATTTGAAGAAAAATCACCCCTTCACCTTGATCGTTGACTAATTTTGTAGTATTATCACTTAAATCTTCAGAAATTCTTCAATTATTTTGATTCGAAATACCAAGATATTGTTTTTTGAAACTTCATTATTCGAAGACAACTGCAGTACAATACGAAAGGAAAATCATCTTCTGTAGATGAACCAGCATAAAAAATATACTATTGTTGCAAAACACATCCAGATTCTGAAAGGTCGGAAAAAATACGAGAATAAGCGATCAGCAGTCTTATTAAGTGAGGTGTTAAGCATGGATCCTGGACCACCGAAGGTCTTGCACTGGTATAAGTATGAGTCCAACAAATATTTCAGAGTACCGAACATAAAATAACCTCTCGCAAATTTCCTGTATGTTGTTACAAAAATAATTTCTCCTGATCTCAATCAAGCTATACAACCTTCGAATGTAAATTTTCCCCCTAATCAAGTATGCCCTTAAATATAATTTGCGCGTTCTACCCTTAGCTTGTTTCCACCATATCATGTATCACATTCTGAAGATTCACCCGACCGCAAACTGTATTTACAATCTAAATTTATGGGAGCACTTTCTCTGTGTCGACTTTAATTGAAGGAATATGAATCTTCGTCTCCATTTTCCAATATAAACGGCTCTTTGCTTCCATCCGTTATCGATTATTAATTCATCTTCCTATTTCCTAATAAAGCCGCCTTGGCGGTTGAAAATATGCAATGCATACGAAATGAACGGGCATGATCTAATGAAAAATAGTTGAAATATGGACCTTATGAAACTTGACAGATGGCGGACGACAGGATATGAATTCAGCTACGCGTTTCTCTCATCCAATATCACAATGTTTACGCTGAAAAGACGCTGAAACAGATGAAGTAATGCTTTAACATAAGGTATCTTCACGAATATCGTACCATAGATGGATAGAAGATTTTTAATGATTTATGTTATTTTTATATGTAGTAAACTCAATAATTTGAACTGACATAATTTTGACATTTTCATTTTGACAGTCAATTCGGGGAGATCATATACAATGACATATAAACTCTGGCTAACAGGCTAACATCACAGAACACGAATATACAAGAAATGAGAACTCCCTACTAATCCAAGGCAACAGATTGGCCGCCATATATGGTAGGAATTGTGATCAAACGGCGGGAATTTCAAATCATATTTAAGCGGGAATTTTGAATTTACTTCCTACCACTAGCCGACCCCACTATACATGTTTTTTATATTCATTTCCGATGTGAATTTATGGCTTCTATCATGAATCCTGATTGTGTAATCAGAATTTATGATGGATTGCCACAAATTACATCGAAATTTAATACAATGGAGAAAAGGAGAGTGAGAACAATGATGAACTTCAACAATTTATTTATTGTTCATGAATTTCCATTAAATTAAGAAATATTTCTTACAACGATAGATTCATTCCATTGCAAAATATATAATCAGAAAGAATTTGAATTGTGTTATGAACGTCAACGAGTAAATCACAGTATTCATAAGTCAGCACCAGCCAGACATCTTTCCTTCAGGCCCTCTTGTCCTTGTTGGGTGTTCCTGGAAAGAAAAATAGTATTAAAACTTAAGGTGGTGTTGACATGAAGGAAAGTATTTATTTCTACAATAACGATCATTCTTCTAGCGACATCTTCATGATTAAGATGGCTAGACGCTCTTGAGTTACAATATTAAAATGGTAAAAAATGATGACTACATAAATGATAAAATAAATATAATATAATAGTTCCAGTGCATTAGCTGATACTATGCTTGCTCCCAAGCTACCGCTTTAAAAATAACCATTGGACAGAAGAACGTTTTTACTTACAACACACAGAAACACTGGAATGAAAAGAACTCTTACAACTAAAAATCTGCAAGGATTGGTTTTTGACATTTTAACAGTAGATACCACCGAAGTTTTTGGCATTGTAAACGTATTCAGAATATGTAGGTACAATGTGTATGATTATCAACTTATAAATCATATGTGGCAGAACTTACCCAATCAAATTAATTATAAGAATAACTGGAATATTCTACATTCGGTTAATAATTATGGATATTTCCTTTACTGCAAAAACTGCTCCCCAGTAGTCCTTTGGGTTTGTAAAGTTTTATTAGTGATGGATGAATTAACCTGTCAGAATTGTAAAATATTATTTTGATTTGCAAAAATGATAATAATAAAATACTTTAAATTTCATACGTAAAACAATGAAAAAAACTCACCTGCATACTTGGATTGATGATTGTTTTAAATGAACCTCAAGTTCACATGTGATTTTCAAAATGTCATCCTACCATTCCTACCAAATTCTAGTCAGTCTACCAAAAATTCTGGTGGAATCGCGAAATGTCATTCAAACCGGAAACAAGAGGCAGCCATATATGGTAGGATTCCTCAGGAACATAGAACCATCAGTTTCACCCCCCTGGCTAACATAAGCCTGTTTACCTGTGTTCATTTGAAGCAGCGATCACGTGGTAATCATGGTTGAATTGATTCACAACGCATGCGCGAAAATATTTTAATATATTTATATTCACTTGTCATGTGTAACGAGCTGCTTTGAAGTACAATTCGATTCAAATACGGCGAAATAATTCGTTATAGATCACGGCCTATAAGCCGATAGACTCTTGTAATGTGAAATAAGTTGACTTTGAATTATTTTATGTCAGCCGCAACAGAGTAATGTGAATATTCAACCATATTGTTTCTAAGAATAAGGTTTGCAATTTGTGGAATCTGCGATCTGTATGAAGATGAGGTTCACCTCCTCTTTGTATTATTTATCGAATGTGGAAATTCAAGAATGATTTCAGTTTTTAGGATTTGATATTGACTTAGGATAATATAATATAATCATCAAGGGTTCGAGCTTAACCATAACAACTTTAAAGATCTCGAAAATGCCCATGCACTACCGGACAACGGACAACAATTCAATCGGTTATTAGAATGAGTTGCAAATCTATGGGATTACAAGCCATTTTATGTACGATGGATAAGAGTTTGCTATAAAGACAACAGGGCTAGGCCTGTATTGGAGAAAATGGGTGTGATGACTTTGTATAAAGGTGATGAGTACTTGAAAATGAAACGTTGGATTACAAAACTTTTGAAGCCATTGTATAAAGATGCACTTTATTTCAATGTTGGTTTCTTAATGAAGCCAGGATAAATATTAAACTATTTCGCAAGACACTTTTTCTAAACGGTTGGAACAAAATTGTATAGGAAAAACAATTCAATTCGAGGAATATATAGTTCATGAGATTCTTCAAATTAATCTAATGACCTCTCAAAATTTATTTTCGGGTGATAGATAGATTTGTATAGATGAATTGAGTTATTTCATGGATTGAACCATGAGTGATGATGAGCTACTGAACTCTAGTAAATATACTCAAATACACATATAAGCTATCCAATTTGTCTACCTCTCTCGAAAAACTTCTTCTATTGAAAAATTTAAATCACACATCTCGAAAACTCCCCTGATCTTCGCAATATTTATAAATACCACTCAGTGCAAGTACCGACGTTGCATATAAATGAGGTTAGGGGCAGTTTATAAATAAAGATAATGTTTCGATGTTATGCATTGCGGAATTCTTGTTCCTACGTGGACTGAAACTGAATCATTAAACTTCCTGGGATAAACTAGGCAGACGCCGGCGTTGGATTGAGCACCGTTTTATTTTACAGCTTTGGATAAACCAGCGATGGTCAATTTGCAATAGAGATTTTATGGCGAACCTGATATTCGATTCGTTCGGAGGATATTCCCGTCTGAGTAACCTATTACTCGATGAAAACGTTTCCAACTCCAGCAAGCGAGGAGCTTCTGAAATTTCATTGTATTATGCTATTTGAGCGCTCATGGTACATGATAAATTTTTTCACTATTTGTAATGTTATAATCCCTCCAAGATATATCATCGGATGCTGGTAGAGTTCCAAAAATTATTGAAACCCTAATTCAACGATTATCTCGATGAATATTAAATTTTTGTCAATGAACATCATCTTCAAAGAAAAGAGAAACAGACACCTCAAGTCTTCTCTCGATTGTTCATTTTGAAATATCGTGAAATCATTCGAATTAATTTTGATTTAATGTTATTTCAAAATTTTTTTCACTTCAGAAAATAACTCAAACCTTTGCAAATATCCATCAGGAGAATAAAATGAATTGAATCAATTATTTTTCGTATTTGCAAAGTATTATTCCTGAAAATTTTTCGATATAATTCGAATTGGTTGGAATTTTTTCACTTCTGATTCAAATAAGTTTAATCAATATATTGATTAAACTCCGCATTCAAAGTAATTGATATTGTTCTGCTAATATTCGCAAATCAATTTTATTTTCATAATTATAATATCTAGATCCTCTTACACAGTTTTCATTTTTTTCTATTATTAATTTTAATTTCTCATCGTATAGCGGTCATCCCAATTTGGCAACCAGTGAAAAGCCACAATGTCATAGTCGTCATTTAGAATCTATTTTCTATGATTCGAACAGATAAATTGCTAAGGAGAAAATTCTTTTTCTCTATGTGAGAAAAAAGGTCATTATTATTATTATTTGAGTTTTCTATTGATTTTATTTCAAAGAGAAGACGCTAAAAAACTCTACAAGATGATTAAGAAATTATCTCAAGACTATTCAATATGTCGGAAATACTCAACTTATCAGAAATGTCAATTTGAAGGAATTTATAATTCCCTAACGTTTTCATATTAAATATTCCGATAGCGATGAGCCGATGTGTTCTTTTCATGAATCGGCCAAATTAAGAGAAAATCCAGTAGGTTCAAGTGCAAACAGTTCATAACGTTGAAAATAAACTTCAATACTTTTTAACGCCTATAACATTTGCATTATTTCGACCTTAAAGATAGTCAATTAAGCTCTCTTCTTGGAAAAAATAATGAAAGCAATCCATCCTCTGCAGTAAAGAATAATATTGCAAATTAATATTGTACGCTTGGAAACAAGGAGGTGTATCCTGCAATGTCTCCAATTTATATTTCAACATCAATTTCCGCTCAAAGTTCCGGAACAACTCATTTCTTCTTTGTTATACGGGCACTTTTTTAATTGGGGCTTTATCAAAAAGTTTCGCCCATGTTATAGTGAGCGACAAGTGAATTTTGTTCGGTACTGTGCCTTAATGAAGTATTCGCAGATGTAGTTGTTAGTTGGACTTATTTTGTCGTTTATTTTCATTTCTTTTCTGTAGCGAATTTCTTGTACGAATTTGATAATGAGAGATACCGTCATTGATTGAGTATTGAGAAATTCGGATGATATCGTATCTAATGTACATAGATATAGAAGTTTTTCAGGTTGTGTCTGTTGTGAGTAGAGATAGAGTGTTGCCTGCTACTTTTTGATGAAATCAAAAGTTTCTACGAATAGATGGACTCTAGCGGAAATAGTTGTGGTGCTAAAGGGTGATTTCAAAAACTTACCAGTGTTAGATATCGCCTTTTTTTTGTATGCTGCAGGAATAATCAAAACCGATATTCAGCGATTTTCGTATCAAAGCGAAGAAGATAGTGTCGCCCTCATTTTTTTTCCTGATAATCAAGGTTTCTGAGATATTTCACTAAATTTTTGTCATTCAGTTCTGCTCAATAAGCTCTATTTCAAAATACATTTTCATTATCCCAATTTGCTCTAAAATCAATCAACGATAACTTAATACGCAGAACAATTACAATAAATCGAATAAGCGGTAAAAACGGATTACTAGAAAAGGCCTCAATTAAATTCACGATATTTTTGTCACGAAAATAAAGGCTATGTCATATTTTATGAAGTCTCCAATGATTACTAAATGATGAAAAAAAGTGTAAAGTATAAAAAAAAGTTAAGTCTCTCATGAACCCTCATGACTTCTCGAAATAAAGAATTTTATGTGACTGATCATTATAATTCTGATTAAACTATTTCAATATACACGATGATACCAGAGGAAACCTTTAGATTTCAAGTGAAGTTTACACTAGTTGAGACAGTTTCGAAACAATGTTTGGTTTATGGTTGGGAGCCTTTATTGAGTCTACAGGATGATTCATCCGATTTTTCATTCAATATTAACTTTGGTATTGCTTGATCAATTTTGGTGGAATTCTCAATGTAGAACGATATGATTGTGTATTTTTGATATTTCTTTTACTTTTTTCAAAATACAGGGTGTGATTCGTGTTAATTTGAGATTAATGTTGCGGGTTCAGAGAACATCCTGTACATTCCGATTTTGATCATTTCAATTTCAGACAGTACTCTGATGTTTTTATTTATATTGGTACACCTAAGGCTTCTTCTTAAAAAAATTTAAAAAAAAAACAGATCTTAATTTCGCTCCGAAGCAGTGAAAACATTTCAAACTAGATAGTAATGTCGTATCGTCCAAGAATGCAATGCTCTTTCAGAGTTTTAAAGTTGTATTTCCAAATTTCAATTAATTTTTAATGGAAACGGAACGTACAGGGTGGGCAAAATTGGTGATACCTGAACTACAACTTTCTAACCGTAAGAGATAGAGGAAAATGAATGATACGTCACGGTGGTCTTTTTCAGAGAAACTGATGATGCCATCAACTGCATTCCTCTATCTTCTTTTGTTTTCGAGTTAAGGTACGGTTTCGCTTGTGCGTCGGACGCATGCAGTGAATGCGAGCAGCTACTGCTCGCGTCCGCTGTGACGTCGGAGTGGTTTCCTTATCTGCAGTCAAACTACTCGCCGACAGTCAACAGTGAGAATTCGAAGATGGAGTGTACTTGCGCTTCATATTTCGGAAGAAGAGGAGAATGAAATTATTTAAAAATTCAGTGTGACACAGACTCATGGTACACCCCCATTTTCTCCTTTGTTTCTGTAGTAATATTTTTGAAATTTGGAAAATTGAATATACTCACTCTAGGGCACTTTTTGACATATTCAGAAAAAAAATCCAACTTATGGTTTTTCCGGAAATGACATCAACTTTCGATTTTCAAATGGGACACCCGGTATATTATTACATTTTTGAAATCTCTATAATTTTCTCAATCTAATGATACCTCAAAGTTGATATTTCATTCGTCAGAACGCCCATTTTATTTTTCGATCTAGAGAGCCATGAAATCCCTAAAATTATTCCAAATAATCAAAATAATGCTACACTATGGTAATTTCGATTTAAAAAGTATCGTGGTTCGAAATACGTGCCAAAAAAGTAAACCAAAACCTTTTTTCACTGGAAACTCCGTTTTGTCAAATGGTAGCATAATGGTACTCGTCATTCGAAAGTACTATCGGTGGGGTATCCATCCATATCAACTATTTTTCTGTATAACCAATACGAACACGATAATGGAGTTCAGACGAGTTTAAGTATCTCTCGGTTCAATCCAAAGTTGATGTCATTTCCGGAAAAATCGGAAATTGGATTTTTTCTGAATATGTCGTGCCCTATAGTGAGTATATTCAATGTTCCGAATTTCAGAAATATAGCTACAGAAACAAGGGAGAAAATGGGGGTGTACCATGAGTCTGTGTCACCCTGTATATGAAAGGAAAAAATAAGAAAAGGCGTGCTGTGCATTTGATGTATAAGAAAGGAAGAAAAGGAGGATTTGCCAGAGTAGATGCATTCGCAGTCCGAGGGTCAAATTGCCTGGCAAGAAAAAATAGTTACAGGAACGTAGGGTTCGGAATAATTAATATTCAATTGTATGAAACTGTTTTATATTCACATAAAGAGTTCAAATTAAAAATGAGAAGAAAACAAGTCAAAACAAAATACATCTACTTACAAAACAACAATAGATATTTTAGATCCTTATCCTCAGTAGCAATTTTTGTTCTATTTCTCCATCTTTTTGTTACAACCGGTAAATCATATTAGACCTCTCAAGTCATATCATATCAATCAGTCATGATTATAATTATGGTTAGAGATATATCAGAAGTGAATGTGGGGTTTTTAATGAAATGTGAACGTACATTCATCCAAAGTTTTGAACATACATATATACATATTCATATGTACACATCTACTTACAAAACAACAATGATGGATACATATATGGCATTTTTTGATGACATTGAACTTTTCAATTCTAATTTTTCAACATTCAAAAACTTACTGAAGAAGGAACTCTCATGAATTGTCTGGTTGCTGGTGCCTGGTGTTGGGGATTATTGATTAGAATGCATTACTTATTTGTGTGTATGCCCATCTTATCTCTGTTATCTCTGGGTTGTAAGGTTGTTGCATAGATATAGTTGAATTATTTTTAAGCGAATACTGTTTCTGGGTTTAAACCTGTTAGTGTTCCTATTTTTCATAAATAAAATAAATAAATAAAATAAAAATAACAATAGACATTATAGATCCCTATCCGCAATAGCAATTTTTCTCCATATTTTTGTTACAACCGGTAAATCATTTTAGACCTCTTAAGTCATATCATATCAATTAGTCATGATTATAATTATGGTTAGTGATATATCAATAGTGAATGTAGGGTATCTAATGAAATATGAACGTACATGCATCCAAAGTTTTGATCAGTGATATTGCGTTGTTTTCTTTTTATGAACTCCTCAACTACCAGCTGTACATTTTCTTCGAGGTTGATACTCCATCCTGAGAATAGTTGACGAAAAGGGAAGTGAAGATATTGTACCCTCGTTCAAATGATACAACTTCATACAGTTAGTACCTACGCCTATCTATCAAACATTTGGTGATAATCTGAGGATCGTGAGGAGTCAGCCAACTTCTCCGTCTGCTCAAACATGCAAAACCAATTCGTTCAACGTAATTCGAGCATATACCCTCATGCGTATAGGTTTCCCATGCCTTTCCAGTAACAAACATGCACCGGGGTAACAAATGAGCAAACCAAGGTCCCACAAGATTCATCATCCAAACAAACTCACTCCTGTGTAATCATAGTCAAGGTTACCCACGTCTGTATGATTATAAATAAGGTTCATTGGCGGGGTTCATTCGGGAAGGGTCGAAAGGTTCAGGATAAAACAGATACGGATTGAGGATTTCGATTATTCATATGTCATTGTCTAAGACACCTATGTTTCTGCTGTTTTTTTTTTTTTCAGAGAAACAAAACATATGATATGAAAACGTATGCATACCTACTTGGTTGAAACTACAGCCAATATTATGAATTCGTCCTGAATTTCGACTAGTGTTATTCTTATATAATCTTCACGAATCAGGTACTTCATCTGAGGGTAGTTGCTGGGAGAAAGTTTCTGCATTTGACGAACCTCAAGGTTATATGTAACATACACGCTTTTCCTCATGAAGCTGACGCAGATTTCCGTCGCTAAGCTTCATCAGAACACAGCTTTGATGTCAGTTGCATAATCTCTCGTGAATATTAATTTCTGCCTCGACTGTAAAAGATTTCTTAGTAACCCGTTGAACCAAACCGCAGTTCGAACTTGAATCGTTTCAATGTCTTCCTCGTTGAAGAAACAATTAGTCTCTGAATCAATTATCACGCAGGGGGAAAATATACTGATTCAAAACGTGATATACAGATAGATGAGGAAGAAGACACGATCTTTCATTAAAATTCATTCTGTTGACGATCCATTTCGGTTACATTGGAACCATCATCAAGTCAGCTGGAATGAAAGGTCGACATTACAACAAATACATTTTCTATCATGATATTATTCCATTCCCTATTTTAGTGAGGTCAGAGTTACAAGAAGATAAGAAAAAGGCAATGTGCAATATACCGTAACACTGTAGGACTGTACCACTATAAAAAATTCAACCATTTTCATGTTGAATGTTGCCAAAGTGAAACTACATTTCTCACCTTGTCAAAAAATTATATGATCTCATGTAGAGCCAAGCTGCTAACTCTACCTTGATCAAAATGAGTGATGAGGTCACGCCTTGGCAACATTTTAGATTTTGGTTGTATTTCACTTCTTTTTGTGCGTTGTTTATGACCAAATCATTTTCTTTTGTTCATATTTTTTCAATAAGGATTAAATAAAAATAATTCTTTCAAGATCTACACCCTGCTCGAAATCAATAACTTACAAATTGGAGTATAGTTATTTATGATACAAGTGCAGAAGTCATTGGTATTCTGACACGAGTTCGAAATTCAGAAAAAAAGCCACGAAGTGACGAGTTTCGGACTGAATGAGTGTTAGAATGAGCCTTCTGTACGAGTATCATATATGATTTTCTCTAATTGGCTGAATTTCTATCGGAATTAATGACATATTGCCGTAAATATCGTTTAGTGATTTTTGCATCGAAAAATATTGATTGATAGAACTGTTTTCTATCTCATAAAATTTGACAGGAGGCCAACATGCCATGAATAAATATCATCGAAAACAATGTTAGAATGAAATATTCTAACATTGTTTTGTTCTGCCAGATGTGGTGGAATAAACGGATTTGACACTTGATTAGAAAAATAAATCTATACCTACCTAGGTTCAAGCTGCGATCGCGTTGTATTTGCCACACAATGGTTAATGACACATTGGAAACTGTGGTTATTATTATTATTATTATTATTATTTATTGTTTAAGAGTAGAGGTATAAAACCTATAAACTCACAAAGTTAACAAAAAAAATAAGTATTCCACATATGAAGGCATGAAAAATAAATCATAAAAACATTCAAAAAAACAATTCCCGAAATCATCACGAAAATAACAAAAACATTGAAAAAGCACTTCACGAAGAACTCTCATGAAGTTTCCATCGATCGTAGCGGTTTTTAAACATGTTCACACTACTAGACTCAACCACAGAGCTGGGCAAACCATTCCACTGATCGAAGATTCTGTTGGCTAGAAAATTCTGACGCGCACTAGTCCGGAAAGGCTCTTTGGCCAGTTTATAGAAATGTCCACGGGGATTATTTCTGTTGAGCTCAAACAGATGACTAAGGTTAACACCAAATTTATTGTGGTTATTATTTAGAAAATTATTTATTATTTTTTTTATTAATTTTTATTAATTATTATTTAGAAAATTATATCATAACCTTAGGATAGAATAAAACAACAATGTAATTGAAAATAGACCAAATTGTATTGTGTATATAAATATACATGAGGCTGTTAATTTGATCCCCTAATACAAAATATGGGGTATATTTGACACACTGATGAAAGATTTCATCTGCAAAAAAATAATTGAATACATCTCATTTATTAAAACGTTGAGGTTTTTTTATATTCATCTGTTAGAAGAGTTCCTCTTTCACGCTGAAAGTACAGTGCTAATTTGCCTTCCCAGTAATCGAAATTAGCATTCCGCGATACCCCAAGAATTACCCTACACCTTCAGTTAATTTTTGATTGATAGTCGTTCATTGAGGAACTTTTCTCAGAAGATCAGAGAGGGGAATAATTATGCCGCAGGCGTATCTGCCGTGTGTCGCATGAAAATTGCGGCCTGGCCGAAATTAAGTCTGATGAGCAAAGTTAGCAAGAGCTGAAGTTTAAGATTTAGTTCGTGTTATGGGAGGTTAATTAGATGCTCTCCCAACTTGACTGTTTTGTATAAGGCGTTAGTAAATGAAACTACAACTAAGTATGTTTGTATAATTAATTAAAACGGCAAGCAATCCGGACCTTTATGAATTGGCTCGTTAACTGTTGGGTTCGGATTCGGTAACTATCACTTCCTGTCTGTTTCCTGTTCAACATTTGAACTTGAACAATTGACAACTCAATATCGTCTGCAAAGTTACGATGCGACGCTAGGCAGCATAGGGTAAGGGAAGTCCGCTATATCGAATGATCGGCTTGAAACTCTTCGTTGACTAGATTTTTCATTTTGGATCCATTTGAAAATCAGGCATAACGGGTACATAAAAAAAACTGTTAAAAATCAAGAAAATGACACTGGCAACATTTCATGTACAAATCTATGAAGATAGCCTGGAACTAAGTCTGGAACACCGTATGCGAACGCAAACCGTAGGCATCTTGACATTCCATACCTCAATTTGGCACCTTTTATGAATAGCGCTATTCCATTGGCAGACTCGAGACCTTCTCTGTTTGAGCGAGAGAGTGCGCATTGAAGCGAACGTATCTGTAGCACTGCGCTAAACGGCGTACGCGTTTATATCTTCTCAAATCGTAGCTGTTGAGACGACGCGAAATTTTTAGAGTCTTTATTGTTTTTGTTTTCGTACGATGACAGGCATGGATAATGCAATGAAATTACCAACTGCCTATGAATATTGTGAAATAGGGCCAGGAAAATATAGGGCAAATTTATTGAGCAGGGACGATGTGGATAAGTGGTTGGAAGTTATGTCCCCAATAACCCCATTTTCTTCATAACGTCTATGGACTCATTTGTACTCACGTAATTGATGAACGTTTCTTTTTCCGTTGACCTCGAAATGATAGTCAAGTTAAACACACACGAAATTATCCGTCAATGACCCTCTTATTAATTCTTGATTTCGCATTTCAATGAGTAATTGTCATGGGCAACCAAAGATGAAAATTTCAGAAATCTCACAAATATAATTGCATTTCTGATGAGAGTTACGCATTTCCAATATAAGATCAGTTTCCGCTTCATAGTGATATTTACCTGAGATACGTTAATGGTTCAACTCAATTTGGTTACACTATATACATGAATCATGTTTTGAAAAACGAAATACTTTTCATGTTAGAATATCCTTGTTCGATTATTTGGGGCGGACGGAACAATTTTTTAATCCACTCGTTTTCACTCTAGCGATTAATGATCTTGAACTCTCTCGATCCGTTAACACGTTAATAAACTAGTTGATTAAATAACTAAAGTTTGATTATTTCCATCTCATTTCATCCTTCAAGTAGTTGGAGATGATTTCAGTCTGAAAATGTTCAACTGAAACCCAACAATCCCAATCCATCAAACTAATCAAGATTGTATCCTGGATTTTTTCCGGACAGTTATTGAATTAATCTAATGTTCTTGTTTAGAAAACGTACGAAATGACTTATTCAAACTACACATTTTCAGTTCATTACTTCAAAATTGAATAGTTCTTTTTTAGAACTTGGTACCATGTCTTCATCTCAAAAATATTTGGATGCTACAGAATATATTACCTATACTTAGGTATGGGTAGGTCGGAAAAATCTGTGTGGCAGCTATTTACTAGAAAACGTCATGCTAGGCTTAATACATTCACAATGTGAAATGACTGAATAAAGCAACCAGTAAAGAGTCATTCATCAACTGGAAAAAATCCCACTTTCAATTAGCCGATATACGTAATGGTTGAATAAAATGATTAATAAAGCCAAAAAGAGCACTTGCACTGAACTCTCGCTTACTGTACATATTATACATTTCGCGCTCGAACTGTAATTGGTTACTCAATTCGTGCTCGTCTGACCAATGACATAGCGCTTTTCGAGCTAGGTGCCAAATCCCAGTACGGAATGTCAAGATGCAAACCGTAGGTATGCTGCTTCTATGCGTTAGCGCGGGATTTCACGTTATTTCGAATTCAAATCATTTGCAAATTCATCAAATGAATTTTTTTATGAAAAAAAAAAGATCATAAGACCCTACTTAGTCAAAAAATTGAAAATCTTAATTATTCTCAGCCAAAATCTCACTATTGTGTTTTAATCGTGGTTGGAATTGAAAGGTAATTCTCTGAATTATTAGTTAGGAAGATAATTAGATAGTCAATTCATTGTTCAGCCAGAACCACGGGAAGATGCAGGGCCAACTCTTGCCAAAAAAAAAAAATTTAATCAAATTCTCCACTTGAACATAAGTATTCTGAACTTAATTATAAACTCAATATACCTATGTAGAGATCGTAGCAAATGTGAAAATGAATAGATATAAGATGATTACACAACAAATATTGAAATTTTCAACATAAAAATAATATGCAATAAAAATGAAAATGCATAGTTACATTCATGAAAAGTGAGACAATCTCATTGTAAGGTAGATAAATTTCTATCTTTGGGTAATGTTCACTTTTTCCTATCTCCCAAATGTTTACTCTCCTCCGTTTGCTCGACATTAGTTATATTATTCTTATTTACGGAATTGTTCAGGAGTAAATTCGCAGAAACTGAACAGAGTGAATTCAGAATTGATCTCGAATTCGTACCACAACTATAAGTCTCAGCTACAACTCGAAGGAGCAGCATATTCTGACACATAACTTTGGAGGAGTTATCCGTGTCATGATTATCGGAACTATTTTCATCGCAATTGAAATCCGAACCTAACCTCCAACCTATCCAGTAGATGATCTTAAGTTAGGGAAAATAATCAGACGAAACCTTTACTGCACTATACTAAAAAACAATACTTCAGAGTTCCCTTGAAGTCTACTTATTTCCAGCCGTTCATTCACTAAAACACTACGATTTATCAACACGAACCAAACACACGTACCTACACTATAAACAAAACTCGCACTTCTTTTTGTTTCAACATTTATTGTATTATTTTAGCTCTCTTATTCAAAAGAATATATATATATATATATATATATATATATATATATATATATATATATATATATACTGAATATAATAGCAAATAATGTACTGTCTGGGAATCAATTTGGGTTTGTAGAGGGCTCAAGTACTGAGGATGCCGTGATGGAATTTATACAACATCCGGTGAGAGCATTAGATGGATCATCCAAGAGCCTGGCCGTATTTCTGGATCTAGCAAAGGCCTTCGACACCGTTCCACACGACCGTTTACTGGAGAAACTAGAAAGGAATGGTGTCCGAGGTGTAGCATGGAGTCTGTTTGCGAACTATCTTAAGGATAGAACACAGAGGGTGAAGTTGGCGAACGTCTTGAGCGGAGAATTAGTGGTGAATATGGGTATACCTCAGGGAACAGTGTTGGGACCAATTCTCTTCCTTATATATATTAATGAACTGTCGAATATGAATATTTCGAATGGACACCTGATTTCTTATGCGGACGACACTGTGGCTGTATTCATTGGTAAATCTTGGGAGGAAGTAAATAGGTTGGCTGAATGTGAACTTCGTAAAATTTATTTATGGTTATGTGATAACTCACTCTCTCTAAATATCGAGAAAACTAAATATATAACATTCGCACCTAATATTAGTCATCAGCCCACATTAAATCGGTTGCGTCTGCATTTCCCACTATGTGAGAGCAATCATTGTTCATGTCCTGTGATAGAGAGAGTTTCTTCTATTAGGTACTTGGGAGTCATTATTGACCAGCGTTTGAGATGGCATGACCACATTTCGCTGCTCAACAGACGTTTAAGAATGCTCATCCATAAATTCTATATTTTGAGAGGAATGTTGTCAAGGAAAACTCTGATGATGGTGTATGGTTCGCTGGCTGAGTCTCTAATTAGATACTGTATTCCGGTTTGGGGTGGGGCATTCAGTACCACTATGAAAGTTCTACAGATAACTCAAAATACTCTCCTGAAGATAATAACCAAAAAAGTTAGACGATTCCCATCCAAGATGTTATTTGATGAAGCAAATGTTCTCTCGGTAAGGTTGCTTTTCACTCATCAATGCTTGATCAGAGTGCATAAACATAATCTTCGTAATATTGCTGACGGGAGAGATGGCCCGAATACCCGATCGCTATCTGAACGGGACATTCCAGTGGATTTCTTCAGGAAATCAGTCACGCAAAGGTCCTTCTTTTTCTTCGGTCCAAAATTTTATAATTCAATGCCTAGAGAACTGAGGCAAGTAATCCAGCATCGAAGGTTCAAAACGGAAGTGAAAAAATATATTCTCCAATGTCCGCAGCAATTCCTCAGAATACTATCCCAATAGTCTGTCTACTACTATTATTGTTAGGGCGAAGGCAAGGGCGCTTATTAAAATGATGTATGTTTTTATATGTTCTTTTTTGTTTCCCTCACAAATGTAGAAAATTTTGAGTTTTTTTTTTTCTGACGATGTTTTTCATCTGAACGGAATTACTCGCATTTAAAAGTATTGCTGTACAATTTCGCAGATATGATCGGGGAGTGCATAGCAAGACAGGCTTTGCCTAGGCGAAATGCTCTCCACTTTCATTCTGTACCTACTACATTTAGTTCTTATGTTGTGAAGATCGATGTACCTCAAAGGAATAAATAGAAAATAGAAATAGAAATATCTATCCTCCTATTCTCCACCACGCATCACGAGTCTCGTGGGTGTTTGGTACGCCTACGCGCGACGTTACCGAATTTCCTTCTTCCGGGCTTGTTCTTTGGAAGGCTGTGTACAAATAGACTTATTGAATTGAAATTTCTCTTCTCAGTCCAGTCAAGTTACACTTAAAAATAGGGCTCATATAACAAAAATTGCCAGGGAGACAAATTTTGGTGGGTTTACCATTACGAATAAAGTGTGTGAAATACCCATCGCTCCTATGTGTGTGTCAAAAGATATTCTTATTGGTTTGTCATGTGTTTCCTATGAATTATATGGTTCACAAAAAGTATTTTTGCATTAATCAGTATGATGAGTTCGCTAGAGTTTTCAAAAGGGAAAAATCATAGGACTCAATCATTTAGAAAATGAAATTGTTCTGAGATTCATTCAATTTATTTTTGTATGTCAATGCTCATTTTATTCGAAAGTTTACATTTATATCTTGCTCTAATATTCTCATTTTTTATTCTAGACTTGTTATGAAATGGAGCGATACCTTAAGGACGAGCCCAAAATGCAAACCCTCAAAAAGTTACCGGCTGACATGGAAAGGACGTGGTTCGAAGTGAAATGTTTGGACGATTACGCCGAGCGACATCTAGATGCGTTGAGTTCAGCCAGTTCGCCATGTTCGTGGGATGGTTCCCTCAGCTGCGCAGTACTCGTTAAACAGGAACCTATAGACGACGAAGAAGAAGAGGTACATTCGGATGCCGATGACGCGTTGCAATTACGTCTTGTGCCACACAGGAACTCTACCGCCACTTTAACACCTCCCTCGAGTCCGGAGTCCGGTCCTGGACATAGTAACGGCAGTTCTAGTGCCAGTGAGTTGGACGTTTGCGGGTTGAGGGTGAACAGCGTTTCTAGAAACGCGATAGTACGGGTGCGAGCGACAGGGTTGGCTCGGTATATTTCGGTGGTGCCAAGAGCTGCGGCGAGTCCTATCACAAGTCAGACCACGAGCGTGACGACAAAGCACAGTCGACTAGATCATTCACCGGACAGTAAGAGACGGATACACAAATGCCAGTTTTTGGGCTGTAAAAAGGTGTATACAAAAAGTTCCCATCTAAAAGCGCACCAAAGGACACATACAGGTGAGTTGAATTGAAAAGGAGCGATTAATAAATGAACTTTTCTTCATGAACCACGAATTAATATTACAAATTATCTTTTCGAATTTTGATGATAAAATCTTAGAAACGGTAAGTGTGATACAAGGTCTTTACCATTGACGTACTATCAAAATGGATGTGCTGTCATGTGAAAATTAGCGAATGAGATAGAGCTAGTTCAGTCGAAACCAAATTTTGACAGTTGATTGATTCGATTTCTAGCAATGTTAAACCCTTTAGTTGAATGAATTTACAATTGGTATCGCATGAAATATTTCATATATTCATCCATAATTATTTTGGTCGAGTGAAGCGATTTTTCAAGTTCCTTAAAATTTTCTGCTGCATCATCGAAAATAATTAATTTTGTAAAAATTACTTGACTGAATATTCAATGAATATTTTTTAGAAAGCTGAGAAGATGGTCATCATTTTGCGAAAAAGTATCGACTAAAAATTCAGACTACCCGATATATAAAGGATCATAAATGGCTGCAACTATTTTTGTCATAAAAGGAAAAACTTCCTTGTTTCATCAGCTGTTCAAAAAGGTCCATACGTCAATAATTCCTTCATACAAATGAAAAATATTTCGAGTTATTCAGATATTCTCTATTTTACTCGTGATTCGTAGGAGAGCCATGGTTCGATCATTCTCGGGAATCTTCGGGATAGTTGTCATGAGCTGACAAATTACACACTCTATTACCAAACGGTTAGTTGCCGGCTGATACAACGATCAGAAAAGTATTTTTCATAGCAATTAGGAGACGTACGAACATGAATCATCTTTTGTTCATCTTTCTCCAACAAATTGAATGAACGGAATGAAATGATTAGACTTTGATGATGCTCATCACAAACATATCCGTGTGTTAAACATAAACATAGACATTATAATAAATTAAAAAAATAAACAAAATTGAAGGTTCTGCTCGAATTGTCTCCCTCGATTTCTTATGCATGCATGCAGTAACGGCTCAGTTCTAAAATTGTTACCTGCATTGAAAAGTTTTTCTTTACGTGCTTAGCCGCCGTCAAACTTCGCCAACTCAATTCTTCAGCCTTCGTCACTGGTGTACTATAAACTAGCTAATTCATGTGACCCCAAATGTAAAAATCACATGGAGTCAAGTCCAGACACATAGCCGGCCAAGGGATGGGCCTACTACAGCCTATCAGATGTCGGAGATAGTTTTGGTCCAGCCAGGCTTCTGAAATAATGAGCTGAAAAGCCATCGTGCTGGAAATAATTCGTGATCGTTTTGTCAAGGGTTCGTCTTCTAATTGCGATTCAAGAAAAATTAACTTGTCTGATCGTTGTATCAGCAAGCAACTTACAGTTTAATTATTTAATATGTGATCTGTAAAGTCATGTCAACTACTCCGAGGATTGCTGAACCCCATGGTCTGCATACGAATCACGATTGAAATAGAAGGTATCTGAATAACTTGGCAAAATCTGATTACTCCTTGGTTTTCCGGCCATATTTTTTGATTGCATTAAGAAACTATTGCCGAATGTACCTTCTCGAAAAGTTGATGAAACAAGGAAGTTTCTCCCTTAATTTATACACCAAGTTCATGATACTTTTTTCGAGTAATTATCGATTCTTCCATCTGCATATTAAACAAAAACAATTGCAGCCATTTATAGCCCCTTATAATCTCCAGTTGCCTGAATTTTCAATAAATACTTTTCCGCAAGAAATAATGACCATCTCGTCAGCTTTCGAAAAAAAATATTCAGTGAATATTTAGAGTCTGATGAAGCAAAAAATTTCAAAAAAGTTGAAAAATCGCCATATCTTCGTAAACATAGATTTTCGGACCATGCTTTTTTTATGATTATTCCTTATGATATCTCGGAAGACCTCAAGTAGAAAGAAATAAATGGAATATGAAGAAACTTACAATCGATTGTGCAATAAATATCTTTTCCAGATTCAAGACTATTTGTAGTTGTTCAAATATTTCTGATTCAATTAAATCTTCGACCATTCTGTAATTTCGAGAACAGAATTGGCCTGGTTTGATGACAATATGAGTACTTGTTTGTTATTCAGCTTGTATGATATTCAGACTTTGAATTCCTTTTGTCGGCACATTTCCTCCAACCCATTTATTTGTTTAATAGGTATATAAAAGTAAGTTTCCTTCGAACACTCGTAACTCAAATCATCTGTAAAAAGTTATTTCAAGTTGGAAGGTTGTCTCAACAGCCTTGCCTATTCATCCAGTCGCAAAAGGTTCCAGTGCATCTGACATTGAATGAGGAATGTACATGAATTCCGCATGTACCCCGCTGATCACTAAGTTCATTTTGCGGCGGAACTAGAGCACATTTCTTGTCTGGTCCTTGTGCATTTCGCAAGTGTAAATCATCTGGTCTTAATAGTCGTTAGGGATGCAGATTGTTTTGCTGGCCCCTCTTCCTTGATTACCCGCTTTCATCCATTATCTTGCAGCCTGTAGCGTAAATTGCTCGTGTTAAAAACATTCGCTCAGACCTCCCACCCTGTGAATTACGATCGTAACTGCGAAATTTCATTAGCAAGAGCTCATTTGAATCCTTTTTCCGGTCAGACCGAATGAAGAGGTAGGGAAAGCACCTGTTCCTAAATTTTATGCACTCTGTTATGCTTTCTCCTTGGGGAAGTATTCAATTTCATCAAATATGAACAGCGCTGTATATTGGGAAGTAACAAATTATCAACCGGCTCATTTAGTGATATCATAATTAATAGTTCCGATAAACTTGGAATGAAAGAATATGAGCTAAGTTCTCGTATCAACCTTCATTTTTGGCGTTCTTGAAAATCTATTAAAAGTCAAAAGTGAAAAAACAGTTTAAATAGCAAAAAACATTCGACGTAACTTCGGAACTTTATCTGCTGATTGAGAGTTTTCTGTTGAATAACTGTTTTTTCAACAATCAAGATAGATCAATCTCATTTCTTACATAGAACTACCTTCGTGTAGCAGAGCATCTCTTTCCTATAATACATTTTATGTCTGAGACATTCTGGGAAGTAGTCAAACTCTCAGCTGTTTTGTCGTTTCAAGTAATAGGCTTGTCAGTTCATAACTGCTCTATTGCATATCTATTTCCACTGTCTTCTTGCCTCTAGTGCTCACAAATTTGTCACAAAGAATTCTTTCCCATGTTGTTTAGCGCATTCGCCATTTTGCAATTCAAGAGTGATCCACAATATGACTGTTGACTTGATGCGAAATTCTTGAAATATCTGAATTAGTGATGGTCGAAATCAATTGTACAGGTACACCATTCAAATGTATTTTCCTTGATTATCGAATTCCGTTGAGACTTTGAATATCATTCAAAAAAGGGATCTCGAAAAATATTAATTTCCAAAATAGTGTGGTGCCCAGCCGCTTCCAGCTCCTTTCTGTTGTTTCGTTTGTGAAAAAATTCATATAATTATTTTCATGCAGTAATAACCTCATGAGGAATTCAGTTTCTCGCTAAAGCTTCTCTTTTTTTATATTCAACACAGTATGAAGGTACACTTTAATTTTTTGTTTTTTTGACTATAGTGAACAAATCACAAATATTTGATAAATTCCTCTAGACTTTGAAGAGAACTGCAAGATCTTCTTATCTCAAGCATGAAACAAATTGTTCAGAATTTAATTGTTGATAATTGAGTTCAACTGGAGGAATGTCTCTAGTGAAATAAAATCGTCTCTCAATGTGTGTAAAGATGGCCCAGCACTTCTGGATTTTCGAAAAAAAATTGTTGTGTTGAATTGTGCTACGTTTGTACTGCTTCGAGCAGTTGAATTTTTTTCTTAATTTCATGTGTTTCCCGAGATATTACAAAAACTGAAATATTGGGCCCGCCTAGCTCTTTTCGAAAAGAGGAATTCCAATGACTGGAAAAATTTGCTCTACACCTGTACTGAGTTGTGCCGTTCGAATTTATCCGAAGTCTCTCTAATTCCTGAGGAAAATGAAGAGATTTAATATATTCAGTAAGAAAAGTTATTTCAGTAATTGTATTTTTTCTACCGTTTTTGTGAGTGTTGAATCGTGATGATATTTTCAAAAAAATTCTTTAAATTTTTCCTCCAAATGATAGAAATTGTGTGAAAAAATCAGTACATATGGTTGGTCCGAACAACAAATTCTGTGAAATACCTTGAGAACCTGATGGAACAAAAAAATTTTCAAGGGCACAAAGCAGCACAAACGTAGCGCAATTCAGCAAAACTCAATTTTTTTCAAAAATCGGAAAGTGCTGGCTCAGCTTCATACACATTTAGTGTAATATTTCGAGAATCGTATCGAATAAAAGAAAAATTTCAACGGCAGAAAATTTGAAAGGTCTGGACCAACTTAACATACATCAACTCTCATCGAAATGAATCATGGAGTTATGTTCACAACCTATAAAAAAATAAAATCAAATAGAAACTAAGAAATAATATACATTTGTCTGTAAAATTTTTTGTCGGCTCTTCAATTTAGAGCCGGAAAAAATAAACAAGAAGCATTGAAATATTGAATACAAGATGGATGAAGATAAAAGTACGAAATGCCACAATAGGATAATTCTACTTATATCTTTAGTGTAATTAATTAGGTTGGGGTAGTTGTGAACAGAAGAGCGGCTTTTCGTCACAAAGGGATATTATTACTTAAAAAAACTTGAAGAAAACAAAGAAACTCTCTCTTCTTCTGAAAAAGTGTGGGAAAGTCTGTCGCACTAAGGATAGGACCTGGTGTATATTTTTTCCTCCAGAGAGCTTAGTTTAAGGTTGATATTGAAACAACAAAATATAAACCAACATGAGCAGTATTCGAATGGTATTAAATAAATCAATTCATTCAAAACGCAAACTAAATCGATAATATACCTATCTAAAAACTAAAAGAGAAAAATGAGAGATTTTGGGACTCTGGAGTGAAACTTCATGAGGCATTAAAAATGAGAAGGTCTGACTGTCTGATCTCTGTTTTCCAAAAAACTTTTTTCATTTTTCATATTTTTTCTAGTTTCTCTCACATAATTACACGTTCAAGTTATGCTAAGAACGTGATTTTTCATTAAAACATTAAATTCCACGGAATGAATTCATATAATTCCAGTTGGTCCATTTGCTATTTCTCTGGGTCGTCCTATTTCCACAGATTCCGTCAGGAAAATTTGAGTAGCTCTGTAACCGCAGCTGTCGCGGAATGTGTTAATGCTAAGTTAACTAATACGCGGCTTCTATTTAAAACAAGTTCCCACTTCCCTAGAATTAGCGATGTATAAGGCGCAGACTAAGTGCCTGCCGCTGAATAATTCAGGATTATGCGTTGCGGACAATTCCGTGTAGGCGGCTGTGGAAATAGGTAGTCTTGTGAGACCACACCTCAAACAAAAAATGAACATCGCCGGATGAAGTTCTTTATTTATTGATAGGTAGGAGAGTATGGAGATATTTCATAAAAAATTTAGCAGTTTTATCAGGTATCTCAAAGTTGAATACGGTTAAATTTGAAAGAAGGATATTTGAGTTCCATTTTGCTTTTATTTTCACAGTCACACGATTCACATGCGGATGACAAATAAACTTGGTCTCTGAATCTGCAGTGAAATACAGGATGTTCCATGAGAAAAAACATATGTTTAGTGCCTCCAATCTCCATAGACACCGTGTATATTTCAAAACTAATTCACAATAGACCCAATTGATCTTAATGATTCCGTGTTGACAAGTATCAAAAAATTTTACTGCTCAAGCGTAATCGAGATCCGCGTTACCGGTGAAACAACCAGTATATTCATCGGAATTGTATGAAGTAATACTGGCCGCAGGAATCCATTCACTACCTAAAGTCAGTTACCTAACGATATATGCCAAATTTATTTAAAGTTCAAGAAACGTTTCCAACGCAAGAACCATAGATTATGTTGATTAGGGAATCTTCAATATTTGTGGTTAGGCCTAGAATTGAATGCTAGTAAGCGCACCAATATTAAATGTGAAATTTTTTTTTATGAATTCTGATAACAATTTGTGATACACTTTTAGGGAAGTGGTTGTTAACATCATAACTAGTGAATATTTCTTCTTTTCATGTAATGAAACTTTATTAATTTAATTTCTTAAATTCATTGTCATTGTTGACTATTATCTGATTTCCCGACATAAGCTAAAAAAAATTTCTTTCGTTTGAATTTATGTGAATTTGAAAATTCTGAAATGATCTGATGAATGATAGATTGCATGTAGCAAACTTGGACTCATGTTCGATTGCGTGGTTTCAACATTACTTGACTGAAGATGTATGCCGGTGAGCACTTTTGGAATATTTTTGAAAATATTGAATTTTTCTTAAAACGTCCGATCAGTTTAGCAAATGACAATTTAGGTAAAAAATTTTCTCACTTTTTTTCTATATTCATCCTCTGAAAGTAATTTGAAGGCTCAACTACGTTGCCTCGAGGTTCAAATTTTATTCTCTCTTCAACTCAGGTTAGATCTTGAGGACGGTCTATGTCAGTGTTTTTCAACCTGTGGGGGGTCGCGAGTGGTCAAGAGAACTAGGTACCACTTCATTAAGAAACATCAATAACTTCTAAAAGGATAGATATATAAAGAAATGGTTATCAAAGGAATACAAGTTATTCATACAAATGAATTAACAAAAAAAACATATCGACAACTAGTTTATTGAATAACAAGTAATGAGAGAGTTATTTCTTTCTTCACATTAAAAGATAACATTTTCATTTGAAATATATTTGGTGGTTTAAAAGTTTGGAAACGGGAATTTTATTCCACAACAGGTGGAAAATCGGAATTCGGATACTGGAGTTTTCGGTACTTAATTTCGCCCGGACGGGCCTTATACGAGATATGAGGCCCAAATTTGAAATTTCAAACGCGAACCTTTTTTTTATTGCAGATTCGGATAAAGCGGGAAATTTTTCATCCGAATTGTTTGAAATCGAAAATTTTTTCGTCCATATTTGGACTTCACTTCTTTTTCTACCTCATATCTCGCACAAGACCTCATCGGGCTCAAAATCTGGTGGCCCAATCGATTCCCCGCGTAAAATTACTGAGTATCAGGTATCAGAATATGCATTTTTGCATCCTGGTCTGAATGAACGCCACAGATTTTTAAACAAAAAACTCTGCATAGGTTCCAAATAGGGATAAAAAATGTTTGTTTATTCCCAATTCGGATGGAAAGTTTTAAGCTAAATCCGAATTTGCAATGAAAAGGATGGGTTTGCGTTCGAAATTTCAATGTTGGGCCTCATATCTCGATAAGGCCTCTTTTGGCCTCGGACGAAATTACTAAAGTCCCCACCCAGTATCAGAATCACAATTTCGATCTTTCAGCTATGCCCGAAATAAATTGACTTTTTCCAGATTTTTGAAACACCCGGTATGTCAATTGATATAATCTCATTTCTTCAATAAAAGACGAGGACCACAATTCAAATTTTTTCTTGTAAAGCCATGAAGTTTTTTTTGCATCCTGCCCTCGAAGACGTTCAGCAGAAAAAGCGATTTTCAAAAGGAAAATGTCAAAAATTTTAACTGACTTGTTGTGAAAATAAAGTTGTTTGTTATTGTGTTTATACTAAAAGTTCAGTGCGAGGTTCCATAAGTCTGGTCAGCCTATTGAAAACCACTTTACCTCTCTATGGTCAAGCAAATTTCGATTGAGTGAACCCATAGAGATACTAGATCTATACTATCTCTATGAGTGAACCCATACTCGTATCTTCACAAGTGGAAATGATTTGGAAAAGTCGAGTCTCCAACAATTTTTCTCGAATTTACAATATATACCTACATTTCAATATTTTCAACATACTACATGGAAAAAACCAGGATTGGGGGGTCGCGAAATTTTTTGTGATACTATGGGGGGGGGGTCGTGTCATAAAAAAGGTTGAAAAACACTGGTCTATGTAGTTGACTGACTCAAGTTTCAACACAGTGGAAAATTTTATGTTTTTTACGGCTTTCGTTTCCACAAATACTTCAACCGATCCTATTGTAACTCTTAACTAATAACTTTTCGTGAATTGATCCTTGAAACTTGATTGATAATTGAAAGAAAAATTTTCCGTTTGAGTTGCATTTCAAAATAAATTTCCTCGGTCCACGTTCCTCTGCATTTCTGTAAATATGATTTCTTCTGCAAACATCGCCTTCGAAAGTATCTACTTAGAGTTGAAATTCCGAGACGAATGGACTGATCCGTCACAATCAGAAGTCGAAACTCATTCCGAAAAATATATGGCCAGATGAATTAGTAGATGAATGAAACATGGGATTCGTTGCGTTGAGAAGTTTTATCTCCGAACCTTTCCAACTTTCAAGAAATCTTGTCCAACACGGATTTAAGAAGAAGCCGACACCGCAATGCGAAATAACTGTCAGTTCCTCCGAAAGAAATAACTTTCGAATCTTCTCTTGGAAGTTTCTTATAGTGTCGGATCACCTCGAGCCGTCAGCTATCGACGATATTTTCTCGTCTTAAGGCTCGATTAGACAAGGCCAGTGGGCAGCCCAGCTGACTGGCTCCAGTATGACAGTTCCTAAAGAAATCACAAGATATAAAACCTTCTTAGGGCAAAAAACAGGTCATATTTTGTTCATACCAATATTTTCAGCTTCTCGGCGAATTTTTTTGTACCAATCAAGGCAGAATCCAGCAACAGTGTCTATTCGAGTGTTTATCATAAAGATGAGATATTGAATGATAAGGAAGTAATATACTGCTCCACAAGAGTTAGATATATCGTATTCAATCGTTTTGAAAAGTATGTAATCTTCGGGAAAATCGCTGTAAAATCATTTAGATTTCAGTAACAACTTGAATTGATCCAATAAAAACCAGTATGAGACATTTCGTCAATCTGGTCCCCTTTTTTCTGAAGTTTGGTTCTTCGCATATGCTTCATGGAAGTACTTATTTTGAAATGGAGTCAGTTTATCAACGGCTTTGATTCGAAACGAGTTTTCTGAAAATGCCAAGACGTGAATTAACAAACGTTGAGGCAAATAAGGCTATCGGAATGCTACAAGGTGGCGTAACTCAGTTTTTTGTAGCGTAAAGGCTCCAAGTCAGCCAAAGTGTGATATCTCGACTTTGGAATAGGTTGAGGGAAAGAAGTTCCGTGTTGGGAAGACCAAGGCTTGGGGGTGACGAAAAACAACACCTTCTCAGGATCTTTTATCACCGTTTTGGCGAGCAGAAATCCTACATCTACGTGTAGAATGTTACGGAATACTCTTCAAAATGTAGATTGGGTCCAAGTTTCCATCGAAACCATCAGACGACGTTTGAGAGAGGTGAATCTAGGTTCTAAACGTCCATTAAGAGGAGTTTCATTAACACGTGATCATAAACTTCGAAGACTGGAATGAGCAAGGCAACATGACAATTGGAACGATCAATGGCAGAGTGTCCTTGATTAATGCAGATATGGACGATTTTCAGATTCTGGAATAAAAAGGGTATGAACAATCCCACGCATACCCCGTAATTGTCGCTATGTCCAAGAAGTCCATCCATTCCGAGGGGGTAGTGTTATGGTATGGGTCGGGATATGTTTCAACGGACGCACAGATCTACACATTTGTCCTGGAAATATGACCGCCTTACACTATAGGAAGCATGTCATTGACAAGGTTTTGCCAAATTTTCACGCTGCTATTGGTGAAACTTTTCAATTTCTAGCCGATAACGCTGGACCGCACCGTGCAGCCATAGTTGAGAATGTGCGCGAGAAGCTTGGTATTCCACATTTACCAATACCTCCGCACTTTCCAGATTTGAATTGCATAGAACATGCATAGGATATGCTCCAAAGGAGATTAGATAATCATCAACCTACCCCAGAATCCTTAAATGATCTGAGAAAGCTCCCCGTTTACTCAAGAAATGTTCAACAACCTCCTGTGTAGTATGCAAAGAAGATGTCAAGCTGGTATTGATGACCGTGGAGGACTTACATTGTCTTGAAATGCTTGAATTCTCTGGGAATAAAATTTCGTTATTTTACTCTAATTTTCTTAACCACCCAGTATACGCTGCAGACCTACAGGCTAAAATTAATTTTATTTCCTGTAGCTTGAAATCATATTCATCTGAATTTTCATCACAAAATCTCATTTAAACTATATTTTTTTGCAATATATGTCAATATCCCTAACTCATGTGGACCAGTTCAATTCGCAGGACACTGAATTTAATCGTGAAACCGGAATTTCTTCATCCTCATATCCCGTCTCCACCTATAAGCTTGGCTCTCAACATAGGGGGTTCTTACTTCGGATGCAACTGCTCGGAATAATTCGATTAATGTACAGTGATAACACTCTTAGGTTCTTCAGCCATGACAGACGTCTTCTCCCCACGCCTTTTTGCCCTATATTTTCTCTTAAATCATTAGCTGCAGTATGTGGTAGTTTTATTCGAGCATTACATGCTCCAGATAATCGTGTTTCACTGTTTTTATAGTGTCCATTATTTACGCCGCTGCAATCATTCGATTTCATATGTCTGCCTTCATTTCTTTTCCCGTTGAAAATCTCAGAATAAGCTTCTATATAACCGTGTTTCGGAAATCTGGGCCTTTTCAAGTGATCTTGGTGTGTGCAAAATGCTACTCATATACCTACACTCCCCCACTCTCTCGACTTTTCTCATACCGAACATTATCCCTGGACATTAAGATGTTTTGTTGTTGATTTTGATATTGAGTGAGATCAAGTACCTTAATGATTTTGCCCATGATTCTTGTTATAGTTGAGCACCTGTCTTGAGCATAACCACTGTATCCCCGACAAAAAAATGTTGTTTCTTCAGTACGCTTTGCACACCTTTTCCCACAGTTTTTTCAGATATAACCTGTGGTATGACCCACTCCATTTTAATTTCTCTCTCCTGTTCTTCTCTGAAAATAGCTTTTTGATTGTTTATTGAATGGATGTGAGAATAACACTTGAAGCCTACTCGTTTTATTGAATTGCCACAAAATATCTCTTCAAAATAATCATTCAAGTTCTGCTTTCAAATCATTTCATATTTTTATATATTTCTCCGAAAATTCATTTGCAAATTTCAAATCAATTGTTATTGTTCTTTTGTGTATTTTTGACGTCTTCTATGTTTACGTTTAGTCATCCAATATTGCATGAATATTTTTAGAAAAGCGAATTTAGGAAAACACGGCTTGTAAAATAAATATCTTTCAACATTGCCTAAATATGGCGGAATAATAAATGAACGTTAAACATTGAGTCAATCTATTTCATGGATTTCAAAATAACCGCCTTATTAAAATCATGCCTTCCACCGTTTGCTTCCCACCGAAATATCGGATGAAAGCATATTCTCGAAGCTCATAATATATTAACTACAATTTCCATTCCGATGTATTTCAGCACTAATACTGCTCCCCGAGGCGCGCTATTAACCTAATAAAATATGGCTGGATTGCGAATTAATGCGATCCCATAGGAACTTCCTCAGTTTCGGAAAATTCGTTAGTTACTAAAACCTTCCAATGAGAAATTGAGTATTCAGCCGTATACTCGATCCAGCATAGTGAATTAATTTTACTTGTGACGTGTGAAAAGACGGGTTGAAAACTTTTTTCTCAAACTCTTAGGTTTATCAGCGAAAGTGAATGGATAATTATATAAACGTTTCTTGAAGTTTGAAATGATTATTAAATCGAAGAAAAACATCTATAGGTATAGGTACTTTCATCAATGAGTAATTAATATATGGCGTACAGACGGAAAAATAAATTCTGGGAAAAGGAACCTACGTGCTGGAGTCGAATCTGAGATCCCCCGATTACTGGTCCGACGTCTTAGCCAATTGGACGTACGGGGACATTCAAGATTTGAACTCCTTTCAGGTGGCCACTCTCCCAGAATCCGATGTTAGTAGTTAGTATTTTATTCCCTACAGTGCCGGATTAACCGGGTAGCAAATCAGAAATATAAATTTCTGATTAAAATTTATTTAGATGTGCTTGATAAAATGATATACAAACGTTAAACGCACAGGCAAAACAAAAATTCGCTTACCGATTAATGGAATTCGGATCGGTCCTATAATTACTTTTACAAATATTCTAAACGTACCTTTACTCTGCATATCAACGTAGCAAAATTGAAACTACTAGAAAAAACATTTTTATTTTATTTGGGATAGGCAACCCACCACCGACACTGCTGAAACCCTAGCCCTTGCGCTACATTTGCGAAAAAAGTTGGAAATTTTTAAAATCGGGAAAATATTTTATTATGAGTTCACATGATTTGATTTGAGGTTTTCATGAAAAAGTACTGTTATGAAACTATTGTTATGGTTCTTAATTATTTCTAATTCAAGGTTATATAAAAAGGATACATGAAACATAACCTGGTTGAAAACATATCATAACAAAATTGCAAGTACATGCATCAAAATGCATCATATGAATTTATTGTTTACATTGCAGAGATAATTTCAATTCAAAATTCTCATAGTTAAAATTCATATGTAATTATCAATAGTAGTCTTCGACTTCCAAATTCATTGAGTTATATTGCTGGTTTCTTGATAATGCTTAAATTGAAAGATTTTGATAAGAAAAATATAAATAAATTTTATGATATTGTATTATGTATTAGTGTTAAGAAATCTAGAGAGTACGGCTTTGGAGAAGTGAAATCAGAGAGACGAAAAAATTTTTGAATGGGGAGGATTGTAGAATTAAATTGACAATTATTTTTCAAGGAAAAATTAAATGAAACAGATTTAAATTGATAAAGATTAAGTGGTGTACCTATTATGTTTAGTGCAATTATTATTCAAATGGAAATGAAAATATGAAAAATGGTAAAAGAAGATATTGACTTACGAAGAAATAAAGAACTTGACGCAGAAAGAAAGCCAATTGAACCAGTAATTTCGGGAATACTTATTGAAGGATAGTTTCGAGAGACTATTCAGCATTTTTTTTAGCAGACTGTGAATATTGAAAGTGAGTTGATTTATAAATATTAACCAACTTTAAACATAACCTATTTGGAACATTGAACTGATTTGAAAACCATAGAATTAGTGACAGCGTTTATCATTATTGTTTACTGATAGTACAGTTTATTATAGAAATCAAATTGAATATTTATTAGTTGAGAGTTTATCACAATTATAATATTTTAAAATTTTAATCAAAATCTTTCAATTTTTATATGAACCCTCAATTGAGTTAAGAGTCTAGCCCAGGTAATTTTTCAAAATTCAAAATTCTATAATTTTTTTATAATTTTGGTTCCTGAAATTCAAGTCCAATTCAAAAGTTTTCAATATAAATAAAAAGGAACCATAATAGTACCTATTGTGTTGGTTTTTGATTTCAACGATTGCGGAGTAACAGAATTCTGACAAATACAATAAAACGCATTCTTGTTAAACAAACTTAGAAGAGTGACTTTGAGAATTGTTTTTTTGCAGTAGTTAAAGTTCATTTTCGACGATGAAACGTATAAAAAATGAATTATGGGTCAAGAACTTTTGAATTCTCTCTCTCTAATGAGTATAGAATATGAATTGCTCAAAGAAATTGATACAGATAGTATCATATCTAGGTTTGTTCACGTGAAAATAAGAAAAGCTAATTTGTAAAAATGTGAAAAATAATTAAAGAAACTTGCATAAATACGAAATACCTACATAAATAAAGATGACATGTGACAAACGAGCTTAGCTCAAGTCACTGATTCATCATACCCGTTGTGAAATGAGAAAATTGTATTTTTCTTTGTAATATTTCAATGAATGAACAATTTTGATCTTGACATGAATGATTTGTAGCAAGTTCATCGAGATTCAAATGTTTGAATTCAGTGTTGAGCAGTATTCAGCAGTAGTTTATCCATATTTCATACTTAATATTATAAATGTGAATGTTCGTGTGTTTGTTTATCCTCTATGGACTCAGGAACCAGATGACCGATTTTGATGAAACTTTCACTATATCGTACAGAATTTTTTTTTAGGGGGTTTTCATGCAGAGTTCATCCCAATATCAAGAAGAAATAAGAAAAAATATGGATTTTTCATGAAAAATCCCGGTACTTTCCGGCTTTTACGGGCGACGCTGCTTAAACTATGAGAGATGGAGAAACATGGTCAGAAACAATTATGTAGCCCTCCAAAAGTTCTATAAAAAAAGTCCGCGACGGCATATGTCTAACTGCCGAAGACAACCCACGATAGCCATTTTCAACATTTTCAATTCAATCCAAAATAATGGTCAATTTGAACTGGGCTTTTGACTGGCATGGAATGAATCTATATAAAAATGAAAGTTAATGTTATCTGAGGCATTTTTTCCTGATGAAAAATGCTTTTTACAGTATAGTTTTCTAATGGATACTTTGAAAGTTACAGTTGGTTACAGTTGAACCAGTGTGAATTTCACGCGACTTCGTTTTGTCATGTATTCACGTGCAGTCTCTCCTTCGATCCCAGGTTATGAATGTGGGGTTGCGGACCTATTACTACTGTTTCAAATTGAAATATAACGCGTGCGGAGACGCGGGTATGAGTTTATTCGGTATAAAACACGAACGACTGACATCTGGGGAAGTACATCTTTCTCTATAATTTCAGACGCCAAGCAAACGCTGTTATTTATTTTTGTAAGAATCCCAATAAGTAACTAGTACTGCCTTGGTAAGTATTTGCGTGCTACATTAAAGACCGTGTTGGTCTCAGTATTTGACGAGACGACCTCTCACTCGCAATCATCTTCAGATTTAACAATGGCTGCTGAAATAGACTGATTGTGAAGTTTAGCTTCCTTTGAATCATTATGTTGGTACTTCTATTTGAATGAAAATGTACGACCCGTAAACATGGGTTTGAAGTTCGATTCCCTTTGCCAGGCATCATGCGTTTCAGCACAGTATCTATGAACACCTTACGTGAATATGCCCACAGATTTGTACCTATGTACTGTATCAGCCTGTCTGCCACGTTGCATGTCTGACAATTCCGGTTTCTCCTCGAATTTCTGTAGATATGAATAGATCTTGTTATGTTTCATGAATAACATATTGGATTTGGGAGTTGACAACAAGGTTTAATAACCAACAACTATCACCTCATCTTCGAACTGTCTGTCGTAATGATAATAATGGATGTATATTATCATCGCTATCGCAGAAACGTAGCGGTAGCTAACCGTTATCGCAACCTCCCATTATCACGCTCCAGGGAACCAAAAACAAAATTATTTGGCATCCGTGCTAAATGGTTCACTTATTGGTGCAGTGATGAGGATCTAACAACGCCTATGATAACAATGGTGACCAGCATTGGTTCAACGTCGCTATTGCATATTGTTATATCGAAATGCGACATATTGGTGCGTATACTCCTTTCAAGACTTATTGTCCTCGGCCTAATTTCTAGTTAGCCCCCATGCATGGGGGCCCTGATTCAGGACCAAAGCTAAAATCTCATGGAGTGAAAGAGAATGTACATAGTTCTATTTAGCATGTAATTCGAGATGTGGAACTTTTCTTTTGACTCTAATAGATGTCGCCACTTTGTAATATTTTACTCAGTGCACCGCAACTATTTGCTTCGAATATTGATGTGTTTTTTGTCTCTGAGTGTGAGTGGTATGGTATACTGATGCTGCTCCTCTCAGTTTCGAAACCTGATATCATTTCTCCAACATCCAATATTTCCGTTTAGTGAATGAGTAAGCTAATCCTCTGAACTTTACGACCATGACTTTCACTTTTGAGGGGTACAGTACTGAAAGATTTAGATATTCTGAATTGAACATTTATAATAATTAACAAATATTAAAACGAAACAATTTTTGAATATCCAAATTTGGATCAAAATATTTACTACTATTAAGTATCCGAACTAATGAAGAATACTAACTAAACACTAACACACTACTGAACTGTATGCGTACAATTGTTCAATGTTCTCATATCAATTTGAAGGTTATGAAATCCCCGAACACGAATCACTATTCTTTTTTTATTTGCAATACCATTTCTTTATCCAAACTTCATTTCTCTTCTGACTCTCTCGTAAGTAATATCTTGTTGATACCACCTATCAATCCCCTCAAATGTCTTATTCCTGATTCCAAATATCCACGTTATATTTTAACTGCACTTAAACTCAATCTCTATCAATTTTTATGTATTTCATATATTATTGTTTCAGACGTTATCTTTCTTATTTCATATTTTAATTTACCTCCTTTTCAATTTTCTTCTGCTCCTAATCCATACAGTTTGTTGATTTCCCTAAACCTAATACGTATTTAATAGAATCTACACCTTTTTTCATCTGAATATTTCATTTTCAGTTCAGTATCTTAAAAAACAACCCCAATAGACTATGATGAATTTAGAATTTGAAAAGTACTATTGCAATTCAATATATGGTCTTGATCATTTTGAATTAAACCATGAAGTTGGAATTGTACAGGGTGGTCAGAATTCGATGATTTAGTACTACATTTCCCAAATTGAAAGAGATGGAAAAAAGTAATATACATGTCATGTTCTCTTTTTTGGAGGAACATAAAATGCTGAACAGCGCAAATCGCTACGCTGTCTAGTTTCCGTGATACAGGGTTATTTTCGAAATGTGGCAAAATATTATATATTCCTATTACTTCCACATTATTGTGACTAAGCTCTCGAAATGAAAGGAGCATTCGGGCAGTTTCTTCAGTACTTTTTATGGGTGTTATCGGTCGATTTAAACTCAAGAGCAATAAAGAATTTTTTTAAGGAAACTATAGTGTGCTATGCTATTTTTCAATAAACTCCTCTTAGACAATTTCAAAAATATATATTTCGTAAAAATACTTTTCTATCAACAATTATTGAGCAAGCCCCCAATAACTTCTGAGAAAAGTAGAATATTGTTATCATAAAAATTTTTGTTTTTGAATAATGTTCATTTTCGAAATATATAGAGAAACAAAAAGTTTCGAGAAACACTCCTGGAGTTTGTATAATAATTTACCAATCAATGTGATGACTCACAATTGTGAAATATCGAGTTCTATGGCCTCCTCAGTTAAAACGATATGAATAAAAATCTAACCCTCCTATCACAATGGTTTCAATTTGAAAAAAAAATTTTAATTGCTCTAGAATTTAAAACGGCACAGAAATTTCTGGGAATAAAAGTTCGTTTTCGCCAGCGCTCATTCCATAAACCAAGAAGCAGAAATATTTTGGCGTAGAATCGAATTGACGTGAATCCTTCACTCGATTGTATCGAGAATACAACGCGAACGAAACTTCCCTTCCGAATTGATTCCGGATCATCTCCATCGGGAAATTAGGCAATCTGTTTATCAAAACATTCGTCACGCACCAGGTCGTGGATGGGGAGCCGTTTCGGGGATAATCCGGACGATCGCCGTTTTACGGGAAGTTCGATGTTTCGGAAAATGTGAGCCACTCTAGCAGAAGTGTTCTTTGCAATTATATACTGCGGTATTTTTCGAAGGGTTACTACGCAGGGAAGGGTTGGATATGAGGATATCAATTGTCAGTAGTGATAGTACCTATAAAGAAGGTGAAATAACTGTACTATATTATATGAATTATATAATCGATACTTTTCAAAAGTTTCAATTGACTTGAGATATTTGTTTCTGGTTGAGAGTTGTCAAAATGAAACGATTTTCTCAAAATATTCCACAAAATGTGTTGTATGAAACAGCGAGGTTTACTGATCTTTCCACAATATACTGTTTCATCTGATTTCCACCATTTGAAGGAAAATTTGAAATTTTTTTCTGGAAATTTCTCCGGCACGAGTCACCACAAATGTAGTACAGTTTCATTCACAAAAATAGTCCTGCTTCATCTCTTTTTGGATTTGAATAACTTTAATTTTTTGGACAACTCTAATAAATTAATCCAGAAGATTTGGGTCTGGCTGATTGTGATTGCGGCAATTCTATCGGATCGAGTATTTTTCCATTAAATATTCCAGTCCATGAATTCACCGTGCATCGATATTGCCTTTTAACAGGGTGATTCACGGTCGATGGTAGGTTAGTCGTTTACGGAGAACGGAAAGCAAGAATTCATTGAAAATTAGGTATCTCGGAAAAGAACAGATGCTCTATCGATCTAAAATATTTTCAGTGCTGCGGTGTTGCCGCCTATATCAAAAAGTAGTAACTACTTTGTTATTTCAAATGGCACACCCTGTAAATTATTGCATTTTCCTATTCATCGTAGTGACACGATTATTTTGTTATCACTTTCTCATACTTTTCTTCAGCGGTTCCTGAGTAATTGAATTATTTCCTCTTTTCTTGTGCAGAAGCTGGATGGTATGCAAAATGCTGAGAGTCTATGCATCATGCAGGTGTTACGAAATTGGTTTTTTCTTCATACAGGATCATGAAAACTCGATGGTTTTTCGAGACATACAAAACCGGTTGAAAGTGCATTTTTTCAAATGGGATGCCCTATATATTTTAAGAAATACTGAAAAGAAATTTAATTTCCTTTTAAATGATGTATCAAACTCCTACACCTAGATTGTAAGATTCAGCGTTGAACTGAAATTTTATAGTTGCGCACGTGCGAACCCGTTCATCGGAAAACATTTCATTGAACCTTCTGCAGGCTCTTGCTGTTATTTGGTCACATTGCTCATGGTAAATGAACACCTTCATCAAAATTTCATTTGGGTAGGTACCTCTTTTCATTTCACTTATCATTTTTCTTATACTATGAAGAATAAGCGATTGTATTATCATCAACAAACTAATTGTCAAATCGGCATAATGTCAATTTTTAAGGTGTTAAGGTATTTCATTGGTATCTATGATGAATACCTGTTCAGACGATTTGAGATGTAGGTGCATCAGAGATTGAATTTTTTTTCGGCTAGAACCACCGAATAGTTCCAAGAATGAACATTATTAGAATTAATTCATTATTTGGTAGTTTTCAGCTCATAATCATCATCAGCCAATCTTAGGAATATACTGACATTAGTTTGTATGAACCGCTCATTTTGTGCTTGTTTTGGTTAGCAGTTTCAGGAAGGTGGCAACTAAAACGTGCGCAACTATGAAATTCCAGTACAACTCAGCTTCTTACAAAATATTCTTATCTTCATTGCCTTTTTGTTCGACGTGGTTTTTTGGGCACAAGACTGCAAAAATATAGCACAAGTTTTTCCTTTCATTTGTGAGAAGAACGGGAGTTCTGGGTTATCTTTTTTGTCACTTTCACCGATTTTTCTGGCTATTAGAGAAACTTTTGAAACACTCAGAAAATGTTTGGAACATTTTTTTCAGTCATTGGAATTTCATTTTTCGGTTTTTCACATGGAGGCGCAATAACATGGATCCGTAAACCGGAAATAAAGGATCGATGACGCAAGGAAGGAAGAAGGAGAGAAAAAAAATTGTTTTTGTTTTGCTGCTTAAATAATAGTATTTTTCATTTTTCATTTTGTTGAATATTGCTCACTCACCAATTATAGCTTTTTAAAAGTTCATAAAATGACGTCACGTACAAGCAATAGCTTTTAGGTAAAGCTTCTGTGTTTCCATTTGTTTATTCACCTCCTTTATTTAACAACTATTTATGGATTTAAGACTTGCTCGACATGGTAAATGAATATTATCATTATTATTATTATTATTGATTGAGAGAAAAATTCAAAGAAGCTCAGACCTAGCACAAAAAATTGTTTTCTAAAACCTAAAAATACTGGGCCAACTTCACACACATAGTCTTCTGGTAACCTAAAAAATTAAGGAAAGACATGGCAATCAATTTGGTTCTGTGCTTAGAAATAACTTTATTTGAATATTTAGTGAACAATCTCACAATAATTTTGAATAAAATGTTTTATTGATCCAAAATTATAGACTTCTAAACTGGTCCAGTCATTTTGTAGTTCACTGTATTAGTAGTAATAGTTCGGGCACTTTTTGGCTCTCAATTATTCGTGCTTTAAAATTTTTTTTGAATATAAATTGATGCTAACCTATGCAAAGAAGAAACTTAAAGTCTTGGTAGTCGAAGATTTATTTTCATATTAAGGTTTGTATTGGTTCTAAATGTCAAATCTGATGAATGAATAAACTTTTAACGCTTTCAGATTGAATTAAATTGTACCTAATATTTCTGAAGCTATGAATAACGTCGCATTTTTCGAAACTAGATAATTTTTAAATTAAGATTTTAAGATCTCTAATAATATTTTGTTTCAAAATATATTCCTATTTTCGAACGTCATTTATTATGTGAGAAAGAGTGAAGCATAATCAAAATGATGATTCTATCTATTCTCAATTACATCTATGTCGTATTAGTCTTGATTTTATGGCTGTGAGTATTTTTTAATAAGCCCACAGAAATTGGTGAGGAAATTAGTGTCGAATTACTGGAAACCGTAACTTTGTGTCGGACGATCATCCCCCTCCGTCACAGGTAACCACGTGCTAGGTGCGATGGAAGACTCTTCTTTGGTGTTAATGTTATTTTTGTGGCTTCCATATTCATCCTTGGAAAGTAGTTTTTCATGTCCGGAATAATTTCTGAATCCTTGACTGTTATGCTCTATGGGAGTGCGTGTTTTTGCGCACTTGTTTCTACAAACAAGGGATACACTTCAAGCTAATGTCTGGAATTCTTTTATTTTAAACAGAAAATGGTTTCGAACGATTAAGTTTGTCTCATTGATGAAGAAGTCGTCAAGATCGATTCTGTCGGTCCATCCATAGCAAGCAATATAATTTCCAATCGAAACTTTGGGATCTTGAATACACCGGCTATTTCGTTAATGGGTAAAATAGCCGAAAGGGTTCCATCGATAAATCCATCTGAGTATGGATGTCCAAATGTGAAGAATCGAGTGCCAATAATTTTTTTTCATTGTGAAAATCGTGATGATATTGATAAGTAACCAAAACAAGAAAAGAAGTCGACAAGTCAACCTTGAAGAAACGACATAAAGTCATATATAGAATACGAAACCGCTGATGTAGAAACTCATTCAGTAATGGGGTGATAGTGGGGCTGATAGAAAAAACCCCAGAGGAGAGTTTCGTCCAAAGGCAGCTTTCAAAGTTGAAAGTATACTACCCAAGGATAGGAAGTTCGTAAGGACGTGACTGACATGCTTACAAGAAATCATGCAGTAAATAACCAGATGATGCTCTGAGGCCTTGAAGAACAACTTTTCTCGGGTTCTTTCGAACAAAAGGAAAAACTTACCCCAATGTGGCATGCAACTGCATCTCATTGGCGTCATTGTATTCTTTCAAGAATCCTATAATACTCAGATTCGAAGCTCAACTTATGGCTTTCTTTTGTCAGAGGCTTTACGAAAAAAACTTTTTCCTCTGTTACGCCTCTGAAGCTTTCTTCTCTTTCAACGAAAAACTTGAATTGATGATGAAAGTTAAAGATTCTACCTAAAGTAAAAACCGAAGCTGTTGAATCATTTGTTTCGGAATATCCTGGTTATTTTTCTTTCGCCCCTCATGTCAAATCGAAAGGAATGAATATCGCAGCGAACAGTGGTTATTTAGGGAAATCTCTGACCCCACCTCAATGCCGAAATTATCGTCAAATAAATGAATGATCAAGTAAGATATTCCGAAAGAAATTACTCCATCGTCGAGAGTAAAAGCCTGAAATCAACTAGTTCATTCACGGCTCATGAAATATCGATATTTTTCTTCATTTCTACGTTATATCGAAATGAATTCCACATGACAACATATTGACATAAAATATTAGTATGCAAGTATGGATATAGATATAAACACATCGCCTCTTGAGGAAAAACGCATTTTTGATCCAGGACATACGCCAAGTGTCAAACGAATAGTTAAAATAACATGAATTGTACTTTTCATTTAAACATTAAATATATATGGTCTATATGAATCTTCAAAATCTTGTAAAAAAATTTCAGTAATTTTAAGTACCTTTAGGGATATTCCAAAACCTCTGCATTTGTTCTTCCAATGTATTTATGTAAAGGAGAAAAACTGATCAACAACGATAAACCACATTGCTTATCCTTCATCCCAATTATTTCTGAAGAAACCTTATACTTACATGAAAAGATTTTATTCTGCAAGATACCTGAATGAGAAGGGTTTTCATCGAGTTAATGATTGTGTCTTCAGATAAGAAAATCTCGTTTACAAAAACAGCGCGTTTGGTTGATTTTGGTTTCTGCTCTTTCAGTTATATGTAAAAATCACAACTCGGAAAACCTGCTGATTATAGCATTCGAACTAACTAAACTTTACAGGGTAAGAAAGTTTTGTTTTGCATAATTAACAGTTTTTGGTTGAGTTGATCATTTTTTTTCTGCAAATACATAATATTGTAACAATGGATTCTTGCGATCAGAAGTGACACTGTATTCGTATACCATTTCTTCAAGTCAGCCTACTTTGAAAGATTTAAATCATCAATTACTGGAAAAATACGCATTTCACGATACTTTCATTTTCCGAAATGGCCAAATATTCATTGAATAGCATTCAACCTACTTTTAAGAGTTAAGTCCATTGAATTTCTGGTATAATTTTAGAAAGTAATAGAATGATATGGTCATAATGAGAGAAAAAAAATGAGTGATGAAATTTTGTGTTCAAAGAATATTCGCCATCAATGAACAACATATATTCGAAAATCATTCGATGAAATCATACTGTTTGACATACTGAATTCTTTCAATCGAGACGAATTGGAAGAAATGGTGAAGACAAAAAATGTTTATTTTGTCAAGTCAAAAATTCGACAGTTTTATAATCTTACTTTTTTGCGAATATTCTTCTGGAAAACTGGATGGAAATTGAAACTAATATTCAATAGTCTAAAACAAATCAAGCAGCTCGAACTTGCCAACAAACATCAAAGTTCCCTCCTCAGAAGAATTATCCTCAAGAGATTTATATATCCTGAAAAAATCTCGGAAAAAATAGTCAAATTCATTCCCTGACTGTTTCAAGATGGCTTCGAATCAGTTGGACAACGAATATCACCAGAATCACTCTATTCGTCAAAAGCATATTTCATTCCATCGCGTAATGTTACGTTATCTTCATGGAAAACTCGGTTCCTTATGAAAAAACATAATTTCCTTTTTCAATTTGTATGAATGAACGAATATTTCCGCAGCGAAGTTTATGCCTTTTTCTCTTCCTCTGTTCCGTTTCGAAACCTAGGAAGTGCTCATTCGTCTCACAGCTTGATGGCGCGGAAATAAATAAAACCCAGGACATACAATATTTCTAAGATATGGTAAGAAATAGTGGCTCTCATCCAAATTGTTCTCTGATTCTTGTTCCGTTTCCGGATATATTATTGCTATATATTTTTTATGAATTTATGTCTGATGAATCTTTCATGGGAAGTAATCATAATCTTTTTAACGGGAGAACTTCATCAATTTTAATCATACTTCGCTTATCTTCAAGAGAATGGCCTACAATTAAACTTTTTTTGTTTTAACAATCCTTTGGTAATGTAAGATCCGTTAATATTTGGAAACATCATTCGGAAATAAATGTGAACTCTCGAATCACATTGTGTTTCCTTCGAATTTGTACAAATTTAATGCAAAATTTCTAATAAGAACTTGACAGACGCGAAGATTCAACTCATACTATCAAACTCAATACAATAAAAAATATTGATCATATTGATCATTTATAGGAGTCGTTTCATCAATATTTAAATTTTTTGCAGGTACGTTCATTCCTAGGGTTACAAATGCAGAAGTAAGAGGTATGATAACTTATATTAAATTTCAACCGAAAACATGGCCAAAAAATCTATTTCGGCCAATTTGATTTCGAAATGGCTACTACGGATTTGTATTCGAAGAAAGTCATAGTATATTTTAAAACAAGTTGTAGAATGAGCTCCTATTTCAATATGAATGCGAACAATCGACGAACGCATGTAATAATTAAATTGTAACACCATATTGAGCTTTGATTTTTTTGTCTGCCGCTTCATATGCAGTATGCAGACATGACACCAACCGAATTCAAGATAAAAGGCGTTGAAAAAAAATTTAACACATTTTTTTACGATTTTGCTAACTTTTAGCGACATTGTAATGAAATTTTATACGAATATGTTTTGGAAGTTGATACATCTAATGAAATTGTTTTTATGTCTGATTCTCATAGAGGGCGCTAGTTACCCGGTTCGTAGTATTGAACATAATTTTTTAAATATTATGTGCATTACCAAAATATCACATCAACTTAAACATCATTCAATTTTACATCAAAAAGGTACTCTTGATAAAACTCGATACCATGTACCGTATTCGGAATATTTCGATGTGAAGTAATAAATAGATAAATAATTAATAAATAAATAAATCTTTATTGGTCCTGTGAGACAAAGTATGTATAGGACAGGTCAAAAATGAAAGGTCAGTATTTCAATAATACAAAAGACATAATAACAATATCTTCATGAGCCATTTATAATATTATTCGTAAAAATGTATAAAAATATATACTTACATATATAAAAAATGAAGGGATATATTCACAGATTTCTGTCGCTCAAATACTGAATACTATAATATGCCTTGCTTAGAAGCAAGGCTTTTATCTTGTTTTTAAAAACTTTAAGGGTCAAAACCTTATATTTACTAGGCATGTGGTTATACAAAACGAGGCCTTGATATAACATAGATGACTCATATTTTCTTGTTCTATGTAAGAAAACTCTGGGCACGTTGGCGTTTCTTGTTTGGTAGTCATGATATTCAGAATTTTTGATCATCGAACCACAATTCGTCTTCATGTACACCAAGAGATTCAAAATATAAATGCAAGGAAACGTAAGAATCTCGCTAGCTACAAAAAATCGTCTGCAAGAGTCTCTGTGAGGGATGTCGAACATGACTCGCATGACTCTCTTTTGAGCAATGAACACTCTGACATTGTAGGATGAATGGTTTGATAAGAGAAATGGCGTAGCATAAACTTTAATCTCTATCTATCTGCTGCTCCCATCTGAGATTACGGTCAGCAAATATCCCTAAAAACTAGGTACAGTCTACTGACTGAATAGTGAGATTCCCAAATTGAAAGTTCAATACACTATCCGAGGAACTCTTGGATTTAGAATTAAGTAGTGAAATAAAGTCATAACCGATGCGGTTCTAAGTATTGATAAAGTTAAAAATATTAATATATAATAATATTAATATTAATCAACAAGTTCGATGAAGCTCTACCGCACTTTGATAGAAGGTGTCGTAATTTGTTGAGTAACCATTTTTCGAATCGATAGATTTGTAGAGGTGCAAAAGCTCCGATTCATTGGTCGTATCTTAGAGTTTATGGTACCTACAGAGGTACATTCACCAGACCTTAAAGACAGAATTCAAAGTCACTTTAATGAACACATAGGTGACTCCTAACCGTTTTGAAAATTAATGGATTTTTTAGAATAAAGGATAGACTTGTGTATTCGTGAAAACAGATGACATTTTGAAATTTTGAACACCTACTCTAATTGAATTCTATCCATGTTATTAGCCTTTTTTCAACTCTCACCTTGTTATGTATTGGTTATTATTTCATAATTTTCAAATCAAAATATCCCGAAACTTGTTCACAGTATACTCCAATATTTCGTTCCGCAGCTTGATAAAGGCTACATATTAGCCGAAACGTTGCTGTAAGAATAATAAATGCATATATGTTCCTTTTGACCGTTATCCTCCATTGATATTGTTCACAGTGTCGAGTTTTATCAGGAGTACCTTTTCGAAGAAAAATTACATGATATTTCAGTTCACTTAAAATTTCGCTCCATAAATCTAATATAAAAAAAGTTTTGTTTAATACTACTTGTTACGAATTATTTTACTAGCGCCCTCTATGAGTATCAGACATAAAAATAAATTCATTGGATGAATATATTCATATAAAATTTCATTACAATGTTGCCCGTAGTTTCAACAGAATCGTAAAAAAAAGTGTATAATTTTATTTTCTTCAGTGGATTTGCCCTTCATCTTGAATACGGAAATTTTTGTTACTGAACAAACCTGAATTTTTTTTCAGCTTTCTATCTGTCCTAGAGACGGGATCACTTTTTTTAAACACTCTGTATAAATGCAGCTACAATTGAAAATAAATTCTATCAAATTGGACTTGAGAAAAACCATTTATCAATGCACAAACTTCATCAACTTATCGAGTGTATCGATTTTCTTTCCGGTGAGTGTGTATTATACAGATTATTGTAATCTTATTAAATTAACCCGCTTCATTGCAATAAATACTAGTCTGATCCTTATTTGTTACATGTTTCTTATTGTTGAATTGAAGGAGCTTTATTGTCACATTTTCATGATTTCTGAATAATAATAAAATGAACTTGGAACAGACGTTCGATACCATAACGAGATTGTTCTTCGTGCCGTATACAGGCCTCACCTGGCAGATGTCGTGGACTAGTTTGCCTGGCGACAAACGGCATACAAATAAGGTCGTCAAATAAACAATGTAATAAAATGATTGTTGAAAGCGAGTCCGGAACAAGGCGGAAAAGATGTACGCAGACAGCGGAGTCTGCAGAGGAAACGGCATCACTTGAATATTTCATGGCTCATACCCGCGCTACATTTTTAAACTGGAGCATCCGTCTGCATGCCAAACGAAGTTGTAAATTCAGCGCTCGTTAATATATCAGACTTTGTGTTTCCGGAATCCAGACGGATTCCAAGAGTGCCCTTTTGGGAGAAAAAGTTCCCTGCGGTGCACTTTTTAGAGTAGAAACGGAATTATGCAAACTGGCATTTTATTTTCATGCAATCAACAAAGCAATAGGCTTCTAATCTTCTATCAGGTAGGTGCCATAATTCGTAGCGACCTTGAAAAAGGTTTCAAGAAAAGCACTGACACGAAATCAGGCTAAATGAAAATCGAAATCTGAACTTTTTTTGTTTAATGTTTTTATTTTTTCAATGTGTTTTGCGTGTTAATTTCTCCTTTCAAACGAGTCTTTAATTGTTAATCTCAACTCATCTGTATTGATAACTACCCGGCAGATTTCGTACTGCCCCAATCGATAAATAAAAAAAACAGCTTTAATATTATAGTAAACTATTATGGTATAATACCTTGAAAGCGGACATACAATAATTGTCCTGTAAAATATGTGTTACGCCAAACGATGTCGTCTTAAATATTGGCCAAGAAGTGTTTAAAATCATTTCATATCCCAGAAACTAAAGAGCGGAAGGGATATACAGAATAAATATAATACAACATACAAAGTTATCTATTGCTATAAGTTCTTTGTAGTTGAATACTTTCACAAATAACAGAAATAACCTTTGTCTTGGTCTGTGATAATTTCACTTCACAGAACCAAAGATTAACCTGCAGGTACCTCATTGATGATAAGAAGTTTTCTTTTTTTTTGTGCCGATTCACAATGGATGTAATCGAAAAACTCCTGTCAAAGCTCGTACACATAATTATGTTTATAATTTTAAAGTATTTAATTAATGAGTTCAATTTCAATTTCTGATCACGGACTACCACAGTTAGCGTTATTGTAAATCCAATACTACAATTATAAACATGATTATGTGTACTAACTTTGACAGGACTTTTCGGTTACGTCCATTGTGAATTGGCACTTACTTCTGCGCAAAGATCTTATACATAATTCCAAGGCTTAGACGTTTAGGCAACTCAAAAAACACAGTAATTGTTTATATTGTCATCTAATGGCGATAATAGTAGAATGGGGATTTGTTCGAAATATTTCGTCATGAAATTTCCGTAGTGTTCCTATTTTTTTTTTCCGTTTCATCAAATTTTTCAGAGTTTCAATGTATTTTATGTTAACCCTGCCGTAGAAGAATCCAACAAAAAATCTTTCATAACAAACAGTTCACCTAAAATGGCCGACTTATTTTTATACATTAAGATGATGATAATAATAATTTGGGAACCGATCCCGCCCAATTGTGTTAGGATTCAACTCTTCTTTGTTTCTTCATAATACCTTCATTCGGAAAATTACTCATCTTCATATGCACATGAATAATTTTTGTAACTTTTCTTTGTAAAAAACAAAAGTAAAAGCCTTAACAACTATCGAAAATGAATACTTGGTCACTGGGACACCAATTACTATGGAATTTTTCAGCATGTCACTCAGCGTCTTGCTTACTCCTCTCCCGGGATAACTTGGATGTGGCTTCAGAGCTTCCTTGTTGTCAGTAGAAGTTGTTTACAGTTTTTGATGGAAGGAGGACTGTTCACTGTTTGACTTCCGCTTCTGAATTCATCCCCACGTGTTGGTCAGGAAACTAGGGTCGACGCTAGTTCTTTAGAAAGGTCTTGGACCACTCAATACTCTCTCTTATACAAGTTTGAGGTAGAGAGTCAATGCCGCTGATTTCTTCCAGAGTGGAGCTATGAGAGTTTGGTATCAACAGAGTACTAAGATTACTCATTGGATCATCCCATCCGATGATTGAAGGATTCAAATAGAGTTCATTAGAACAGAGTATTAACTCTGGATGAAGTCCCAACTTGCAGCTTGGGTCTGGCTCCTAAATTGTATCAGTTTCAGGGGAGGGGGGAAAGTCAGCCATAGTTACTCCTGTGCTAGCTTGCATGTGGTCAGAACAGTATTCCAAGTGATTTCTTTTCTGATATCAATTACGAATTTGTACATACATTTTTTCATGAGGTTTTCCAACGTCAACATCCTGCTATCATGAGATTCTAACTGATGATTTATTGTGTCATTCAGTCATTCACACAAATTGAGTAGTAGAGTTTTGATAACACTCCATGATTCAACTAGCAGAATTTAATTTATAGATTTGAGGAAGTGTGATTTCCACTCCGTCTGTATGTATGTTCCGTTTGACCGCTCACATATTCTGTCCGAATTCATAATAAGGTAATTTTGTTGGTGTATGTTCTGCTTCTCATGGCAATTGAAAATTTCCTGGTGTCTATATAGGGCGTCTTTGAACACCCACCCAGAAATGCTTTTCCTCGACATTATTTCCATACTCCTTCTGTTATTTCCCTCAGAATTGTTTCCTTTTTCATTACTCTCGATCTCATAATTTTCACAAGCACTGCTATAGCTACCATTTGATATTATACATTTTCAACCTTCCCCCTTTTCTTCCGTCAATTCCGTCTCTTTATCCCTTATTAAATCTGTCGTGGTATGGTATGAAATAGAGGAACCTCATTTAAATTCAAACATTTACAATCTGATCTGGATCATTCAGACATCAACATTCTTTGTGAATTTAAGAACTGTAGGACTTTTCTCTAGAGTCATTATATTTACGGTAATACCTACTGACATTATAAAATTCTCCACAGGATTTATAATTAAGTTGGATCTTTATTAATCAATAGACCCCCCACACCAAGAATTCACAGAACTGAATTATGTATTTCAAATTCATTTGTAGGGGCTGGTTTTGGAAACGTGCATGAAAATGTGACATGTGTGGTCAGCGACGAAGTTCGCTCCAAACTGCGAAAGCGGAAGGAAATGCCGCCACGAAATGTTAAATGCCTTTAATTTCTAATTTCTTTTAGGAATTCAAACCTAGAGATCACTTCCCAAACTGTAGGGGTAACGATCTTTGTGAATCTCCAGAAATAATCAAATCTTATACTTACTGATTTTTTCAGAATAATGTGATAATTTTTTGCAGAGACAATCGCGACGGTCAACTATGAACCTTATTTTAGTCTGATTTTATTTTCCATCTCTTTCTAACTGTTGCTTTGCCATTGGTCGCATTCAACGGACGAAACCCATTTTCAACTACAAACTCAATACGTTTTGGGAGTAGTTGCAATTTGTGCTAGGTATCGGTAGCGGAAGCTGAGAAAAAAAAGTATAAATACCAGATAGATAGTCGTTTAAACTTTGAAGAGAAATTATTCGATTTTTGGTGGAGGATGAGAATGATTTTATTTTCTCTGCAAACTAACAATTGACAGAAAATAAAAAAGGGGAGACAGCGAACGTTCAACATGTTTCCGATCGCTACCGGTAGGTAGCAGTAGCGCTTTGTCCTTCGTCCGCTGAATGCGACCAATGTCTAGAAGTCTAGATGGCACGAAAATCCATGTCGGAGAAATCTTGACTCATCGTCAACCTATTTGAAACATTTCAACAATATTTTTTCATTTTGTTCGACCTGTTACCGTTATAATGTGAATCTTGACGAATTTCAATACGTAGAACATTTTTTAGATATTTTGTATTCAGCAAAAAGCTTGTAGAGTTAGAAAAGTCTTGGAAAGATAGAAAGCAATTCAACGAGTTTTTTTTACAGCTTTCGTGATCCGCGGATGTCCCGATTATTTCGTTTTTTCTCTCTGGAACAATCTCTCAAGATTTGTTTGTGGTAACCATACGAAAAAGGAACTTCACCTTTTTCGTCTCATCTGAGAAAACTTGAGAATGTGTTGGTTATCACTTATTTCCAGCAATACGAAGTATACACATTGTGACACTGGCGTCGATAAGGGGGGGGTAATGGGGGTAATTACCCCCCCCAGGAAAATATTTACCTTCGAAAAATAAGTAATACAATCATTACATAGAAACATATCATGACAATATACTACATCCTAATTTTTTTACCCCCCCCAGAAAAAATCTCTAGCGACGCCCTTGCATTGTGAATTCTCGAGAATGGCAGAACTGTAAATAGGAGAAAATATTGGGGGTGGACTGGATGGTTTATTTTCCGAATCAGTCCCTATGAGCGGCGTTCATAAACACAGATAAAGCCCCACAGGATTGCCAGCTCCATTTTCCTTACGAAATGTATGATCTCTTGCATTATGTAAATCTTTCGTGTAATTTTATCTTGGCGCAAAGACCCGAATCATCGTTCCTTATCCCGTAAACTAGATTTACGTCTTCTTTTGACGGCCCTCATGAATTTCCTCAAACAAGTCACGCTTGCCGACGTAAGCTCATCATTTCTCCGAATTTTCTCCCGTATATAAACAGTATAAATTCCGGATCTTCTGTACTAGGTCAGCATAAAGTCCTTCGGATTTCTTCTCATTAGTGTTCCAGATATAACGATCGTGAAAGTTTTTGGGTAGCAGATAATTCAAAGCGGTTGTCCCAACACAAATGATGCAATCGAAACATTTCTGGAATAAATTGCTGAATATTCACATTTGAAAAAATACAAAGATAAAAAATTTCTACGACAAACACCACATTGAAATCTTGACAATTCGGGCAAGTCCTGATCTAACCTTTACGTATAATTTAAAACACCAAATTCAATTCAGTGAATCAACAGTGGGAAATGTCTTATATGCAACATAAAAATGAAATAAATCATGAGTAACATAAATAATAAGTCAGAACTGGTCTTTTCCTGCTTTCCTCGTTTTGTGATAGGTAACACTTTTGCTCCAAATTGCTTTATGATATTCACTTACCCATTTTTCCTATTACATGACAAATTTCGTTAAATTCATCTTCATTAATTGATATTAATAATATATATAATATTGCATGAATAATTGGAGCTTCTGATTCTGATACAGACTCCGAAACGTTATAAAGTTTGAAGTGTTATTTTCTGTTTCATTTTCGGCGACGATGTTCTGAAAGTATTTGGCCACTGACAAATTAGTACATTAGTACACGAAGGGACTTTTCTTCTATCATTCATAAAAAATTTCTAATTGATTTTGTTTTTTAGACAGAGAGAGAAAACTCTGAATACATTTCAGAAATAGAAGAATGTGTACCTGCTTATGTCAAAAATTATGTTTGTAGTAAACATAATAAGTGGGTATGAAAATCCGAATTGATACTTCTGAGTTATCAAATCGAAGTTCCTCAATTGAAATTTCATGGAAACCTGCTTCCCTTCGAACATTCAATCAACCTGAATTAACTCTTTTCCGAATTTTTTCGAGTTCAGTATCTGAAAAGAAACTCATTATCATTCGGTTTAATTCTCAGGAACTATTCGCGATAAGCTCGAAAGAAGACAGAAAAATTTCCGAACTTGTTTGTGAAACTCTGCCGGTATTCTTAAAGCATTTTCGTGGAAAACTTGAACGGGAACTTTCCGGAAGTTGGGAATAATCAGCGGGGTACGGTTAATTGAATTATTTTCGCGAAAAAAGTTAGATTAAACAAGTCGGACAAGCTCGCTGGAACAGATAGCAATCTTTTTCATCTGCTAGGCCTCTGCCAATACACCTTGAATCGGCAATAAAATCGCGTCCTGATTCAACAAAGGACAGCGAACATTGATGTTGAATAAATGTATAAAAGTACCTAATAAATGTATCAATGATTCCATAAAACGGATTCTCTAATTCATTGAATTTCTTTTGAAATTGATGGAATATTTCCATGAATATTGTTCAGTTATTTTTGCATTGCAAAATATCAATTGGCAGAACTGTTGTAGAAATTTGACAAACAATTAATGAATCCGTGGCAGGATAACAACATAATATAATGAATAAATATTATCATGAAAACTGTGCGAGACTGAGCTATTTACGCATGATTTCATTTTACAAGATTTGGCAAATTGGATTTATCACAGAATTAGGAAAAATAAATTTTTGATAGTATCATTGAAATTTTCCTCGAAATTTTCCTTCTGAAATATTCAAACTTGAATTTAAGGCGAGCTGTATGAATATACATGTGTGTTTTTGATGAACAAACATGCACAATGCATACGCAGGGTACCTACGATTACCACAAAAACAGTTAATAAAACATCGAATTCAAAAATATTAGGCATTAATATAATCCTTCTTTAGATTGAGGATCGATAACATCTATCAATCATACCTTAAAATTACGATTTTATTGATATTCTTAAGAGTATCAAGTAAACTTGACTTCTAAATTCAACGGTACTACAGATTTGTTACGTGGATCAAATCGAACTAAGGCGCGCGCGGCAGCTTGCGAATGTCACTGATACAATCAGGCGGGGATTAAATAGTGATATTGAGGTGACTGAGAAGCAATTTTTGATCATATAGAGATATAATGGTCTACTGTTACATTTACTCTAGGCCACCTTATTCTAATTTATTCCATCACTTCTTGAATATTGTAGAAATTGTCTCGGAAATTGTTAATTGTAATTTTTTTTTTGGACGAAATAAACTATGTTTTCGTCTGGTATTCATTTCATAACCAGATAGAACGACTCATAATGAGGGATGCATACTCTGGATATTAGGCAGCAGTATAGTCAATATCTTATCAATATCGGATAATGCTTCAATAATAATGACCACAACGATCACTAGTGAAAATTTCAATGCGTCATCCAATTTTGATCTAACTGACGCCTAACTCGGATTCTTGGGATGAATAGAAATGAAGAATTTCAATTTCGTATTGCCACTACTCAAGGTAATAAGGATTATTTCTCGAATTATTCATTCGTCGTTTCGTTTTTCGATAGAGCAGAATTTATTGAATTTCCCCATCGAGCGTTAGTAGGTTTTTTCTGTAGGTTTCATTCTCATCAACTAATGGTTTTAATATCCTCTGATTGCAGGGATTCAAGCTTATGGACACCAAGAAGGAAAAATGAATGAGCTTATTGAATGCTCAAATCTAAAATGGGGGTAATTCTGAAGTCGATAACTTACCATTTCATAGTTAAGAAAATGATACCTAATTGATGTCAATAATACTACAATATAATTATCATTTATTCGATTGGGGGTTTTGCATCTTTCAATAATTAAAATGAGAAGAGTGGACACCAGGAAACCTAATCCTTCCAGTAATCGTCAAATCCAATGGAAAATAATTCTAGTGTGTTTAGTAAAAGTTATTGTGGAATTTCACCTTAAGGTTCTGTTGAAAGTGGGGATCGTCCTTGTGAATAGAACTTCAGATGAAAAACCTGAAAGAACAGAGAATACGAAAACAACCATTTGAGCAAGAACATCGAAAAACACTTAATATTCACCGAGAGGTTCAATTCGTTTTTGTCGTAGGAATACTGCAGCAATCTTTCAGGGTTTCTGATCAAATCAACGTGAACATTAGAGGTTGTTTAAATTCGAACTTGACCTGCTATGTGAAATATGAAATGTCTACTTTACAATTCTGGAGCTTCATCCTCAATTATTCCAATAGCATACCGAACGGCACCGTAAGCAATCAAAGATGTCACCGCTAACATTTCGGCATTCCGGAACCCAAACACCGGTTACGTTGACTGCACAGATATTTATTAGGCAAATATTACGTTTAGGATGAAACGGGGTTGTTTACATTCCCTCCTGATGGAAGCTCCTAATTGATAAATTTCCTCATTGATTATTCCCGTCAAACGACCCGAACCTCCTGGATTCGAAGGCCGGATCCTCGATGCCGCCATTTTGTCTTCAATTATTTGCCGGATCCGGCCTGAGACCCAGTCGATATCAGACGGATGTGCATGGATTAGATCCAAGTATGTATGGAGATTGAATTCGATTCAGTCATGTAATGCATATTCCGAATTAGGAACGAACAACAGAAATTTGCATACCGTGGGGTACACTTTGTCTTGATTCCGACTCCTGCTCAATGGAATTTCATAACTGACTTTCGATCAAGATGGAGTGGATCTGTTTTATTTAATGTTTTTTTTCAGGTTTCCATAACCTAGTATTCAGTTCGATGTTTTTCATTATGTTTCAATAAATTATCGCGCAAAATTGTTATATGTAGAAGTTTGATATGCTAGCTGCTAGAGATATTTCAATTAAATTCAGTCAGGGCCGTAGCGAGAAGAAAAACCAAGGGGGGGAGAAATACAAATTTTTAAAACTCCACCAGCAAAATTTCCCAACTTTCGAATAAATGAAACCCTAAGGAATGGTTCCTAATATCTATTTTCTTACTCAGCTATCTAAAGATGTGTTGAATTCTTATGACAAATGAACATAAACAAAAATTGATTTTAGTAAATATAAAAATTAAAATGAGACAGTTTTTTCAACAACACGCACACATCCGTGTACAAGTCGGACTATGCAGACAAGCTTGAGCATGTGCTAGTAGGCCCATAATGAATTATCCTCTTTTACATTGGTTTTTTGACTTTCAATTCATTTTGATGAAAATGAGACAACAATATTTTCAACGATTCAAATGTTTTTATTCAATATTCACGAAAAATTTTGAAGGAGAAATCCTATATCCTTCTCCTGGTTCTTTTTAATTTCTCAATTCCTCTATCTTTCTTTTCTCTCCTTTTCATTTTTATGAATATTTTTACTACTGCTTTTTTCTAGCATGAAATTCACCAACTTTTCCAAGTCGAAGAAGCAGAGAAAAAGTCTGAAGGGGAAATCCTATAACGTTCTCCTGGTTCTTTCTCATCTCTCATTCCCTCTCCATTTCTTTTCTGTCCTTTTAATTTTGATTTACTTTTTCACTACTTCTTTTTATCTTCATAGCCCTTTTTCAAGTGCAGGAAGAAGAGAAAAATTCTGAACGGAAAATCCTAACATGGCATGGCGACGGCCCTGAATTCAGTATATAAATACAGCAGAACTCAAAATTTTATATGAAGGGTTGTGCTATTGAAATGTACAATCTCCACTCTTCATGAATTTTGAGGAAACATGATTACCCTGTGTAGATATAAGGATTCATGCAACCATGATATACACTATTAGGTGTACAACTTTGCTTAGGCCGTTTTGCTATAGCTGGTTGTAGCGGTAAGCGATAATTGAAATGAAGTGGTAGTAGATGCCATACAATAAGCTTAGGTGTTTGTAAACAGTTTTTCTCGATTAAACATGTCAGTATATAAGCCGAATTCTCGTCATTTGCGGCAGGTTTTAATTTTCTGCTTTAATATGAAGAACTCTGTGGCTGAGGTCCATCGAATGCTCTCAAATACCTATGGTGAGGCCTCTATTATTGAAAGAACATGCTGAGAGTGATTTCAACGCTTCAAGAACTGCGATTTCAACGTCGAAGACCAGCATGGAAGAGACAAGTTTAACGAAGATGAACAGTTGGAGGCATCACAGACTGAAACAATCACAGCCGATCGTTGTCGAACGTAATGAATGCATTTGAGCCAAGCATTGAAAGGCAAACGGTCGCAAAAGAACGAGAGACATGATAAAGTGATTTTATAGCATGAGAATGCTCGACCTCATTTTGCGAAAGTGGTCTAAACATGCTTGGAATCTTTGAAATGAAAGTTCTACCCCACCCGCAGTATTCCCCAGACGTTGCTCCTTCGGACTATCACTTGTTTCGATCATTGACACACGGCCCGGCTGACCAGCAGTAAAAAATTGAATCGATTCAAAACGGGTCCATTTTTTTTAACACGTGATTCGTATGCTGCCCGAAAGATGGGAGAAAGTAGTGGCCAGCGATGGATAATACTTTGAATCATAAATGTATAACTAGGAAACATCAGAAGGAAAATCTCTTCAAGTGATTGAAAAACAAGCTATAATAAAAGTAATCGGGCGAATTAGTACTAAGCAATGTGTTTTTATGAACAATCAAAGAGTATGATCACTATCAAGAGACACTTTCTCATATGTGTTAAGCAATCACAAAATATCAAGCCAATTAGTTACATTAAGTACCGTACTTAACCAATTATGATCAGAGAAAATCAAAATCATTTACCCATTGCTTGAATGTCATAATGGAGAGACTCTTTTATGCAAAGAAAATTAAGAAACTGTACCTAGTTTCTAGTTTATAGTTTTATGGCATTTTGGATTTGTGGATTACGATAAAGAAACTGCAGGGGTGAATCTTTTCCTGCAAATAGAAAAATTACTTACAATACTATACTAGAAGAAAACTACACAAATAATGATTGAAATAGGTTTATCGAATTCAATTAAAATCTATGAGGATATAGAATTTAATGAGGACTGAAGTACTTTGACAATATTTTGTGTTAACTGCTAGGATCACGAACGAATTTTGTGTTATACGGGTTTTGATACTGAACGACTGTTATTTCTAAAATTGGGTTTGTCAATCTCAAATCGTAATAAAGTCAATTTTTTATAGAGCAATCAATAATGAAATAATACTTATAACGCTTGTCTGAATCGGTTCGTTCACAAAATCTGTCTGATATCCATTTCTAATTATCAATTTTTTTCATATCGAATATGATGAAGCGATCTTTTTTTATTGGATAATAACATGGATTTTTATCAATGCACCCAGTATCTACTCATGTGATCGTATCCATGTTTTTGTCCAATGAAAATTAACATTAGAAGCTGTCACAAGTCTTCAGTAGACGTCTGAATCTGAATCTTTTGTCAAAAGCTTTTTCTCCAACAACATGTATTATTTTTGTGTCCATTTCAACCGTCGTCGTTCTTTCATTCTCGACGTTTCGCTAGTCTGAGTGTCTGGCATCTTCAGGATTAATACTTTCAGGAGATGTTCTCGCTGAAATGAGCTATCTGATTTTGACAAGTGACATTGAACGATGGCAGCAAAAGCCTCAACCAATTCATACTCCGTATTTATTGAAAATCAAAGGTAATCGTTCATGTATTTCTGGAAAATGGATCGACAAAACTGATACAGTTGATTATCTTCACCTCTGAAATTTCATGAAAGAGGAATGCTGAGATAGTACTTGGAGCTCGTTCGGTTTTTATTAATTTTTGAAAACATGTTCGGTTCTTAAATGAACGCGATTGTTTGAATATCTGAGATCTTTCCAGATTTGCGCCTGAAGCATTGCGACGGTATCATCAAAGTGTCAGTAAGACACCTTGGACCAATGAATAAAAGTTATATTGATTTTCTGCCACAGCATCATAAATATCGCGATATGAAGTCCAAACTCCGTGGCTCCGTGACTTGATTTCGCGAAGAGTCGAACAAGTGAAATGCTGGGCCACCTTCAATACGGGTCGTCATATTTATTTATTTATTGAAACACATATTACAATATATGGATTAACGGGTAACCCCCTATTAGTACAAGGATGAAAACAAATTTACAGAAATCATCAAATAATTTCACAAATACATCGTGTAGTATCCCTAACAAAAATACAATTGAAAAAAAATGTGATACATACACCACCAAGAGAATACAATTAAAGTTCAGCAACTCCATAATCATTAATGTCCTAATTCAATACTGAATCGACGTCCTCAACAAATTTTTGACTTTAGATTTGAACCTACTCAAAGAACCCTCAAAGAAATCGATATCATTTCCCAACGTACTGACAAGATGTAACACTCTATTCATAAAAAAATTTGCATTATAATTGTTGTTACTCAACGAACTTCGAAACAATGGAGTATTCCTTGTTATTCGACCAGGGACATTGAAATTTATCAGACTTAAGAGCTCAGGGCAGTCCAATGTCCCATTCAGAAGGTTATATAGAAAGTACAGATCTGCGGCTCGACGTCTCAACACTAGATGTTCGAGGTTAAATTGGTTACGAAGTAACACGTGATTTGCGCTATTGTTGAGAACTCGGAGTCTATATGCCAAACATCCCAAAAATTTTTTCTGTACTCTTTCTATAGTTGATATATCGCACGCATAATGAGGTGACCAAACGCATGAAGAGTACTCCAACAATGGCCTCACCAAGGCACAAAACAGTCTGACAACAGTATGTAGGGAAAATGAAGTTGTCGAACGGAGCATTACACCCATTGTTCTGAGTGCCCTAGAAGTGATATGCTGGAAGTGATCCTTAAAATTAAGTCGCGAGTCTAAAAGGACACCTAGATCGTTCACACATCTGACTCTGCTCAAAACAACGCCATCCACCTCATAACGAAACTCAATCGGAGCTCTAGAGCGGCTAAAGGATATTATCTGACATTTTTGGATATTCAACGGTAAGAAGTTAGATTGTGCCCAGTCAGAAAACATGTTTATTTGACGTTGGAGAAAAAGTGCATCGTTTACATCCCTAATCTTCATGAAAAATTTTGAGTCGTCCGCAAAAAGCAAAATCTTCGTTATGAGACAATCGGTTATATCGTTAATGAATATCTTGAACAGCTCAGGACCAAGATGTGAACCCTGAGTTACACCAGAGCAAACTTCGATGATTCTCGACGAAAAATTATGATAACACACCATTTGTGAGCGTCCACGAAGAAAACTAGCGAACCAGGAAAGCAATGGTCCATGTACACCGACCGCCTCCAATTTTGACAGCAACAAATTATGGTTGACCACGTCAAAAGCTTTGGAGAAGTCGGTGTACACTGCATCGAGCTGTGCTCCGGAATGGAAAGCATCAAGTATATCTCTGATGAGCAGAATTAAGTTAGTTGTTGTAGACTTTCCGCGACAAAAACCGTATTGTTCGTTCATAATTATTCTGTTAGTATGCCAAGATAAGTGCTTTGAAACTAGAGAATCCAACAATTTCGGTATAGACGATACAAGACAAATGCCTCTGTAGTTTTCAACATTAGTTCTATCTCCTTTCTTAAACGTAGGAATCACATAACTACGTTTCCATACCGAGGGAAAAATACCTAATTTAAGTGACATATTGAATAAGCCGCAGAGAGGGGCGGCCAAAGTACTAACGCAGTTTTTTAAAAGGTAATTTGGCACACCATCAGGACCACTACCAAGCTTGGGCTTTATGCTCGAAATAAGCTCGAAAATTTCAACCGTTGTGAACTGGCAAATATCAATATCCACTGTCCGCTCATACTGACAATTATTTGGCACTACAATGTCCCCGCTGTATACCTCAGAGAAAAAATCCGCAAAAAGATTTGCCACCGTTACACCATCCGATGATGTGACTCCCTTGAAGTTCATACGACCGGGAATACCCTGGTTACCTTTACGAGATCTTATAAATTTCCAAAAGTTCTGAGGGTCGTAATTTAAATTATTCTCGATTTCCTGGATATGACGGATATAGAGTGTGTCTGAAAGGATTTTACACTTTTTACGCAATTCACAAAACTGTCCATAATCCAAGTTAGTTCTTGATCTCAGATATCGCTTATGAGCCCGTTTTTTGCAAAATATTAAACGAATTAATTGCTTGTTGAACCAGGATGGAAAACTAGTTGCAGTTCTTATCTTAACAGGGATAAATCTTTGCATACCACAATATAATAGTTCATAAAACCTAGAAACAGACCCGTCCACGTCTCCAGCATCGAGGGACCAATCGCACATAGAAAAGTATTGATTGAGGCCTATATAGTCCCCTTTATAAAAATCAAAGAGTGGTGTCTCGACACAGGAAGACCTGACGGTGTTTGGTGAACAGGTGACCTGAAACTGAAGCGGGCAATGGTGCATATCTTGGGACTTAAGAGAATCGGAAGCCAACATAATTTCAATGAGATGATCATTTGTATATACTAAGTCCAAAAGAACATTACGTCTATTCACTATTCTGCACACCTGAGAGAGTCCCACATAATCCATTGATCCACAGAAGTCGAACAAAGAAGTGTCATCACTCAAAATGAACCTCTCAATCGACCATCTGGCACCAGGAACATTATAGTCACCACAAATGAAAATTCTCGAATTGGGATGGCGGAGCGAGACTTCTTCCACGGACTGGCCATGTGCTGTATAAACTGTCTCGTCCGAGTTCGGAGGTACGTAAACTGCACCGAAAATGAAATCATCCGAACCAAACGTTACGTGCACGAACAATTGTTCAACAGACTCACACGAATGCTTCACGATTCCCGAGCAGAATGAAGACCTAACCAGAATAGTTACTCCTCCTCCTCTAGTCTTCTTACTGTTTTTAACATTCCTATCCATTCTGTAAACACTGAAACTACTCGGACAAACTTCAGCATCATTAATTCCATCATCCAGCCAGGTTTCGGTAAAAATCAAAATATCATAAATGCTGCAATTCAAACTCTCAAATATGTTGTTTAGTTTCCCCTTGATACCACCCATATTTTGGTAGTACACCATGAAATCCTTAGGGGGCTTCTTTAGTTTTTTTGTGAAATAGAGACAATTGCAGGAATCCCCCGAATGTATCTTATTGTAACTGAGTCCTCACCTGCTTTTTTACGTTCTTCAAGTTTATGACGCAACTCGGTTAGATGAGCTCGCTGTGCATCTGTGGAATCAGCTGCTATAGACAGTCTCCGGCCATAGGACTCCATCAACTTCTTCCTATTCTTCAATATACTACTCGAAACATCGGCCGAAGAAAATACAACTTTTACAGGTCTGTCCCTATTGGTCCTTTTACCAACTCTAACTACCTTGTTGACGAGGTCGCTCGCAATATTGGTCGGCTTCAGTATATCAGTAACAACATCGATGTCATGCTGTATCCTCACCTCCAAACTTTCACTACAGGATTCGGGTATATTGAACATCATCACATTTCGTGATCTCTTTCGTCGCTCCTCAATCTCCGAAATAATTACTTCGGACTCCATTGTTCTCCCAGCCCGGAGCTCAGTCACCTCCCGCTTTACATCCTCCAATTCCAACTTAAGGGCCTTATATTCTTTAGTCTGGGTGGTGAACTCCTTCAACAAGTCTGAATACATTTTTTGCATGTTCTTCAACTCAAACATAATATCCTCCAAGGTAACCTGTTTACACGGGATGTCGTCGACAACATCCCCAGAACATTCCTCACAGCTCCAAGTTGACTCGCGTTTTCTTATTTTGTCGAAAAGGTCATCGTCTACTTTAGTGCAAGTTTTGTGGAACCAAGATTCACAGTCCCGACACTGTACCTTATGGGCGTTACGAACAAGCTTACTCCTACATGATGCACATTCCATTGAGGCCATCTTTATCAAACGATATGAAATTAAATGTTGTCGACTAGTTAACCGTTCGTGTATGGACACCTTAAGAGTTTAGCGCAAAACCGAACACAACAGCTGACAGCGTATCTCCTCGAACCAGCAAAAACAGAACAGTAAACAATTTAAGTTTTTACACAACTGTCTCCTAATAATGTCAATCCGCAATACAAAATTTTCACTACCCACAACAGCGGTAACGACCAATTGACTGTGAAGATCTCACAAAATAATTTTAGATTTTAATTCGATAATTTCAACAATTAGGGAACCTCGAAACACACGTCAACTCCAGATGATTTCTCCAAGTTAGCATATTGATTCAACTTTTTGTTTACACAGGGTGCGATATTGTGTAGTTCGTTGCCTCAGGAAGTCGGAAGGAAATCTTCATCAAGCTCGTATATTTCGTGAAAGAAATATCTTTTCTCTATTTCAGTATCGTAATGAGTTCATAACAGTACTGAAAGTAGAGCTGTAATGAACTCATTACAACATTGTTTTCAGTTTTATTTTTCGTTTTTTTGTTGTCAGTACTGACCTCCGATCCTATCAATTTTCAAAACATATCAATTCACATTCCGTAATTTGTCAAATTTCATAAGTCACACCAACTGCCAAGATACAATACACATTCTGAATTTTTATTTGACTTTCGAGAGTACTTCACAAAACTTTACTGAAATAGAGAAAATATCGCCTAATACTCGTTGCAGAAGGCAATTCTAACACTCATCCTTTCGAAAACTCGCTCCTTCGTCGTTAGTTTTCGAATTTCGAATTTGTGTTGGAATAGGAGCTTATACTGCAACTTGTTTTAGAATACACTATAATATTCCAATGATGATCCATTTCTATGAATTTTTGATGAATGGAATTTGATTTCGCGTACATCTCGAATCTTTCGTCTTTCGTCTTTCTTTCACCTGAAATATCGAAGTTAAAGAGAAAAATGATTTTCTTCCAGGATTTGCACACAGGAAAAAACTGTCATCAAATTAGTTCGTCCTGTTGTTTGTGGGTTCATTGTATTTTTAATTGAACAATTATTCAAAGAAAAAAATTGTATTTTCTATAAATATAATCTATCAATTTCAATGGAAGAGAAGCAAGAAATTTTGCATTGCGATTTAAAAGTATGCTGCACCTAGAAATTGGTGCACGTTTCCTCTCAGAATGGATCGATCTTGACTCTTAGCGTTCCTTCATTTTCGCTTGAGCTGTTCAATTATTTTCTTCTTCATAAGTTTCTTCAGTATGTAATAATGTTGAATTGCAGATAGTGAAAGGCACAATCGACTAAAAATTAAGTGGATAATTGGAGTATTTATCACCTTATATTATATGCAATTTCTTAAATAATGTTTTTGATGATCAAAGTAAATAAATTATTGTGACGGTTCCATTCGTCTTTTATCCCTACTCTGCAATTGCAAGATTTGACTCCACTTCTGTGTAACTAACCAGTTTGAAAATTCATCAAAACTCAGTGAAAAACTTCTCAAAAAGGAATTTCACAATAAAAAAACAACACAGAACTAAACTTAGCTTCATCACTCATGCGTGACGTCACTGGATATACAACCAACCACAGCAAATTTCCTTCTCAATTGGAATTTTGCAAATCATCTTATCTTAAATACCATATTTAGTTTCATACGAAGTGAAATTTTTCCTATGACAATACCCATCGGGATGTCCAGTCTTGCCACATTTCCAATTTAAAGAAATTTTAGCCGCTCAGATGGGCAATTTCTCGCTCGATGGCTCATAGTTCTCCAAGATAAATTTCAATGTGATATATTTCTGATGATTCACATTAAATAATGTATAATTTACCTCACAAATAGGGTGAGTTGAGCAATGATATGGAACAAGTGGCACAGTTTCAAATTCGAGCCAAAACACAGCTCTATTCGAATTTGTTATTTTTCAAAATTATACATACCTAAATAATCAAAACCGTACTTGGTGACATTGACACTGCCCATATCAATCAATTCAATAAAACTTTTATTAAACGAAATCATCAAATTAATATGTCCCCAGGTTAATTTCGATGGTAGAGTGATACAAATTTTCGTACTGAACGTTCTTCTGAGGAATCTTCATTAGTAGGAGGAAAACCTTCGGTGATGCACGACCCGGTGAAGCTAATACTATTGTTTTGGAAGGCATGAACATTTGGTGGCTCTCATTTCTTAAGTCTTGATGTTTTCTGAATTGTGACATGAAAATATTTCGTTGCTCGATTAACTGGTATCTGCATATTCGAAAAACAATATTGCAATATAAAGAAACATTTTAATTAAAGCCAATTTTTTTGGTATTGAGAAAAAAAACTAAATAAGTTCGAACTCAACAATTACCTGATTTAACTATTTGAACTATATTCATCATGAAGAAATTTACTCTTTATATTCGTTCGACGCTAAATAAATAATGCGTGTTGAATTCATTTGTTGAGTTAGTCCTTTTTGTATTCTGGTATGTCAGCGAGCGATGTAAAATTTGAGATATATGTGACACTTGCCGTCTGTAACCACCGCTCATCTAGCTGTGTTATATTCTGAGTATTTTAAAATTTGATTAAATCGCTGTGTACCTAGTGTGTAGGGATTTTAGATATTGATTAGCTTTTAACGAATAGAAATCGAACATGACTGATTGAATTAGGTCAAAATTGTGAGATCCGCAACTACAGAGACAAACAGGCATGGTCGCCCAGCTTCTGTCGAAAAATTCAAGAAGCCTAATTTCGTTATTTGTTGCGACATCGTTTAGGTCGTATCGTAAAAGTTTGCCGACCTGGGTGAGTCGCAGCTGTTTCCTCGCGATCGTAATCTTGTTATTAATATTTCATCGAATCCCGAGTTTTCCGGAATTAGTGGATCTGTCGATTTGCTGGACCGGAACATGATGTATCGTCTTGTTGGACTTCCCTGCGGAAGCATTTCCTTTGGAGCTTTTTCGTGCTGTTACTTCTCGAAACCGCAGTTGACGTTGAGCTTAATAGGCTGAAATATGGGGTCTCGAAGTAGGTCTTTCGGAGGATTCTGGGATCTGGTTCGTGTTTATCACGGGGAAAATGGAAAAAGTAAATATGCTTCTGAATGAAGGACGACGTTTCCCCAGAGTATGTTATGGAATTTTCACAGCAGTTGCAAAGCTCCTCTTTCGCGATAATTCCCTAAGATTCCTTGAAAAGCAACGATGACCATACTTTGTCGCAGATAATCTTTCAATTTGGAGACTTCAGGAGAGAAGATCAATCACTTCTGAATGAAATACAACATCGTCTACAACACTAAAAGGGAATGTTAGTTATCATACAGATACCGTCGAAATCAATATGGATGCAAAAACAGGATATATAAATATATATATATATATATATTAGACTGATTCAAAAAAATCGACTTTTTTTGTTTTCACGAAACCCCCCCCTAATTATCTTCAGGGTATCGAAAAAAGACCTTTGTGAAAATATCAGCTCCAAATAATAACATTTAGAGGTCGCTCATCAATTATTTCTATTTTGCCTACTAATAGCAGGGGAAAAATTTCTTTTTTCAATAAAAAATTCCTAGAACACAAACCAATAGGCGGATTTCTTTGTGTGATACATTTTCGTATAGGCAATCAGATACTCTACAAATATGTCCCTTACGATATTTCGATAAAACAGCCGCTTCAAAAGTTATTCGATTCGATGCTAATATTGAGGTATTTTTGAAGAAAAAATTTATTCAAAAAAATTGACTTTACTTGTTTTCACGCAACCCGCCTTATAATCATCTTCAGGGTATAAACAAAAGCCGTCTGTGAAAATATTAGCTTTGAATATTAATATTTAGAGGTCGCTCATCGATAGTTTCTATTTTCGCTGCTGATGGCAGGAAAAAAATTCTTTTTTCAATAAAAAATTTTTTGTTCACGGACCAATGGACGGATTCCACTGTATGATACATTTTGGTGTAGGGAACTAGATACTCTACGAAAATGTTCAATACGATATCTCGATAAAACCACTTATTTGAATTTTTCTTTCCAAAATACCTTAATATAAGGTATTAATATAGAGGTATTTTTGAAGAAAAAGTTCGAATAACTTTTGAACGAGCGGTTTTATCGAAATATCGTACGAGACATTTTCGTAGAGCATCTAGTTCCCTACACGAAAATGTATCACACAATGGAATCCGTTAATTGGTTCGTGAAGAAACATTTTTTTATAGAAAAAGAAAATTTTTTCCTGCTATCAACAGAGGAAATAGAAGTCATCGCTGAGCGACCTCTAAATATTAATATTCAAAGCTAATATCTTCACAGGCGCCTTTTTACGATACCCTGAAGATAATTAGAAATAGAATTTCTTGAAAACAAACAGAATCGATTTTTTTGAATATTTTTTTTTTTCAAAAATACCTCAATATTAGCATCGAATCGAATAACTTTTGAAGTTGCCGTTTTACCGAAATATCGTAAGGGTCATTTTTGTAGAGTATCTGATTGTCTACACGAAAATGTATTACACAATGAAATCCGTCTATTGGTTTCTGCTCTAGGAATTTTTTATTGAAAAAAGAAATTTCTTCCCTGCTATTAGTAGGGAAAATAGAAATAATTGATGAGCGACCTCTGAATATTATTATTTGAAGCTGATATTTTCATAGAGGTCTCTTTTCGATACCCTGAAGATAATTAGGGGGGGGTTTCGTGAAAACAAAAAATGTCGATTTTTTTGAAACAGTCTAATATATATATATATATATATATATATATATATATATATATATATATAGGAGGGAAGTCCCTCCCAAACGATTTTGAAATCTATCGAAGTCTGGCTCTTTTCAAAACAGAACATGAATTGGAAGTTCTATTAATTGTATTACACAATGGAGCTGTCCAACAAATATCGTTTTTTGAAATTCCCATAAAAGCTGAGAAAAGAGTGAAATTAAGCCCGATACCCCATACCTATTCATATTGTTTATATAATAATGAGCTAGTGCTGACATACATTCACAAAGGGAAGATAAGCTAATATATGATCATGTGTTAATCTGCTGAAAAGTCGTTAAAAATGTTTTACTGAACCTAATTGTTTCATGAAGAACATATACCCAAAAGGATATTTCCGTTTTTTAATTGCCTGAACACCAATTTTGGATAATAAAACGCTCCGCTCCCTCCATGATTGAATAAAGTTTTCGAAGAAAGATCGCAGTTTCTTCTCGCAATCCCTTCTAATGCGGTAGTTGTTTCTTTCATACTAATTAATTGTCATAAATCTTGAATTTAATATCTTTGTATTCATCAGACACTGAAATTGCGTTCGCCCATTCTGTAAAATGTAGAACAATGATGGACGAGCGAAATTATTCGTGAAATATTCGAACTGAAAGGGCGTCATCCGATTTTTATGGGGTGTATTCAACTTTTGCTTCTCATTTTCTAAGATCCCTTCTTTACTGATTGTTTATGTTTTCTAGAGGAAATATTGAATTAAATTTGCCCCTAAAAAAATTACAAATCTAATATAATTGCGACTTAATTTAAGCAAAATATCACATCACATCAAAAAAGGCAGATGTTCATATTGGAAAGAATATTATTTTTTAATGTATGCATTTAGTCAACATCTGAAGATCTCTTAAGTTAAAATATTAATTATAGAAATGATTCTGAATAATTATTCAGATTTTTCAATCATTATATTTGTTCAAGTGTGTATCGAAATCTTGTATATAACCTCAAATAGACATACATAATCTTTGATCGCTACAATTGAGGAAAGAGTATGCCAGAGAATTTCAAGAAAGATTTTTCATTCTGATTCAAAATTTAATCAATAAACGATAACATACAATAAAGAAACCATAACAATATGTACTTGTACGTATAGAGGATTCTCTATTATCTGGATGATTTGTAGTGGGGAAGGTCTTGAAGAAATTCGGAATATATGAAAAGAAGACTCGACTTTTGTATCCTAGCTATTCATTAAAATGAACGAATAAACTCTTCCTGCAAGGTTTCGTATATAGGGTGTTTCAAAAAAAGGTGGTTCCATCGCTAGGAAAGATGGAAAACTGAAAAATAATTGGGGGTTGTTCAGTGAAAAATTTTCGAAACACCATCCGTATTCAAGATGAAGGGCGTTGAAGGGAAAAAAATTATACACATTTTTTACGATTTTGCCGAAACTACTGGCAACTTTCTAAAAAAATTCTATACGAATATGTTTTAGAAGCTAATACATCCATCGAACTTGTTTTTACGTCTGACTTTCATAGTGGGCGCTTCGTATCAAGCAACTTTTTTAAAATTAGATTTATCAAGGAAAATTTCAAGTGAAATTAAACATCATTTAATTTCACATCAAAAAGGTACTCCTGATGAAACTCCATATTGTGTACCATTTTCGGAATATTTTGATTTGAAAGTTATTAATATACAATGCTGGTATGTAATGATTAATGTATTAATCAAACAATCACCATATATTAAAAAAAAAAAGTGGAAATAACATAAAATAGCACTGAGTACTTTTTGTCGGTTAGAATATTGCGTTGAATCTTTAATTCGTTTTTTGGTTATCTATCTTCCATTCATTATTCTTTGTTGGTTGTATGCATATTATGTATGTTGTTGACACTTAATCGCGTTCTATATTTGCGTAAATTTCCCACAACTTTTTCGGGATATATTTTGATAAAACCTTATTGAAAACGCATTGAATAAAAGGGTTACTTCCCTCTAATTTCCATGTTATGTGTTACTCCGATTTCACGTATCGTTTTTGTGGCTTTCGAAAAGGATCATCGGGAAACCTGAAAATGGCGCCGCCAATAACAATAAAACTCGTGTAGCCATAAAATTCATGTAACGCTGTTCCGGAGAGAAGGATGTCGTTGCCGTTACTGGCGACTGGTGTTGGCGGAGATATTAGGCTCAAATTTGCATTTGACATTGAAAAGACGGCTTTCTGGCACTTCGCATTGATATTATTTACATATCGAGGATTGGAGTAGAGGGATGAAGCTGATTCTCGCGTCCATAGGCTTGGAAATACTGTCAGTAGCATTGATTCGACAGGAAGCGATATGCTTTTTCATCATTATATAATATTTTGGCACCCACTCATCCACATACGCGAAATGGAATGCAAATTGGAAAAGATCTGTTGAACGAAGGAGAAAATTTCATTTCACTTCGACTAAATGGATATTTGGCATCAATTTCTTTTCAGCTCTAACAATGAGTTGTGCATATCGAAATTATTTTGTACATTGAACTGGGAAAGCCCAGAACGATGAAATCTTTTCCTTATGGTCTTGTTAATATTTTTATTTCTGTCGTTCTTACTAAACTAAAACTTTTCCACAAAAAATGCTAAAGATTTTCATATTAGTAGTTTTTTTTCGTAGTCATTCAACCGATATCGTATGTAATTCAATAGAAAGTAATTTCGTTTACATAAGGTGTGTCGTTTTGTCATATTTTCAGGTAATTTAATTAAGTAATGCTGTGAAAACCCTGAAGAAATAGAAAACAAATTAATATTAGATGCCCTTATGACCACCCCATATCTACTTTAGGCTTTAGTGAATGATATTGACTCGTCAATCTCTAGATACAAGAGATGTAGAAGTCAATATCATTCTGGAATCAACAGGTTGTGAAGGCAAAAATATTTGTAGATACAATTGTCAATTCCGTTATAGTTTCGGTAACATAGAGCATAAATTAAGCAACAAAACAAATTTGAAAATAAAAAATATCCTAATCAGAAAAAAGTTTAAATAAAACAACAACTCAAGCAGTCCGAAGAACTGAAAAAGTCAAAACGTGAAGAAGCTTTAGGAAGATTGAAAGAATAAGTGAGGGCACAGAAGAAGTTCAGTTCAAGTCATGAAAGTGCTGGGAAATGGGCCAAAAATAAAAAGACGTATGCTAAATATGATAAGAAAGGTAGGTCAGAATTGGCCTACTAAGAACAATACAGCAGAGTTAACCCAGAAAGTCAACACAGCTAGTGATTCAGAAGATGAATATATAATCAAAGATGTTGAAGATGCGACAAATACGTATATGAACCTAAAGTTACTAATTTCATCAACGATTATAAAAAATATTGTTTGAAAAAAATTCTCGAATGAGTGAAATAGTGGAGATGACTCTGTCAGAGGAATCTGGAAATATTGTTGTTGAGAGGATACAATGCCTGGAAAAGTTAATGATGAAGAACGAATAGATAGATAGATCGTAGGAAAACTTCTTTGAATTAATCAGCTACTTCAGAATGGTATGTTGAACTTATGGATGATAATGTCATTTTCGATTAATGAGAAAAAAAAGCAGATGAGATCAAAACCAAAATGGCTCCCACAAAAATCTACAAAAAAATGAATTCCTTTCCTATGGTACACTCGTAGGTCATTATTTTCAGAATATAACTCAAAATTAGAGAAGAAAGAAATTGTGAGCTTCGTCGTTAAATGATCAAAAACGGTATTTCATTATGGTTGTGAGGAAGTGAAAGTCTCAACTTGATTGACTATGAAATATAATGAGATGATGAGGTAAATCACAACTTAACATGCACTGTTGGCCCGAACAGTGATAATATAACATGGCAACAAATTTCATACTGCATATTTGCACCTATTATTTGTGAAAATACTGAACTATCCCTCAAACTTTCTACCCATATCCAATGATTGAATCGAGCGGAATAGCTCGTTTCAATCCATCTGGATTCACATGAAATTCTTCAGGAGCTCATTCTGAAGCTAACAGAAGAGCCAAGGATGAATTTTACGAGAGAGCTGTGCTTTCTTTCCTCGAGGTGAATACCAAAAAGGAAACGATTGTTGTAAGGTGGAAAATGAAGTGCAGTTAAAATTAATGTTATCCGAAATGACTGGTCTCCGTGGAACTATTCAATAAAGGCTGCGCAATAAATTATTTATGATCAGGGTCCCACTCAGATTTATGCATTTGCAATGAAATGCATTACGAGACAATAAAGCCCCGGATATAAAATATTATATTCGTTGATAAATCCTCTACCATTTTCCGTATATCCTCACGCGGAAAATTTTGTAGCCTCCCCATGATGCCCTATTTATCGCACATGAACATCCGATTTATCAGATTGAAACAGATGCTCAACTCCTCCACCTCCCTGAATACCCAGAGTATCTCCGAAGATATATAAAAACAATTCCTAATTAGTTTTTAAAGCAGGTTAGTTATTTTTCAGCCTGTTTGCAATTCAATTTTCTCAACTGTTTTCCAGTAGGATTATTAAGAACATTTCTTCTAAAACGCATGAGGAACTTGAATGAATGCACATCGCCCCATGAAATGTTTCGAATAGCACGTACTCACCTAGTAAAAGTAGTGCATCGAAGTTTTTCTCTAGTTTTATAAATGAAATTCTGATAAAGCGAAATCATAATCGATTGTTGTTCTGGCAATAACACAGTTTTCCGAACATTTTTATTACTGACATTCAAATCTTATAAGGCTCCTGGATTATTATTATTATTATCCAGAACAGGGGTCGTTGTGGCTTTGTTCAGCCTTCTGGGAACTTCGACCGCAAGGATCTTTTGTTCTTTACCCAACTCGTTCATTTAAATCCCAGGAGGCATCCTGGATATGAATAATGTAAATAAAATTCAAGATGATGCAAAAACCCAGGTTATTAATAATAATAATTTATTACTCCAGACATAACAAAGTATATATAAGACAAGTATGAGAGGTCTGGCTATCTTGCAGTTATACCCCTTCTCTATTCTTATTCTAATGTATAGGACAGGTTACAATTGCAAAAATATTTCAAACATTATCTAAATCATCATAATAATATCCATTAACGCCATAAGATACTTCTATAGAAGAAAAGACCTAACAACCGTGTCATTTCAAATTAAGATATCTTATCTTTAGGAAATGACAACATTTCCTCATTTCTAGGATTATAGTAATGAAAGCATAATAAGAATTGTAGATCTTTTTACATACTTAATCAATGTTTGCATCCCACTTTGAATGTCTATCGATATTGGGGTGATGCCGGAATCTAAATTTCGAATAACAAGCGCACTACCATTATTTAAAATCAAGAAGTTAATGCATTCGGTCTTGTCCACATTGATCATGATATCATTATTCAACAAAGCAATGAATCAACAAATCGCACAACCTCTGCAGTTTTTCTAAAGTATCCATAATAACTGCTGATAAGAAATAATCAGTTCCTAAAATTGCACTTATTATTTCGGACAGTTCTCTGGGAGTATTTGACTTATCAATAAACAACTTCATCAAATTCTCAGGAAGATTGTCAACGAATTTTAAAAAAATAGTGGCCCAAAAACAAAGCCTTGGGACACCCCAACAGCTATGTTTACTGGATGAAGAATTCAGAACTCCGACAGATGCTACCTTCGAGGTTACTTCGGTATCCAATACCGAAATACTCAGAATTGGATAAATTCACAGAAGAAACTTCCTCCTTTTCAAATTACTGTAATAACAATTAATATGGGAATTGAATTGCACCCATTTTAAAATATCAATGAATAAAATAGTGAAAAATTTAATTTCACAAGAAATCACAGAACAGAACAGAAAAAAACAGAAAAAAACCGTGAAATTTAATGAAAGCATTATTGATCAATTAACAGTATGAACCGACGATGTAGGATTGGTATGGCATATAGAAGTGAAATCTCGGAAACGACTTAAACTAAAATAAAAGAATACAATTATCAATACTTATACCAATAATTGGATATAACCTACTCCATAACTTTCGAATCAAAATATTTCGAAAACGGCAAACAGTAACGATTTTTATCAGGAGTACCTTTTTGGTGTAAAATTAAATGATGTTTGAGTTCACCTTAAATTTTGCTTGATAAAGCTAATATCAAACAAGTGAGGTTCAATACACGGTACGGACCGGGTAACTAGCGCCCTCTATGAGAGTCAGACATAACCACGGATTCATTGGATTCAGCTTCCAAAACACTTTCGTATACAATTTCTTTGAAATGTTGCCTGTAGTTTTGGCAAAATGGTGCAAATGTATAATTACCTTGAATACGGATGGCGTTACGAAAATTTTGTACTGAACAAACCTTAATTTTTTTCAGTTTTCCATCTATCCTAGAGACGGGATCATTTTTTTAAATCACCCTGTAAATGAATAAAAATCATAGTCAAACTTTCCACAGCGAGTTGTGTTAATTTCATTTCGATTCTTGTTTCAAAAACTTTCTGTCATTGCCAAATTTTTTTAATCAACTAATAGAAAAAATGTAGAAGAATGAATGCAACTTCCTGTCGACAACTGAATAACATTGTTAATCAGATTCATATGATATTATAGCTTCATTTGATATCAGATGTACATACTCTAATTTAAAGTTATAACAATACTAATAATAGGTTTGTTCGCGGGTTCAATTCCGAACCGATTCGTTACCAAGTCCAGAATTAATAAACTAGGCTATATTTCCGAACAGATTCTGACCTAACCTCACTGCGAACGTTCTTGGAATGAAAAAAAGTATGTGTGTTTATTTTCATGATAAAACTCCGTAGCTATATTGGCCAGTCGAAAATATTGAATAATTGTGCACCGTTAAAGTCTAAGAACGCCTCTTCAAAATATTCTATATTCTTGGGACTTCATCAACTCTTGATATTTCCTGAAGATCTCCGTCTCTTGACGATTAAATATGAATAAAAGATATGTCTCACATTTACGAGACACAACAACAAATAAAACTCAGGTAAGAATCAATTTGGAACTACCAGTTCTTGCTTCAACCCCGGAACTCTTGGAACCGATTCGTTATCGGTGTAAGTCGATCTTCGCTTGATCACAGTTTAGAAAGCTATTATATATTATATATTCTACACAATGTCTTGAGTAGAGTTCTGCAATGGTTCGGAACTCGACCCGCGAACAAAGCTTATGAGTGTATTTGTCTCCAGTGTACAAAACAATAGAATTTCATTTTGGTACTAGTATTTTTTTTCATACAGCACTCAGTACACTACCGAAAAACAGAATGAGCCACAACATATACACGAGTATTATACACATAAAGCTCAACACTATCTATGGGAGAGAAGTTTATTACATTTCGAGAAAACTCCCATAACTCTTCTGCAACATCGAACTCTGGTTAGTTACCTCTCTCCCTCATTTGTGTCTGTTTGTTCGAAGACCATAATAGTCCCGTTCCATTGATGTCGATTGGTATTTATTTTCAGATTCCAGCTTTCAACGAGAGAAATGGAAAATTCAAAAATCCCTCAAACCAATTATTAATTACCCAACGTTGGGATAAAAGCCAGCGGCGTCGTTAGACAGCAACAATTTACTCGTTTCGCCCTCTCCAAAATCAATTTCTAATTAAATAGCGACGGAGACAAAAGCGAGCGTTTCGCGCGATACACGAAGCCAGGTAATTGCACTTTCCCGATGCTCCGGCATCCTTTTGTATCGCTTTTTTTCTCTTTCACAGCGTCGTCGTCGTTCTGCCTCTTTTTATCTCGTTTTGCGTCTTGGGCGCTCGATTTGAATGAATTGCGATTGCCAGGGACGGTCTCGGCGCTTTGGAGACAAGTTCAAGGCCGCATGTATGGGATATTGGGAATGACGAGGAATGTTTTTTGGTCTCTATGGAACTCAACTCATAACCATTCGTCTGGTGCGGACCATCAACGCTTCGGATGCAAAATTTATTACCCGAAAGATTTTTTTTCTTGAATGCGAATCTCAAAACATTCAAATAATGTCATATCAATGTTTCATAATCCTTTGGAGGCTAGCTTCTATTGGTTCAAATAGTATGAAATATTTCAATTAGCATGAATTTGGGTAGTACCCAAGTAAATAGGTGACATCCATGTAATATTTAATAAAAAGCGTGGCAGTAGTTCTTGTGTAATTGAGTACCACACACTCAGACACAAATTCAAAAAACTTTTTCAGACTCGTCGTAACTGTTGAGAATGATAATTAAATGCTTTCTTAATAACTCACATGATTGTAATTCGTGCACTATTGTCGTTATTAAAAATAGTATCATTTTGACCCATATATCTATTTTCGAATTTCGTTCGAAAAGCTGATAAAGCTGGATCGTTTCAGATTCCAGCAGCTTGCAAAAAAGGGCATAGAGTGTTAAAATGCCAACGTAGAGATAGCAATACTGTTTTTTCTGAATATTCCGAGAATTATCATTCGGATACTAACTTCGTAGTTTAAATATTATGTAAGTCATGAAATAACGACTTGAAGACTCATGTCAAATTTCTTCATGATTGTTATACTAGAATTTCTTTTCATTCCAGAAAATCGAGATCAATTATTCAATTTCTTGTGAAGTTTTCACAATTACCTACTATGTTTCACTTAAAATGGTAGAGAGGTTTAAGAATTTGTATTGAGACATTTGTCAGAAACAATGTCCACTATGGTCATTTTTTGTACATTAAAGGTTTGTTCCAAATTGTGATTTCTGAATCGTAATTTGATTGTCACGAAACAGTCAGTTCTAGCTTCAGACCAGTGTTCCAAAATAGGATGGAAAGACAACAAAACTAAACGATACACATTTTTGATACACTGTCAGGTCACTATTCATTATTCGCTAATTTCCTAAATTGGAACAAACCTATTTGATCATTCCAAAATATCCCAGAACATTCCCGAAATCTGCACGCTATTGTTTTTAATGATATCAGAGTTAATCATAATCACACAAATTCACATTTATTGTACAGGGTGAGTCTTTGATTATACATATATTGAAACCATATATTGTAGAGGTCAAAAAAAAATTGTTTTTTTCGTATATCATTTTTTCCGGTTCAGCCTAGATAAAACGATAGAGCCATTTTAAACTTTCATAATGGGCTATGCCAATCCTGGAAACATGACACTAAAGTTTTTTCGAGCATTAGATCTACCACCTAAACCTTCGAGAAAATGTAAACGGAATTGAATTCTGTGAATCTTTTGAAGAGAGTGGGATTAAGCCAAAGTAACCAATTTTTCTAACTTCGCTGATATAAATTTGATTAAATCATAAATTACTCAAAAAATAAGCATTTCATGAGATTTCACGTAGACTACTTATATTTTCCAAAATGACCAAATATTCATTAATTGGCATTCAACTTACTTTCAAGAGATCGGACCTTAGAATTTCTGATATAATTATGCCATGTTATGGTAATTTTGTGTTCGTAGGAGATTGGCCACATTAATTAAAACCTATATTATGAAAATCATTTCATTCGATAAAATCATTCACGAGATATATTCGAAAATTTCATTTTTTTATGGATTTTCAACAGCCTGTATCTTTCCAACCGACCCGAATCGGAAAAAATGGTAAATACGAAAAGTGCTTCTTTGGACCTCAGGAATCTCCAGTTGAAATATATGTACAAGTAAAAGACTCACCCTGTATAGATGTTAGAATAAGTAGGTATCTAAAGATGTCAGGTTCAATTGTTCAATGATAAAAAGTAGTTTTTTTGGAAATTGGAGGATGCAAAGTATTATCAGAAATAATCATAACAAATCCTGCATTTTATTCAGAAAACGAAGGCGTCCTTTGAAGTAATAATTATACTAAGCTCGACTCATCCCGAAAACATTGCTTATTGTCGGCATTTACATCAACCAAAATTGGTCGAAGCCACTTCCTGATCCGATCCTGACATCAAAGAAGTTCGGAAGTAAACAAATCCCTAGGCATTTTCAAGTTTCAATATCCGCAAGATTAAGGACCTCGCTTTGTACCGGTCTCGAGTGATGCGGAGGTGGAACGGAAAAAAATCAACCACGAACCCCGTTCTAACTGCGTTAACTCTACTGTCGCAATCTTCGTAATAATGACTCTTTGAACTCGAGAATAGGGACGAAATAACAAAAGCGAAAAATTTGGCGCATGATGGTTTTTCGCACCGCATCAGTTCATCTCTTTGTATTTGCGGATTTGTTTTCCTTCCTGACGTTCATTAGCTTATTCCTTTCTGGGGGACGGTTGAGGATATATCTTTCAACATGATCACAGAACGAGAGGTACTAGTAGACTTTAAGTTTCACATTTTGCTCTGGAAATGTTTCCCAGAAATTAATAGTTCGGAAGTCGGATAATTATGTGGTAAAAGCAAATTTAATAGGAAGTTATAAATCTTCACAAATTCAATTCGCATCAAACAATTCACTGAAAATAGCTATTCCGGAACCTGAGTCGTCTGTTGCTGTGATGAATTGGGATCAGTCTCTTCTGCAGGTTCATAGATGTTCGTAGTGGCTTTGGTTATATTTCTTTGAATAAGAACTCTAGAAGTTTAAAATCTTCACCATTCAGCATGAATACATTAATGAAAAAATTACATTCGCCAAATGTATGCGTTGATTGTTCTCACGTACCTAGATTTTGTAAGTTAAGAATGAACTTTTGTATATGAGGGTTTAATTCATGTGTGTCCATTTTTCTTCTTCTTCTTCTTCAGCCTGTTTGAATCCACTCCTGGACATAGGCCTCTTCCATTTTTTTCTATGTCGACCTACATCGTGGTGCTACATTTTTATAAGTTTTTAATTTATATGTATTCTCCGGTCATTACTCACCTGCCCCTGACGAATTCTGCAATCTAGGTTGTATGGATTGAAATCTGTATTTTGTACTCTACATTAAACTGAAAAATAATATACTACTTAGACAAAAGAAAGGTTTTAGTCTAAGCTATACTACTATACTATACTATGATATGCGTTTTCGCTCATTTAATACTCAATTGATTGCACTGACAATCGTCTGATCCTAAGCAATGGATTTTGTTCGAAACTACATAATCATAATGTTTGTCATTGTTAGTTTTAGATTTCATCTGTTTTGTTTTCATTTATTGCCTGACCCAGAAAACTTCTTTGAGGAAATGGTGAGACATTTACTATGAAGAATTCGTAAATGAATATAAGATCTTTCTGTTGGTGGTCCGATGTACGTCAGAGCTTCCCCGATTTTTTTTTTCAGAAATACCTGATTCTGATTTCACCGAAAATACTCCCAACTTTCTCAAATTGAATGGGGCACCTTCTATTTTATTGCATTTTCAGAGGTGCTTTTCAATTTATACGTTCATTTGGTGTAAATTCCCTAAGCTTTCTTTTGTTATTGTCTAGTTAATTGCCATTTCTCGGAAAAACTAAGGTGTACGAAGTCAGATATGTTTCTTCGAATCGATTATTCACTTGGTTTCATACTCTATCAATATATCCAAACCCTATATTTCGTCTTGAGGCAGTTTCGCTCCATAGAACCTCACGATGGGGGTCGAAATGTCGCGACAGTCTAACAGGGCAAACCATGGAACCCCTAATCCACTAGAGTATTTTGAATTAAGCTTCATGATAGGATGACCAACTCCAGTCGATATTCAATAATCACAAATTTTTTTCATCCTCATTATGTTGATCACATTTGTTAATTGTGAAAAAAAAAGCCCAATATTGAAGAGGAAAATTTCAAATAATAAAAAAACATTCTGGAAAGGAAATCCTTGAAAGTTGAATTATATAGTAAATCAAATGGTTTGAAGAACCTGTTTCATCTTGACCGACCTGTGCTATCGATACACTGGGAGAATGTTATCAGGAATTGTTTCCAAATATGAAAATATTGGTAACTTAATCTCTTACAACATGTATTCTGGAGTTTCTTTTTTTCCTCAAACGTCTCAGAACATATTTGAGATCTCCACAGGTCAGGAGAAACTGAATGGATTAGCGCTAATGTCGATTGACACAGGAAAAAATATTGAAAACGGCAAGGTCATCATTTTATTTACTTTGAAAAATAATTGAACGCTCAATATCATTTTGTAATATGCATTAGATTATTATGCACTCCCCGTCAATAAATTCCGGACAGACAAAATTTTTGTCAAATTCAACACCCTGTATATTTTTTCGTGGTTCTTCGATTTTGTTGAATTTTTCACCAGGTATAGTATTGGGTCTTGTTATATCAATTGTGAAACAAAACCATGTTTAATACCCCCCGTTTCTGAACACCCTGTGGTGAATTTGAGGCGGAAAATTTGATATCATTAAGTTTCAATTTGAAGTGTGACCCTTTCTTAACAAAATGTTTTTCGATTTCCGTCAGTATCTGCTTAAAAAAAAAACACATTTTCAAAGAAAGTGTTGCATTTTTTCAATTTTAATAACAATTTAAAACATTACAATAACTCATCGACTAACAAACACCTGAAAATTAATAACATGTATTTCCACCTCGACGTTTTCTCATCACTTTTTCCATACGACGTGGCATACTTTCAATGCATTTCCGAATTGCTTCTTGGGGAATATTTTTGTTTATTATTCTAGCGAATAATGGTCTCGAACTATCAACGAGCTCGCTCCTCTCGCTAGTTAAAATATCTCAACCATTAATCGCTGTCAATAATAAATTAGTTGATTGAATAAATATTTATGGATATTTTTATATTTCATCTGAATTGTCTTACTTTTTCCTATCAATAAATCGAGATTCACCTCAAGCAGTGACAAAATCATCTCAATAATAAAACAACAAAATTGATACTTACTGACTATTCAATAGGTTTTCTTTTTATCTTCAGTTATCTATCTACCTGTCTATTTATTATCTCAGTTGTTTCCTGGATGAATGTGTCAGATATATAAATAAATTATTTCATGGTGTGAATATTTGTCGCGAACTCCATAATATGTTTCTTGATGAAAAAATTGAGAAATTCAATTCTTTCTTCCCACAATCTTTATTTTGTGACGACTAGTTTCAAGACTTTTCTAAAATAGTCTCGTTTTCAAGTTTAAAGCTAAAAAACAATTTTTAACGTACATTGGTGTGAAAGTCATTAAATACAAAAAACAAAAAAAAAAACAGAAAAAACACAGAAAGCAGAAACACAGAAAATCCACTCACACCGGTATAATCATAAATAATCGTTCCAACCATCCAATACAACACAAACTTGCAGCGTTTCACAGCTATGTCGATAGGTTGCTCAAGATACCATTAAACAATGTTACAATGTTACATTAAAGAACTTAATATTCTGAAGCAAATAGCTGAAACGGTAAATAAAGTAATCAACAAAAAACAATAACGTCGTATTACAGAATGAAAAACAATACAGATCTTTAACTTTCATAAATAAATTCTTCTATAAACTGGCAAACATCTTCAGACCTTTCGTAAACATATCGTTTAAATCGATTGATTGTTTGGAAAAAAATATGATATAGATATAGTTGCACCTGTCGATCGTAGTGGATGGAGTCTACCGACTTTTTTGTAATTCTTGTGACGCGATTTATATAGGGAGAACTTTCAGAAACTTCAAAACCCGCATAAAAGAACACTTAAGATGTCTCAATCCAAATTCAATAGGCTTCTCATATTTTGCTAAACACCTAAGCGACACTGGTCATACATTCGACATGAACACGACATTGCATGTAGCATGTAGCAAAGAAGTCCTTGTTAGACAATCTGGAAAATATGGAAATACTCGAAGCTTATAAAAATAATGACAATGTTCTATTCTGAATATTCAAATTGGTTATGACTATACACCTGTTCACCATTCATTGTTATGATTAATTCAAGACTTCTCTAACCAATTTGGTTGGTTAATGTTAATAGATTTCTTCGCTCTTCAATCGCAGATTACTGTCCCGTTCTGCAGATATCACCAAATTCACCATGGGTGCTGGTGTTTGTGTTTCTTGATGTCGCTTTGTTTTCATTCTGTAATTTGTGAAAAGCCATTTTATTTGACTTAATTTGAGTGAGAAGATCGCATATGACAATAACAGTTTTAAACATTTCACCCTGTAGCTTGAATGTAAGTGTTGTTTGTTTTTTGTATTTAATGACGTTTACACCAATGTACGTTAAAAATTGTTTTGTAGCTTCAGACTTGAAAATGAGACTATTTTAGAAAAGCCTCGAAACTAGTCGTCACAAAATAAATATTGTGGGAAGGACGGACTGAATTTCTCTACTTTTTCATGATGAGTCACCCACATTTACCAATCTTCCAATTTATATTTCTTGAGCTCAAGTGAACGTAACTTCCCGATTTTTTTTTTGCTACAGCCTCGAAAACGATCCTTGAATACCCATTCAAAAAAAACTGTATGCCTAAAATAATAGTTCAATAATGTACGATCCCATTCAGCCGAAAATAACAGTTATCGATGGAGTAGAGTCGGAGAAGAAAGCTTCGCATTGTGGATGGCGTTCCAAACACTCATTCTTTTTACTAGACTACAAGATGAATCTGTTCCGTAATGAAACCGGATTTGGCGAAACTACTGCCGCAAAGATTGATGTGATGAAGCGCTCCCGAAGCCCGCATGATCCAACTCCCGACTTTGGCAGTGAAAGACGTGACAAATTAAAACGGACGAAGCTCAACCAACGGCGGTTCCTGGATTCACTAGTCCTCCTGTTGGGAAAAATTGATCGTTGGTTTCTCATCGGACAATTCGTGTGTCTATTAACAGATTCACTCCGCAGATGACAAGTATGATTTTCAAAGGTAAAATGCGAGTCATAAACGAAGAGAGAATATTTTCAATTATTTTTTGAAAAACGGTTTTTCCATGGAATTTTGCATCCTCATGATAATAAGAACAGTTTATACTGGACTTAAAGTATGAAACATATAGAATGTGCCGACATAGAGTCGTCTAGTTCCATTAGTAAATTCACTTGAATATTCGTCCGGGCCACACAAAAAACACTTTCTAGCCATTTTTTATCACAACAATAGAGAATTACGAAATAACGTCGTACTGTTTGTATATATGGAGGGTAGTAGGGGTGTACCTCTTCTCTCCTTAGTCTACGTACCGAGCATTCGCAATGTCTTACATTCAGGGTCCCATCAGATACTATTGCCATTGTTTGATTCTTTTATTATGAAACGGTATACTTACCTCTCTGTCGCTTATTTCCTAACGCGACGAAATTTCAATGTTTAAAACTAGTAAACCTCTATTTGGACCGAATTTCTACAGAATTTCTCAACATTTGACTGAAGTAGGGAAAATATCGTCTAATACTCGTTGGAGAAGGCAATTCCCCCACCCATCCGTTCGATAACTCCTTTGCCGCAAGGAGCCCATTCTGCAACTGTTTTATAATATACGTACTATTCTTTGATTCTGTGTCAAATCCGTTTATTCTGCCGTCTTGAAGAACTATATCGTGCTAGAATATTTCATTCTACCACACCTTGGTATGATAATATTTTTTGATAATATGTTGGCCTGCTGCCGCGGATTCATTCATTGACTGTCAAATTTATGAGATAGAAAGCAGTTCTGCCAAACGATATATGTATTTCAATGCAAAAGTCACTAAACGATTATAGAAATATTCCCTTAATTTCAATAAATATTCAACAAATTAAAAAAAATAATGTATGATAGTCGTGAAAAAGACTCTTGTGAGAATATCAGTGCCTTCTGCACTTGTATCATGAATGACTATTTTACACTGACTTTTGGTTACCGTCCATATAGGAAGTAATTAAATCAGTGCATATGCATTTTTTGGGTTGTGTGTGAAGACACAGTCTCCTCGAACACAAGCTAAGCACATGTCTCGAACTTTTTTCATAAGATGCCTAAAAGATTCAACATAAGTTTCAATATAGTTTTTCATGTTTTCCTTATACCTCGCCTCAAAATTCTTCAGTTGTTACTCAATCTTCGTATAGGTAATCTCAAATTAAGGATCTGAATTCTAATAGATCTCCGTTGTGCTGAACCGTCAACTGATAAAAATACAGGGTGTTCCTTCATTCATGTGACAAAATTCAAAAGGTGAATGCCCGTATGGAAATAAGGGTGACTAAAGTTCAGTTCTTATTTTTTTTCAATTCATCACACGTGAACTACGTGCGTGTATTTTAGCTGAAGATAATATTTTCCAGCATTTATTATGAATCCTTCCACATTTTACATCTTCACTGTTTTCCACTCAATTGATTGAATTAATTATTATATATATTTATGGTCTTCTCTTCAGCTATTCGTTTTAGGAAAAAAATTCAAGAATAAAAAAACATTTTAATCGAAGAACGAATTTCAATTCATAATTTTATTTCATGAAACTTCATCTCGAAAAGAATTTCTGATATGAAACAAAATAAGGGTTGCTAATGCCACCTCTGTATAATGTAACAAGAATATTGAAAAAATACAAGTTTCTTACTTTACAGGAATTTCAGAAAAAAAATTAAAAACTGAATTTTGGTCCCTTTTAAGGGTGATAGCTCGGAAAGGGAAGGACTGAAGAAATTTTGTTCAAGGAAAGACCAAAGACCCATCGTAATTTCAAACAAGTGCAGCTCCTGAATTTTGTCGCATAAGTGTAGGAACCCCCGGTTCATCTACTGAATCCTTTTTTCTATACACTTTCCAATCACTAATTTGAAATTCATCAGATGAATCAAAACAGTTAATGAACTCGGATAATATCTGAAGCCTCGAATTCAGCTATAAAAACAAGGTGCAATATGATTTCGATTTCTGTCATTAGGAGTCATTCTTGAAATGAAAGAAAGTTTTGAAAGATGCGTTTGTATCCAAATTTGGAGATATTTATGGAACTGCATGCACACATAAAACACTGTCAGTAGAAACAATGGGAAAACCATTGAATCAATGATATACTGTGTTCCCTATTCCTGAATGATTAGTATATTTAATTCAATGCTTATCTTGTTCTTCCATTGTCAATGCTTCTTATTTTCGATTCAATTAATAGGACTTATTCATTTTATTTAAACAGTGAAAGTATTCAATAAAATGCTATGATTGAGCCAAGAAAGACTATACTTAGTTTCAATGAAAGAATATAATTGAAACAAACCTATCTTTTTTTCTATCGAAAGGTAATTTATCATGACAAGGATGAATGCTTGATTTTGATTTTAATAAACTTCATATTGAAAAAAAAAACAGCAACAGTTGATTGAATATGATGCAGTTGTTAGAAATATTTCACTATACTATTGATTTAATTCTTTAATTTATTTATTGATTGAATGATAAGATGTATGAAATGAAACAACTTTCAATGTCTTAAATTTTTTTACTATTGTTTCAACAAAATCAAATATGCTATAAATTCAAGAACACAATGAGTATCAGCAATAAGTAAACAGAAATATACTGAGGTAAAAAACAAAACAAAAACTTATTTTCTCTAATTTGAACATATTGTGGCATTGTAATAAGCCACAATGATGAATACACTCCATATCTTAAGGGATATTTTTCTTCTCAATCCTCGATTTTTCTAAACCCCAAAAAACTACATAAGCAAAACCTTCTTATTAGTATATGTCAATCGTTTATACTACTCAGATGGGTGTGTTTGAAAGTACAGTCCCTGGCCAAATTATTAGACGCACCATGAATTTGTTGCAAAATCTGAATCATGAATGTCGTTGGCTAAAAATAAAACATAATGCTGATCGATATATTCAGTCGAAGATTCAACAATTATTTATAAGTTGAACCAAAAAAAAGAGGAGAAATTTAAATTATTCAGTGGGAATACAAATAGCTTTTATTATATAGATTGTTATTCTAATACCCTTTCAATACGTATACCTAATAGGATTAAATAGAGAAATACTTAAAATACTAGCCTCTATCGGTAAAAAAATTTCATTATTAGATGTTTACATTCTTATATGAATCTGAAAGTACTTACCCTGAAAATGTTGAATTAGGGATTCCATTCCCCACCTAGTTAAGAAGTCTTCCATCTTTTAACAATTTTTTTTCATTTACAGTAGTTCACTCACGCAAATCACATGCAACTGAATCAAAACCTGTTGGGACTCGAGGGCTGAGACAGTTGTCTCCCTTGTATTTCGCTCGCAACGCAACGCTGGTTGCTATATTTGATTCAAAGATAGGCTTCATTGGATTAAATCTAGTTGTTATTCCGTTAAAATGTTTAGCTATTGAATGAAATGAATCAATTCATTCAAATATAGGTTGTATTCAAAGCAAATATAGTTCTTTTTTATTTCAATATTATTCTGATCAATTCATTCAAATACAAGTCTCATCAAACGAATATGTGGTTCTACCTTATTTCAATAATAGTCGGACTAGATTTGAAGGAATACCATATTATTCAATGAATTATGTGAATTTAATTACTTCAAGAATAATTTATTGATATAAGAAAAAGTTTTATTGGGCCGATTGAAACGATATCAATTAAATAACTACTATTGACGTTAACACAGTATTTTTTGTGTGTGTGTATTTACGTAAGAAAACCGCAAAAGATTCTTCGCAATTGTTCATAGCCGAATGTGAATACATCTTTGAAAAATGAATTTTACAAACAGCTTAATATTTGAAAGGAGTCCACTTTTTGAACTTCTGAAAGAACCCCCATTCATTTTTCAATGAGGGAATTTGAGGAATTTTGAAAAAGTCACAAAACTAAATTTAGAATCGTTATTCGACCTACTATAGCTTCACACAATATTTCGGGAAATTTTCTGAAAAGCCTTGCTAATACTTTTTTTATTAGCATTCACACTCTTCTCTCATTCACCTCCTTCCAAAATTTCAACAATACAGAATAAACATGATAACTGACCCAAAATCAACCCATTCTTGATCTATAATCGTTTTATCAAGTTTCGTGTTATGTGCACCTTTTTTGTTTGATAAGGAACCGTGGTTTCTAATGAAATCAAGAATGTCAATAACATTTTCGAATAAGAATGTTTTTTAGATATTTATTTCATGAGGTGTCTCTGCATTTGAGTGAAAGTTTTTTTACGGGTTTTCTTTCCGAGTCTTTGAAACAAAAAACAATCAAAATCATTTTTTCAAATAATAAAAGAAAGGCTCCTGCATGCACTAATTTGTCAGCGGCCAATTTTCAAAAATTGTTGCCTTACAATAAAAATAGAAGCAACACTCCGAACTTTCAAGCTTTGTATCTTCTCGGAGTCTATATCAGACTCCTTCGGGACAATTTTCCAGTTTCCTTAAACATTTCGGAATAGTGAGAATTGATTTCTCAATTGATATTTTCAATGGGATTTTGAAATTTTTGTGCACTTACTTGTCTATAAATAGTTCGAGCTTAGAGTAACTATATAAAAAAAACCATTCATTACAATTATTGATTGACGATTCTGAACATTCATCTCGTCTACTTCAATGCAGTTCGGAATTTCCGACCAAAAATTGTTCCAGGATCACGTTCCATAGTGAAGTCATAAATTTCTTGAAATTCAATACAGAAAATCCTGCTTGCGAATCTTCCCTGCTATTTCAAATTGATGATTTAGTTCTCCCGACTATCCGGCATTCTTACATGTTGCCCTTCCTTCTCACGTTCCGTTATCTAAAAAACCGATCAGATATCAAAATCCCTCTTGAACGCCGAAACTCTAGCAAGAACATCTTACGTGCCTCCTCTTTTGTGAAAAGTTGAGAACTTTCAGATAAAGGAATCACGTCGGTGAGGGAGACATTACAATTATTTATAGAAATTCATATACGTATTCTTCTTCTCCGAAAGGTTTTTCCAATGCTCTGTGGGGCTTTCAAAGGGAGTTTCTCGCAATAGAAATTCGAATAACGCACCCAAATGCATTGGGCACAACGGTAATAGTATACAGGGCGATTCCGGAGGAAACCGTCTGTTTTTTGTTTGAGAATTTGTTAAAGGAAAGACCCATCTTAATTTCAAACAAGTTCACCTTCTGAATTCTGTTGCATTAAATCAGGAACATCTGGTTCATCCACTCAATCTTTTTTTCTATACTCTCTTCAATTACTATTTTGAAATTTATCAGATAAATCATAACCGTTGATGGTATCATTGAATGAAACCTCGAATTCAGCTATAAAAGAAGGTGCAATATGATTTCGATTTCTGTCATTAGGAGTCATTTTTGAAATGAAAGAAGGTCTCAAAATATGGGTTTGTGTTCAAATTTTGAAATATTGATGAAACTGCATGTGTCTGTATTTACTTAAGGAAACCTCTAAAGATTCTTCGCAATCGTTTATAGCCGAATGTGAACACAGCCGAGCTGCTCTGGAGCGAAATTACAATACCTATTTTTCTCTTATAGAAATTTTTTCTAGGGAAACTGTAGGAGTGCCAAAAAAAAACTAAACGACTCAGTAATGTCCACATTATGGTAGAATCTGAAGCAAGTGGCAATTTTTTCAACCTGCGAATTTCATCTAAAATTATCATGATTTCCACCCTGTATCTTTTGGATTTATTGAACGTACACAATCATATTGTTCTACACTGAAAATTTCATTCAAATTGATCAAGCCATACCAATGTTATGAATAAAAGAAAAATCGGTCGAATCGCACAAATCACCCTGCAGACTCTCAATTAAGACCCCCCAACCATGAAGCAAACATTGGTCGCATTCACCGGACGTAAAAGTTGTGCAACTGTTGTGAAATCGTCCGGTGGCACATGCTCTGCAAACTCAACACGTTCTGGAGCAGTGGGCATTTTTGGGGATCTTACAATTTATACTAGGCAGTGGTAACGGAATCTTCGTCTGGTGAATGCTACCATTGTTTTGAAACTCTCTCGACTAGTGTAAAATTCACCTAAAATCTCTAGCGGGAGAAGAAAGAGCTGATTTGTTTCGACAGTGAATGAAATTTTCTCACAAGAAAAATTTTCAATATGCAGAAAAATTCAACCTAGAATGAACCCAATTTTAATATCACAGGCAAATTGAGGCAAAATTGGAGAATGACTGGAATAAATTTCTGATGAGAAACGAATCGAATTATTACGACTGTTGTAAATAATTTCATCATAAAGTTATTCTCATCAGTTTTATTGAAGAAAAAATCTTTCCACTCTAAGTGATGAAATGTTTGACCCGAAACTTCTTTACATTTCGAATTTGCGTCTTTTCCTACCGATTCTCATAAAGTGTTTTCCCATGTTCCACCAAGCTCGACTGCTTCAGCTTTATCTAGTCGACGTTTGAACACCGCCGTATCTCTATTTCGCTTCAATTTAGTTCAAATTAGTTCGTGTATGGTTTGATGGTCCCAGGGGCTATTAAACAGAACTTCAATTGATAAGTTCAGCAAACTAATACCAGACAAACGATTCAGATTTACTGCACATCTCACTGAGCGAGATTGGAAAATCATAGATGTCTGAGATGCTAGAATTTTGCTTTCACATTCTTTAACAGAAATCATTTCAGATTAAATTTTAATATTATTGAGTTGGAAATTTTTTAAATAGCATAGCATAGGAAGTTGGAGTAAATATTTTCTCGTAATTTGGAAGATCTTATTGAAATGAAATAGAATTTTCTGTCTATATCGGATAAAACCCATAAATTGAAGAATGATTTGATTAACTTTCAAGCTAATAATTATAAGAGCCTACTTTACATGGTATGGGAGGTCACTAAGTACAGCGCTGCTAACGCATTTGGTTGGCAGGTAAGACATGTTTTCACTACTAAAAGTAGTACTGTAATGAATTCATTACAGCATTGTTTCCCGTAATATTTTTCTTTTTTTGCTTGTCAGTACTGGCCTTCGATCCCATCAATTTTCAAATCAAATCAATTCAAATTCCGTTATCTCTCGAATTTCGTAAGTCACACCAACTGCCAAGATACAATATAAAAGTCACTAATCTGAATTTTTATTCTAAAATCAAGAGTATTTCGGAAAACTTGACTGAAATAGAGAAAATATCGTTTAAAACTCGTGGCAGAAGACAATTCCAACACTCATGCTTTCGAAAACTCGCTCCTCTGTAGCTCGTTTTCGAATTTCGCATTCGTGTTGGAATAGGAGCCATTCTGCAACTTGTTTTAGAATATACTATTCTCTATTTCGGTATCGTTATGAGTTCATTACAGTACTAAAAGTAGTGCTGTAATGAAATTCATTTCAGGATTGTTTTCAGTTATATTTTTCGTTTTTTGGTTGTCAGTACTGACCACAGATCCTCTCAATTTTCAAATGAAATCAATTCAAATTTCGTCACACCACCTGCCAAAAATTGACAGTCACTAATCTGAATTTTTATTTGAATTTCGAGAGCATTTCACAAAACTTGACTGAACAGCAGACCGAAAAATCTTTATTCAGCACAAGCAGATATAATATGTATCTCGGGAAAACATAATAAAATTTATTCCAAAGTAACTCAGTTGAAACTGTTGATTAAATGCGTCAAAGATTGGAAGACGCTTTCAAGAAGAAGGAGATACTCACCGGATCTAGTGGTGGACACTAAACATTTAATAATTTTTATTCCATTCCTTCCAATGTTCCGAAAATGTATTCAATTTATTTACTGTGAATATACTTATTCGATAGATAATTTGTTTTTCATCTAAAACTGATCTTATCATGACGACGGACTTTTTGAGAATGGAACTACTTTATTTCAAAGGCATTTCAACATATTCATGGAATTTTCAAATCTCAAAATTTTTCAGTTTATATTTCAAGTAACATATTTGCAGTTTAATGAATGATATTTCATTTATGATCAATTAAAATGTAAAAATCGATCTATCTAGCGAATGATTCATCTTTTCCAATTGAAACAACAAATCTTGATATTCCATAACGTCATATGAAAGGTCTGTATACCGGGTGTCCCCGTGTACCTGTTCCAATGGATTATCTCAGCCATTTCGGAAATTTGAAAATTTCATGTTCTCCAATCCGTTCAAGGAACCTTCCTTTGAGAAAAACAAAAATTTAGAATCACGTCCGGTTTGACCGGAAGTGACTCTGACTTTTTTATTTCAAATAGCATCATGTATATTTTCAACGATGAATGACATTTTGTATCTTCATTTGATTTGATGGAGAATATGACAATTGAAAGTCCAAATTGAAAGAATTGCAGTGGACTACGACATTTTGTGTTATCTTGATTTTGGCTTCAATAATAATTGATAATTCATGGACACGATTAGTTATCCTGCAAGAACTCCAGATTCAACATGATTTCTTTGGATGTATTTGAAAGTTTTTGTGTACCATATTTTTCCTATTGATTTAGAAGATCTAAAAAAATTGGTTTTTCAACAAAGATTTATAATGAAATGGTTTTCTTATTACTTTCACGACTGTGAACGATGACAAGAATCACCATCAATAAATTTTGAATTTTAGGCCAAAACCTTCGAAAAACTGTAGCAGAAAGTTAATTCCGTGAATCTTCTGAACAGAATTGCATTCAGCCAAAGTCACCGATTTTTTCAAATTTTTCTTGATATAGATTTTTTCAAATGATAAATTACTCGAAAAATCCGCTTTCACCGAGGTTTTACAAAGAATACTTTTATTTTCCATTTTCTACAGATTTTGGTCCTTGAATTGATTCGATCAACGTCAATAATGTACGATAAATACACTGTCAGATTTCAGTACTGATTATAACGATAGCTATGTCCAAGAGATATAAAATGGGTGTTTCTGTCACATACTTCCCTCATTCGCTTCGAGATGGAATGAAGTCACGTTTTTGTTTGTAGATCATGAGCATCATTCATATGAGGAGCGTTCCCATCATCAATCGTTTTAGTTCAACGAATATATTCATTCGTTGCGAGCCTACCCCAGTATGATAAAGCGACATCGTTGGAAAGATTTCAGATGCCGGACGATACTGATTGATGAACTCAAGCCGAATTCGTTCTGATTTTGTGTCTATGCACAGGGGTGTTTTGTGTTTCGAAACCGCGTTCAGGCGGTCAACATACAAATACGAGATGGAATTGGATCCAACAGCAGCACCGGCAAACACAATCTTTCAATTTTATTTTAGATATAATCAAAACCAGTATCTCTTAAATATTAGGTTTGCGTTTGAAATTTTCAGTAATTGATGTTCATTTACCGCCTTGAAATAACAACTTAACCTCTAGTGCAATTTTCATAGGTACTAAGAGAACGTATTAATTCGAAATTTAGCTATTGAGGAATGAGTTATTGAAATTTTTATAATGCTACCTAACATTGAGAAATATTATATTTGCTAACTCTGTGATAACTAACAAAAAAGTTCATTTTTTCATAATTTTCAACCAGATATGATAATAGCATAGTAAAACATATCGATGCAATTCTCCTCGATAAAAATTTTGTTCTGAATCGATGGCTTTCAGAAGAAAAAATTCGATCGTGAAATCACTTTTCAATGACAAATTCATATTGATTATTATTCAACAAAGGAACTTTTAAATCTGGGTGTTCTCGAGGTGAGAAAAGGTAAAAAATTGGTAACGCGTCCTACTTCAAATGGTAATCAATATTGGATATAATTGCAGAATTGATTGGCTACTATTTACTGCGAAAAATTGAATAAATAAATTTCACAGGATATTTGCGAATGACGATTTGCGTATACGTTCCAAAAATTGCGTTTTTGACGACCGTTAGCAAAGCGCTTCGAACACTATTAAGAACCGTTTCGGATGAATGTGGCAACATCGCAATCCGTGACGGCTCGTAGTTCAGATGTAACATAGGTCGCATTTCCTAGCATAAATTGAAAGTCTCACTCGATCGATTTCTTTGAGTGTCGAATTAGAATTTTGGTGTTATTCAAGAAGGCGCGAAGCACACTTCTTCTATAGACACTGACATAACTAAACTTCCGAAAATAAAAATTAATAATTATCTCTTAACGATGAGTTAAACTCACTTAAGTCTTCATACTCAAATCAGTGGATTTTTTTCTGAGGGCGCATGTAAGGTGTCAAAGACTATTAAATACGTACCTATGTAGAAACTGGTTATTGCTCCATATTTTGAAGTGCTTCTCGGAATGAGTCCTACGATTCCCAATAAGTCTTAATTTGCTCAATATTGCAAAATATCAATTTTCCTAAACATAGATAATTTGTAAATAGTAATCATCGAAATGAATACCATCCTCAAATTATAGACTCACAGATCTTGCATCATGAGGAGTGGATAGATGAAATCATATTTTATCACGGCCTCTTTTGGTCGTGATGCATCCCACATCCGTCAGAGCCGAATACTTCATAAAAAACTTGTATCTTCAAGCCTGCCAGTAATGTCATTTTGAGTGATACAAGCGTTTAATACAAATGGCGACATCTAGCAGTGTCAAAAGGTAAGTTCTATCTCCCCAGTTCAAATGCTAGAAAGAATGCTTTCATCCTCTTTCACTTATTGAGATCTTAGTCCTAAATCAAGGCCCGCTCGCAAATTTCTCTGAGTGAAGGAATCTCCCAATTTTTGCGACTGCGAAGCCAAGTTTTTACAGAAAAAAAAGTTCTTCTCTTCAGACGCTGTTACATTTTGAGTATTTCAAAACGACATTACTGGCACGCTCAAAACACAAAAGATTTTTGTAATGGGGCCCACACATTTCGTGCATTTTCATTCGTTCGAATCGCCACGATTCGAATCGTCCTTCCAGAATTATCAGAAACCGGGGTGTGTAGTGAAAACCGTCGTCGGTGATACCTGTCGGCTCTTGATATTTGGAACGGCGATTCAAACAGATGAAAATGCACGAAGTCTGTGGGCCCCATAACATGCTGAAAACGGGTTTTTAGGTGATAAAATCTAAGTGAGAATGAGAGGAGAAAATTTTTATTCCTCTTCAAACCCAATGATGTCAACGTGCGTGTACACGAAATAACTTTCAAAAGAAAACGCTTGGAGTTTAGACAATTCCAAGATATATTAAAAGTCTCTTTCGGATAATTCGATGAATATGGGTTGCATTAGATTGGGATTTTATAGTTAGTCAAGAAATCATAGACCGAAATTCCGTGATGATCGTATCACTAGTATAATCTGGCAGAATTTCTTCCAATTCTTGAGATAATTTCTCAATATCTACTTCGTCGTTGTGAAACTATGATACAATATCTTGTGCGAATTCTTGTCCTTTCATATATGACAAAAATATTGACTATTCCTTCGATGAAAAGTACCTATGTTCAGTTTGAAAAAAAAGTCAGTTAACGATTCGCAGAAACAAAGCAAAACATTATATTTTGTTTGAAATACCTATTCATGTTATTCAATAAAGTTTTTCAGAATGATGATATTAGGGAGTCATATTTGTTAGTATGAATCTTAACTTAGCTGACTTGAATGAGTCAAATTTTCGAAATGCAAATCGAATAATCTTTTACTGCCGAAAAAAATCAACTGGATGGGTGAATACGTTCAGGATTTATAGTGGTGTTACTATACATCCACCACAGAAAAGCTGAACATCAGGATTTTTTAATAAAGATATAGGAATGATTACACTTTCTCCAAATAAATCGAAGCAACAGCCATTACATTATTTTCTTCCTTTCATCTTAAAATGATTAACAAGGAAGCTTGATCTCACGAAGGTTAGAAAGTGTTTTGAAAGTACACTGAATAAATTAGGAAATGATAACAATTGATGCTCATTTCATTGAGAGTTCGATTGATAAATAAAAACCAGAAATAATGTATTCTTTGAAAAATTTTTCCTCTGATGTTATCATGACAGCGGCAGATTTTTTTATGAAAAAAATGATAATTAACCAACAAGATTACATTGGATCTTTTTCAAAAGAAAAAAAAAGAATGTATCTTTAAAATCTTGAAATTTCAAAGGGTTGAAATATAATTTTTTCTTTTTGAACCTTCGAATGTCCTTCTTGAATTGCTTTCGGTTTATTCTTCAACATCTAATGACCGAACTGAATTTTAGCTTCTGATTCCCATATTTCTCGGATATCAGCATAATTCCAACGGCCATGTGTATTTCCACGAGTATATCTATGATATATCGAATGGGGCATTATTCATCTCATCCGAACAAGGCGAGGGCCGGTCCTCTCTAGGGCTTCGCTGTGAATAATGCGCTAACGACGTATGAAGTATGGCAGTTGGAAAATTATATTCGGGAAAATATATCAATTTTGGTATTCTATTCTGCGATATATGAATCTTTCTGACGCGAACATTCGGATTCAGATTTCGATATCTGAATCCCCCGTTGCGGACGGATATACAGGGTGGGACCTGGCCCTTTTCGAATGTTATTCGTATGAAGTTTCACATCATGATTAAGGGCTGATGAGAAGGATCATTGAATTTGATTTGAAATGAGACTTACCAAGAAAACAGTTGAACGTATTAAAATGATTTTTTAGAGAGATGGAGCATCTTGAATCATGTTCTACTTGATCAGGAAATGAAAATGAGCTGGTACCAAGAGTATATTATTCAGCCCGAGACGAACTTGAATAAATGAATCATTCTCTATCACGTGAAATCATGAGGTCCAAAATTCTGAGTTATGTCAGACAAACTCATATCTATTGAGTACTCCGAATGGTTCGATGGTTGTTTTTTTTTTTTTGAAGCGATGTGATTTTTATTAATATATCCTGAAAACTGATTCGGTGGTGACGTTCTCATCCTCGGTAATAATAATAATTTATTCATCTTCCTCCTGATCAAAAAACTTGGATTAACAGATTTTTTTGTATTCAAGAATTAATATCTAGGAGTAAAACATAGGAATCAATGAGATAAAAAAGCTGATCTATACTGGTTGAGCCTTGACTTGTACATATATTCCAACAATAATTCTTGAGGTGAAAAAAATACTTTTTTAATATACCATTTTTTTAATCAATCCTAGAGAGAAAGATATATCCATTTTAAACTTTCATAAAGAGCTATGCCTATCCTAGAAACTTGTTTCTGAAGTTTTTCTGAGCATTATATCTTCCGCCCTACCTTTCATGGATTTTCAACAGCCTGTATCTTTTGAATCGAGCCGAGTGGAAAAAATGGGGACAAAAAGTGTTTCTCCTGAAATCAAAAATCTTTCGTTAAAATAAATGTACAGGTGAAATCATATCAAAGACGATGATTTTTCATGAAATCATGATAATAGGAAAATTTCATACCGGAGTTACAGTATGAAACATATGGAATATGCTGACATATGGTTGCCTATTATCTACCTAGGCGAAGTACTGGGTTGTCAGGTTCAAACAGGTATGTCGAAATCAATTACTTCCACTTGTGTGATAGTAGAAACAGCATAAGCGCTGTTTAATTGTGTACACGTTGATATAGGGGTGCATGCAAAAAAGTGGGTCCTAATAGAGGTTGCCGAATTTTGAAGATTGAAATTTCGACTCGCCAGGATACGAGTGACAGAGAGGTTCGAGGTAAGTCCACCGTGTAATAATAAAGGACGAAACAGCGCAGTCCTATCTGAATGTAAAACAGTGCGAATAATCGGGGTGTCAATTCTCGAGATCACTCGTTCGATGAACGTTTACGCTCATTTCGAACGAATGATAAACTTCGCATCATGGCAAAATTCATCGAACAATATGTGTCTCCATCATTGACCTCCTAATGTTATTGAAATTTTGAAATTATTCGGTCTATTTTTCTGAAAATTCTGTCATATTTCATAGTTAAATTGGACTCTGAACGATACGTCAAATTGGATTCTCCAGTTTTGGTTCAGTTTCAATCAAAAGTAATTTCATTGTGAATAGCAGATCTATCAAAAAAAGGAAGAGTGGAGAAGAATAGATCTATGCTGCATAAATTTATATTTTTTATAATCCTGTAAAAATTTTCCAAAGTTTCCATGACATTAAATCGAAACCCAAAACTGAAAAGGCAGAAATTATTAGTTATACTGAAAACCGGTCAAGGACCTGTTATTTGGAATCAGACGAAAAAATTTCAGGAATAATCAGGGGCTATTGGGAGTGGTAGAATTACAGGCACAAGAAACTCAGTTGCACCAAAAAATAATAGAATCAAAAGACGCTGAATGAGCCTGCTAAAAAAGATATATCTGATATTGAAAGAAATTAAGATGGTATTCACACAAGAAGAATAAGAGTAAAACGAGAAATATTTCTGCACAGTGCTAAGATGAATTTATATATGTTGGGCGAACTGAAGAAATTATAAACCTGCTGCGTGCGAAACCAAGACGAAGAATAATATCAACAGAGACTATCGATTATGGAACGGAAAGCCAAAAAAATTTCAGTGTCAGAAAAATTATTTCATAATCTTAGATGTTCTTGCCAGCTGAGTTTTGTTTCGTTTATTCCATATTTCATCAGATATAAGTTAAACGTGTTTCTAAAGTCTCTTCTTCATGTGTAAAAATATCTAAAAATAAATTTTTTCAGAAAATTGTTTTTATGAGATGGATTTTCCCGGATTTGTCTTATCAGTGTCTTTCACGACCTTCTTGCACAAACATTGCGGCTTCATACACAATATTATTCATATTCTCTAACACAAGATTATCCAAATTCATTTTTGAATGATTCACAATGCTCGATAAATTACCTAATAAATCATACAACAGAAACCCCAAAATATGCCTTCTCAACGAGCGTATGGAAAAGACCACTCAATGTCGAACGAACGTTTGAGTGATGATTTTGAACGAACGCTCATGGTGTCACGTGTCACTAACGTTGAATCAAAATCCTCGTTATCACGCGTTCGATGAACGTATATTCTCGTGACACTATGAGCGTAGATTTCTGGATATAGCAAGTCTCATGGAACGACTCTATGAACTATTCGTTCAAAAACATCGCTCAAACGTCATCGTTTACTGACGCGAGAGGTTAAGTTTTTAGACGCACAGATTTATCTAAGCTACATGTTGCCAAGTTAAGCATTCGTTTGGAATGAACGTATACGTTCATCGAACGAGTGGTCCCGAGAATTGACACCCGGTACGTATACTATGGAGAGAAGAGGTACCCCTACTACGCCTACTATTTTGTTATTCTGTATTGTTGTGATAAAAAATGAAAAAGTGTTTCTTTTTTTTACTGAGAAAACATTTGAAAATTGTTCGTTAAAGCTAGCTAATTTTTTTTCCTGAAGATAATGAGGATGAAAATTTCTATTGGTGTAAGTAAACCTTTGCATAACAATGAAATCTCAAACATCAAACAGTAACATTCAATATAAAAACTCGTTTCTAGGAACATGTCAATTCTTCAATTGCTTACGAATGTCTAGATTCTAGTGTCCATTCTAGTAATATAAAGCGTTCCGTCCTTATTATTACACGGTATACTCACTTCAGACCTCTCTGTCACTCATTTACTGGTTCGTCATAATTTTATTCTTCAAAATTCGGAAACCTCTATTAGCAACAATTTTTATGCTGGCAACAGCGCTTATGCTGATATAATAATTATCACACAAGTGAAAGTAACTGATTTCGACAAACCTGTTCCAACCTGACAGCTCAGTACTTCGTCCAAGTGAATAATAGACAACTCTATGTTGACACATGTTCTTCAACATATTTCATACTTCAATTCCAGCATAAACTTTTCTTATTATCATGATCTTGCAGAATGTCATGAAAAATAATTTTTGAAAAAACAGTTAAAAATATTTCGTCCAGGATTTTTTAGGCAACTTGTTTTGAACATATTATCTAACATTTGAAATTTATTATAAAATGGGTTTAATTGTATTATCAGCTCGGTGAAGGTCGATGTAGGTTCGGATCTTCTACAATAACAGAAAGAAGTCTAGTAAGCTATTCAACTAAATTCCTGAAATGATTGAAGAACAGCTTCATCAGCTGCCAGAATGCAAGTCTTTGCTATAGTATTTTCATTTACTGAAATAATAATTATGGTTGAATGCTGCGGCGCATTCGCCAATTCGCTACTTGAGCAATGTTTCATATTCGTTCGTCCGCATAAAATGTAATCCCAGACCAATTATGGTGGTCAAACTTGACTCGACAGCGAGAAAAGCTGCATTTTCTTTTACCCTTTGGAATCTTTGGAAATTACGAAATTCCGTGACCTGGTAAATTATCTTCAATGATCAATCAATATCATCTGATATTTTGTAGTTTATTGTGCGAAAAACCAGGATTTCCGCATAAGAAATCATACTAGAAAACAGAGCAAAGATAGAAATCATATAAGAAATGCATATGGAGAACATGCATATATTTAGGTACAAAAATTAAGCACAGTGAAGGAACGGTGAATTATGAAAATATGATACAGCTATTTATTGAGTTTTGGCGTGTTGCATTTTTTTACGAAGACTCATTTCTATGAGAAACTATTATTATGTTAAATTTGCTTTCCACTTGTCATAAATTTTCACTTCGCTTCAATTGCAGTTATTTTTGGTACCTACCGAAAATTACAGATATTCAATTTTTTTGTTTGAAAATTCATTTTCTTCTAGATGATCGAGTCATCAAATTTTTATCTTTATTCTGAAAACGCTATCTGATGATTGACTTGTCTCCCTTAGTCCATGTTCATTGTTTATTCATTTTTGTTTCTGTTTCTCGAATGTCACAGCATTCTATTCCTGTTCTGTTCTATCGTTCTTCCCGCAGATTTCATTTCAAATGACTACTAGGATCAACACTTTTCCTTTTCCAAAAAAAAAATTAATTACAAAATCACAACTTTCATATTCGAATTTGTTATTGATTGTATATGTATATGTATATCTGATGATTGCGTTGTCTCCCTTCGTCCATGTTCATTGTTTATTCATTTTTGTTTCTGTTTCTCGAATGTCACAGCATTCCTTTCCTGTTCTGTTCTATCGATCTTCCCGCAGATTTCATTTTTAATTACTACTAGGATCAACACTTTTCCTTTTCCAAAAAAAATTAATTACAAAATCACAACTTTCATATACGAATTTGTTATTGATTGTATTTTTTCCTGGAAATGAGGGAAAAATAAATGGAGCTGTTAAGGATGGGTTGATGTATTAAATCATTTTTGCCTCGATTAAGACATTCACATTCCTCCGAAAATACGAGACATGGAATATTATCCAGATCAAATGATTTTGGCAGTCGATTCTTTTGCACCTTGAAAATATTTATGGTTCAAGTTCTCCATGAAAACCGTCAATCAAGATTCAACTCAGTTTTTTTTATAAATTTGCGTCACGTAACTGTAATCCCAGGTCCAGACATATCCCGTGATGAATATACTGGCAGACAATGTATCCACCCCTCCTATTTCAACCAACTTTCGAGGGCTAACACAGCAACACGAGTTGGATTTATGAACGTACAAGTAAACGTCGCTTCAAAATATGAAACAATTTATCATGCTAAATATTCGCCGTGCAGCGCGACGTAGGTGTTCCTATCATCAGAGCTGTCCAAAGTTGTAACTTGTCAAACAGGGGTGTGATATTGAACCAAATTTTCCCAACGATTCGCGAAGATGTTTTCACAGCGATCTTCTCAATTTTTCGTCGATCTCAAGATCGCATCTTTCTTATTGAAATATACTATACGGAGATTTTTTTTGTATTCTGAAGATTTTCTGTTCAAACATACCTGTTCAAACAGAGGTGAATTGAGCAAAAGAGGCCTCAATGTATATTATAATAATTATTGTCGACCAATCAAGAATTCACCTGATAATCCATGTAAAGCGGTTAAACAAGAAATATCTGGAGAAAGCTTTGTATCACTGTTGCTAGGACTACAATTATTTAGGTTTCTACATTATACAGAGCATTTCAATTAAACCTATCAACCCCAAATGATTCTGAAGTCATGATAAAATTTAAAAGTACCTGAAAAATCATATTATTGGGGATGTCTTTCTGCTACTAATAATCGATTACAAGCGAATAACCGGCTATCATTGGTATTTACCAACTGCATTCAAGCGCTTTTGGTCATTCAGACAGGCCATTCATTTCAGTAAGGGCTATAACCAAGAGCATAACCAACAATAACTGCGGTATTTACCGGTTATTTGCTTGAAATACATTTATAAGACGTTATAACCTTAAACCCCTCCCCTATATAGACATCCCTCTCAATTTTTCAAATGAAACACCCTCTATACTATTGCCTTGTTGGAATCCTCTACACAAGAGGATCATAAAAATATTCTTCGGTTATTGTCTGATATTCATAAAAAATAATTATCAGACAGCTTCAATATTCCTTATTTAGGGCGAGCGAATACAACTGCAATTCGGCACTTTTGCTGAATTGCATTACTTCGTGAGGATATGGCCCACATTCCAGGGTCATCGAACAGACACCGCACTCGCTGAATAATATTGTTAAGTAATTAGTTAGTTACGTAATTTAGATTGACTATTAATAGATGTAAGAATTTTAAATAAAGCATTCTTCAGTTTCTTCTTATTGCATTCACTACCGTGAATAGTCAAACTCAGAGAAGTGGGCGTTACAACCCTACTATCTCTTACATGGTCTATTCACGGTAGTGAATGCAATAAGAAGAAACTGAAGAATGCTTTATTTAAAATTCTTCCATCTATTTATAGTCAATCTAAATTACGTAACTAACTAATTACTTAACAATATTATTTAGCGAGTGCGTCCATTATGATTATGAAAATGGGATGATCGATGATTTATGTCAGCGCATTATTCAAGGGTCTTTATTTATATTTATTTTTCTCAGAAATTTTACATAATGTTCGAAACCAATTTGAAGCACGATTTGTATTGAGACCTAATTAAATTTGAACACCATATAAAATAATTTAATATTGCTCTACTGATTTCTTACGAAAAAAAATTGTAATGTAAAAGTGGTTTCATGCGATCAAAAAACTTAAAGTAAATTCGAACCAATAGAATAATTTGATTTGACGAATGCGTTGTCTCAGTCCTAGTGGCAAAATCCGAAAGAATCACTGCACTGTCAAGGATGGTTTTAAGTATAATGACATCGCTTCATCCCAACGATAATCGATACAGATGTAGGCTCAATAAGTTAAAGTCAGATCCGGGTTTGGAATTTCTCAGATTTGCCGGTAACTCTGGTTTCGAATATATCGGATATGGTGAAATGTGGAGCATCATTTTTTCGTTCAAAAAATGGCACGTGGCAAACTGGGGTTAGAAGATCCTCCACAGACATAACAACAAACTTTTTCATCAAGAAATGTCATATCTTAAATTTCACGTTTCTCCAAACTTATTTTAGAAATTCAACGAATTAAAACTGAAATAACTACAATAGTAGGTACCATAAATTTTGAAACTTTCGGAAAAAAACAATCAAATTGACTTTTCTGTTTCTCCTTATTTCATAATGAATCAAACTGAGTGAAAGGACGGATTGATTTGGGTCGAAATTTTGTCAATGAATCACATAGAATATACAGATGAATATTTATGTCTATTACATCATATCTTTTCTCTACTACGTAAAACATATACCTATCGATTTCAATCAAGATATAAAGGTCGAGTAGTAGGATATGAGCCATTTTCCACAAGAAAATATGAATTCCGATTGATGGATAACCTCCTGTACATTGATAGATAAGGTGCTAAGCTAACCTTGGCAACCACTCACCTGGTGAAAAGATAATTCCTTTCTAAAAATCTAGTTCGGATTTCGCAGGGCACTTCAAATGCCACGCATAACGAAGCCGTGACGGTGATGGATAGCAGGAGTTATTAATGATGTCATTCTCCCATCAAGAACGCTGCTGCCATCTAGCTTGGGATGGGACAAAAACGTGGGCCGCTGCATACTAAGATCAGCCTAGCTAGCTAGCTGTTCGTTAAGATTCACGGTTGCCGTTCTGGTAGATCATCTGTCGTCTCAGAGATGAATGTCCCATCCCGTGACATTTTTTGTTTCGGGAAATTTAAATTTCTAGACGACGGCAGCATCAGACGAGACGCGGAGGAAATATTTCAAGCTAATTACAGTCTCTTATGGATGAGTAGCAATTTGTCCTTGCGAAAACGGCGTTTTGGGTTAACGGTGATTATAGTAGACAATGCTTCGCGACTCTGGAAAAATATTTCTGTGAAATATTTCGAACTGTGTATTGGCCGCAGTTCAGTACGCATATTATATTCATTCTGCACGATTGTTATTATTTTATCCAAATAACAATGACACGAAGGCTTGTACGAAAGTTTGAGAGGATTGTACCAATGAACGAATATGAATTTTTCCCAGAATTCAATGAATTCATATCAATTCTTTTTAATATATGATGATGTGAGTCGATCTCCTGAAGGGTGGATATTATAAATAATTTTTCAGCAATGAATTATTGTCGACATTATATAGGGTGCTTCAAAAAAAGGTGATCCAGTATATAGGACAGATAGAAAACTGAAAAATAATTGGGGTTTGTTTTGTAAAAAAGTTTCGTAATGACATCCGTATACAAGACAAAGGGCGTTGAAGAAAAAAAATATACACATTTTTTACGATTCTGTCGAAACTACTGACAACAATGTAATGAAGTTTTATACGATAATGTTTCGGAAGCAGATACATCCAATGAATTTGTGTTTATGTCCGACTCTCGTATAGGGCGCTAGTTACACGGTTCGTACCAAGTATTATTGAACATAACTTTTTTAATATTAGATTTATCTCTGTAGCATGAACTTCTTCTTTAAGATACGACCAAACTGTGTAATCCAAGGGATTAAATTCGCATGACCGAGGAGGCCTATGAATCGGAGCTCCTGCACTTCTACCAAACCATCGATTCGCAAAATGGTTTCTCCTATCAAAGTGCGGTGGAACTCCATCGTGCTTACTAATTAAGGACAATACTAATTAGAAACTTCATCAATACTTCATACCAGCAACGATTAGTACTTCATAATTTTCAAATCAAAATATTCCGAAAACGGCACACAGTATCGAGTTTTATCAAGAGTACCTTTTTGAAGTAAAATTAAACGATGTTTTAGTTCACTTGAAACTTTGCTCGATAAATCTTATATTGAACAAGTTATGTTCAATACTTTTTGGTACAAACCTTATCACTGGCACCTTATTTGAGATTGAGACTTAGAAAGAAATTCATTGGATGTATCAGCTTCCAAAATATGTTCGTATAAAGTTTCATTACAATTATGTCTGTAGTTTGGGCAAAATCGTGAAAAAATTTATAAATTATTTCTTTAACACGTTTTATCTTGAATACGGATGGCGTTACGAGAATTTTTGACTGAAAGAACTAAACTTTGTTTTTCAGTTTTCTATCTATCCTAGAAACAGGACCACCTGTTCTCGAAACATCCTGTATGTCTAATTTTCAACTCCAAAGTTATTTACATTTACAATATTATTCAGCTCAAAATGAGAGCATTTTGGAAACCTTTTGCGAGAATGGTATTTCCTGATAGATAACGTTTCATATCGCTCGTTATAAAACCATTTTCATTTAAAAGTTGAATTTATTAAAACAAAATTTGAAATTCCAGATGATTAACTGCAGGCAGAAAAAGTTATTTCTTTGTCATGAAGAGCAAACTAAGTACTCTGTTTCTTTACTATTCCACATCTGGATTTACAGATTTTATGTCTAGTTTCCAACTCAAAAGCTCAAATTGAAAACCTCTCTCAGTGAATAAAACTGAACCTAAATAAAAACTGGGGTTCGGAATTTTTAGATAATATTATGTTCATATATCAGTTCTATGGAATCATGAAAAAAATTAATATGGGAATATTGAATAATAAAAATTAAGCTTCTGGCGTATTAGGATGAGAAATGATAGATTAGCGATAAAGTCAAATACTGTCACCCTGTCCGTGATGAAGGCAATATCACGTAGGAAATCGAAATAAGGGTTCACATCAAAATGAATCGTTAATGAGTCATAAAAATAATTCGCTCAATTAGAGGAGAAACATTCGGGGGAACTCAAACTGGCGGCAATCAGGACTCGAGTGTTCATTAACTTAACCATATACTTCCCAGGATATGGCGTTTAACGCCATCTGTTACCCTTCATGAGGTTTCCAACGCCGATTTGAAGTCCATTCTCCTGCGGGAGACTGATGATTTGATGTGTCGATGTATTGCCAAACATGAACATCGAATTTTAACTAATGCATTCAGGGGAACGCCTCATGTTGAGCGTTTGTTTAGATATCTTTTCATTTGATATTTTCTCCTGCAGTGCTTTTATGGAAAGCCATCGAAGGAAGTTCCAGCAGTTATCGATAAAAATATTTTGCAATTTTTTGAGACCTCACGTCCTTTCTCATACTGCAGATAAATTACTAGAGAACGTCGTATTATGTCCTTAATCAGTGCAGTTGGTGTGTAGAGATATGTTCATTGCAGAAGGGGGGTGTTTAAAAAAAAGAGACCCATTCTCTCTAGGATAGATGGAAAATAAAAAAATAATAGGTGTTTGTTCAGTAAAAAGACATCTCGTAACGCCATCCGTATTCAAGATACGTTGAAAAAGAAAAAAATAGACACATTTATTACGATTTTGCCGAAACTACTGGAAGCATTGTAATGAAATTTTATACAAATATGTTTTAGAAGCTGATACATCTAATGAACGTGTTTTTATGTCCGACTCTCATAGAGGGCGCTAGTTACACGGTTCGTACCAAGTTGTTTTGAACATAACTTTTTTGATATTAGATTAAATAATCTTAAGCATCATTCAATTTTAAACTAAAAAGGTACTCTTGATGAAACTCGATACTGTGCACCGTTTTCTGAATATTTTGATTTGAAAATTATGAGGTAATAATCGATGCTGGTATAAAGTAATGACGAATGTTTGAGCAAAAAATCACAAGAAAATTTTAAAAAAGGCTAAAAACATTGAAAAAATTCAATTATAGCATGTGTTCAAAATGTCCTCCATTTTCACGAATACACAAATCTATCCTTGATGTTCAAGATCGCTCAAAATCTAGTATCAAAAATGTTTTGTTCAAAACAACTTGGTATGACCGTGTAACTAGCGAGTCAGACATCAAAACACATTCACTAGATGTATCAGCTTGCAAAACATATTCGTATAAAATTTCATTACAATGTTGCCAGTAGTTCCGGCAAAATCCTAAAAAATGTGTACAGGGTATCCCAAATTGCTTGATTTTGGCTGTTTTTGGTACTTCTAGACTAGATAGGTAAAAACGTTGAAAGGAGTCCTGGGCACGATTTCCGTAAAAACACCAATAGTGAAAACCGTTTCAAGATATCTTCATTTGTTTTGAAGATATAACAACATTTTGAAATTTTTTCCAATCAGAAGATGTGCCATAACTTTTTCATTTTCGAAAATATCTAAGAAATATAAAAACTTTCAACGAGCACTTTTTCACTGGGAATTATTTAAAATTTTTTTCATCTCTGAATTTTTTTTTTATGAAATGAAATGAAAAAAAATGCATTCGTATTTAATATAAAAAAGTGTTTTTTTTTTCACAAGAAATAAATTTAATATAGTTTTTTATTTCCGGAAAAAAAGCGCTTCTAGAAGGTTTTAATCGTTTTCAGATATTTTCGTAAATGAAAAAATTGTCGCACATTTTCGAAATCAAAATTTTAAAAAAATGAAGATATCGTGAAACGGTTTTCACTAATGGTGCCCACAAAAAACCTTACGAAGTTTTTACCTATCTAGTCCAGAAGTACCTAAAACAGTCGAAATCAAGCAATTTGGGATAGCCTGTATATATTTTTAATTTTCGACGCCCTGTATCTTGAATACGGATGGCGATACGAAAATTTCTTATTTACTTACTAATAGTAGGAGTTTGTTCAGTAGAACAAACTCCTGCTATTTTTCAGTTTTCTATCTATCCTACAGAGGGGAGTCACTTTTTTTTAATACCCTTAAGGGGATTCTTTTCGACTAGAAAACTACATTGAAAAAAAAATAGGGAAAATTGGGAATGGAAATTGATTTTTATGATTCATTTTTAGTATCATAAAAAATTACTGAACAACACATTTTTCTAATATGTCGACCATAAACCAAGTTAATGGATGGATTTAACGAAACTTTGATTGTACGATCAAACAATGTCAAAGTAATTAGAACCACCGAGATTCACATCAGCCTTTTTGACATTCAGAGTTTCATGAAACCCGCCTATGGCGAAATATTTGAAACAGTAATTTTTCAGAAACGCACTGACTCGCCAACAAATCGAAGATAGCTTTGATCTGTTTTCTGATATCTTATTATCTCGAAAAAAGAGATTGGTGGTCCCTGAAGTTCTAGTTTAATAATACTTGAGATGTTCTCAGTAAGCATCGAATAAGGGAAATCCTGTACAACCATCAGTTCTTACAGAAGAACCTTGCTTTGTTTCAAAAATTCAAAGATTTTCAGTTTCTATTTTGTTTTCACTTCTATATCGCCATATATATGTATAGATTTACTTCACGAGCATGAAATTTCTCTTTTGATTTTGAAGTTGGAATCTTCGGAATTTTCTGAAATTACACAAATTACGACAAAAACATTGATAAGAGCTCCTTCTTCAATTTTTTTTATTTCAGTGTTTCTTCTACTTCCTCTTCGACTGGGTGATAATCTTCTGTTATACAGGGTGTATCTGAAGAAAACCGAAAAAATGTGAAAGTTGTTTTTATGATTGAAATTAAGTTAGACATTTCACGTCCTTCTTGTAAATGATTGAACTAGCTTAACAGGGTCGATAGGACTAATTGGGATTGAAACACTATTTATGACTTTGCCGACGTTTCGTGGTTATGGCACTTCCTCAGGGCTGAAAATTACATTTAATAAATATAAAAAAATTCAGTAAAAATCACGATTAAAATACAAATAACAGGGAAATTAAACAATATAACGGCACATTCAATATGAAATCAAAACATCCATATAAAATTAGCACAACAGAGAAATTTCTTATTTTCTCACCACTTAGTGTATTCCATTCGATGTTAAAATGTTCATGAATTTCCGGGACTTAGCAACGGCGTTTCTTTAAGGAAGACAACCCAAAATATACACAAATAACATTGACAGCACTCTTGATAAATTATTGATGTTGGTATATTTGATCTAAAGAACGACAAGTACACTAGGCCTCCACTAGAACGAGACAACAATTCGATTTTGAAAATGTGACCATTTTAGACAAAGAAAAACATTGGTTAAAGAGAAATATTAGTGAGATGGTGCACATCAAGTTAAACAACTCTGTCAATAACAGAACAGACACACAGAATTTGGGCATAGTATATGATAATATTTTAAATCTTTATAAAAACAATATCCGAGTTGTTTAGTCTGTGTACGTACATATGACGGTTGTTTTGGGACCGCCGGTGGCATCGGTTTCGTCGCGCGCTGGCTTGTTGTCTCGTTCTGGTGGAGGCCTAGTGTACTTGTCGTTCTTCAGATCAAATATACCAACATCAATAATTTATCAAGAGTGCTGTCAATGTTATTTGTGTATATTTTGGGTTGTCTTCCTTAAAGAAACGCCGTTGCTAAGTCCCGGAAATTCATGAACATTTTAACATCGAATGGAATACACTAAGTGGTGAGAAAATAAGAAATTTCTCTGTTGTGCTAATTTTATATGGATGTTTTGATTTCATGTTGAATGTGCCGTTATATTGTTTAATTTCCCTGTTATTTTTATTTTAATCGTGATTTTTACTGAATATTTTTATATTTATTAAATGTAATTTTCAGCCCTGAGGAAGTGGAAATATAACCACGAAACGTCGGCAAAGTCATAAATAGTGTTTCAATCCCAATTAGTCCTATCGACCCTGTTAAGCTAGTTTAATAATTGAAATTAAGGTGAGCATTTGATTTAAAATTGTTTGAAAAACCTCCCTCCGGATAGTTGTTTGTCTTCTCTATTTTCCCTGTATATTATGCTAGAGACACGAAACTATTATTTTTCAATAAAACTACTTATTTTGGAATTTTTCTCGAAGTATATTTAGTAGGGGTTAGGATAGAAGATCACTAGCATATTTTTTCTTACAATTTTTTTTTGATGAAATTTTTCGAAAAAAAAATTGTGAATATGGAGAAGTAAGTAAATGAATTGGGCTTTCTAGCCATTTTTTGTGAAGGAAAATTTCCACCCAAAAAGAATTTTTGAGAAAAAATATCTAAGGGGTTGACCATTTCAACCCCTTCTAACTATTCTTCAGGATCGAAATATTTTTCAAGTTTCGTGTTTTTAACCTATTTAAATTTTTTTGTTTATCTTCGGAAGGGTGTAACTTTTCCAGGGGCAGATTTTTCGAAAAAAAATTTATACCAAATACCCACCCTAATTTTCTTCCAAGATTCACTCCTTGAATTTTCTCGGTGTTGTTCAGAAAATCAGAAATAACCTGTACATTTATTATTATAATTATTTATTTCAGAAAAATAGATCAACTTGCTCTTCAATTAAGATCCTCTCGTTATTAACATCTGAACAGAGGTTCGTATTTTGAGTGTCAATTATTGTAGGGACTCGATCAAGAAATAAGTGCGGTTTTGATAAAACCACGAGGTTATATTTCGAATGTACCCACTATTGCAATTTCAAGAAGGCTTGTAGACATGCACCACCCATTTCATTCCTTCGGAAAGCTGACAAATGATCCAATCTATATCTGTTCTTCACTGAAGCTGAAAAGAATCGCGTACCCGAAACACAAGTATTTCAATAATTCGTGCTTCTCCTACTTCACGTCGGCTGCCACCGCTTTCCTAGGCCCCATCGAATGTCGAAATGTATTTTGTACGAGGAAGATCGTAGTTCTATTTCTACGTCTCCTAAAATGTTCTCCTGTAGCATACGAAATGCTCATGAAATTTGCAGGAATGTGCGCTTCTTCGTACTTCGACTGGAGAGTTGGAGACAAATGTTTTCACCGAATCGCAATTATCCTATTTAGCAGGATTGCGGCATGCCACCTAGTACTGCGGTTGGCGTATCCTGGGAAAATCGTCATTGATTCAATAGGTGTCGACAGAAACGACGTCGCGCAATCAGGTGGAAGAACAATAAAATTAGATTTAGGAACACGAAATTTATCCTTCCCGAATCACGTTTCGGAAATATCTTAACTTAATTGAACCACAGTAGGCGTTTGTCTTTTAACGTCGCCTTCACGTTCATTTGTCTTTCAATTAACTAACTCAGGATTCTACTTGTGTTTACGGTTTTTTCGATTGTGTTTCATCATGCTCACACCATCTTTAATCCCCAAATTTCATGATTGCACGTTGAACAGTTTTTCAATGATAATTTGCGTTCAAATTGATTCTCTAATTTTAAGATGGCTCAGAATTGATGGATTTTATTTCGGCGAGAGAAGAATTTTCGTTATATTGTGATTTTCTAACTGTATTTCGAGTATAAGGCTCTTTTAATTATTTCTGGACCAAGTCTACAAAACAGAAAGCAAAACGGTTTTATACCTAGGTCTATAAAAATCAAAATCTGCATTTCATACTGTTGGGTATTTTCTCAACCTTATGATTAAAAGTTAAATACTATGGGTCGGTTTCACATAACTTTGATTGTACCGTCAAATTAATTGGAGCCACCGCGATTCGTTGAAATTTCAAAACGAGGGTTAATTGGTTCGAATTTACGTAGTCTCTATTAAAATTGCGTTTATTTTACCAAGAAGCAATGAAAATTCAAAGCTGAACGTTACTTTGAACCTCTTCAAGTGGAATGTGTGTTATTAAGTGTTTCATCCCATATCGTCGTCTAGTCCCCTATGAGCCCTCTACCCCTTTGTTCTCCTTGGATGTTGGACACAGCACCACTATTTCTTGAGTTCCATGGGCGGAACGTTAATAAAGATGATATAGTATCAAACACATACTGCGTTCCTTCATTTCCCCTCTATGTGCAGTATCACAAAAATTGATATGCTTCAGGAAAATAAGCGTGCAATCCTATCCTATCCTGTTTGGAATGGAATGCCCGTATATAGACATATTTTATTTCGAAAGTCGAGGGCAGATATATACAATCTATTTTAAGAACGATCTCGCCATCAGATCAAAAACCTAATCGTAAAAAAAAATTTGAACGCAATATTAAGACGAGTGAAGTTTGTCGATGAAGCTGATGAGAGGAGGTTCAAAGCATATCCTGTTATGTGGCACATCTCTGTATAGCAGAGCTGTGCCGGAGCACTGTGTTATGTTTTCGTGAAAGCACTCGAAGCCCTTTTGTGCTACCGAGCACTGTGCCCCTAAGCCCTTTTTAAAAGCAGTGCTGAGTGCCTAGTAATTGAAGCACTTCATCAAGAGGCTTAGTGCTTAGTAATCCCCAAAAGGCTCCCGAGGGGGAGAACCATGGGGCTACAGCCACACCCCTTCAAAATTCATTTCAGTTCAGAAAAACCGAGACTTTCAATTCATGGTCATCATATGTCAAAGTTGCATGTTGATCTAGCCTCCCCTGAAATGTCATCCTGGGTAGACCCTTACTGATCCAATGCTATTTCATGTGACTTCGAATTAAAAAATCACATGGGTTTAAATCCAGACATATGGCCGGGCCAAGGAATTGGCCACTACGGCCTATCAAACATCGAGGATAGCCAAGCTTCTGAAGTAGGAATGAGCTGAAAAGCCATTCTGGTGGAAAATAATTCGTGACCGTAGTGTCAAGGATGAATCTTCTAATTAGGTACTATTTAAAAAAAAAAATTACTTTTCTGGTCGTTGTTTCAGCATGCAACTTACTATTTGGTGATTTAAAATGTGATCTGTCAAGCCATGTCAACTTTTCCCTGGATTGTGGAACCATGCCCCGCGAAAAACGAGTGAGGTAGAGGGTATTTAAATAACTCGAAAAAGTCCGATAACTGATCGGTTTTCCGGTCATTTTTTTTATATCATGGAGAAATTGTACATTCTAGAAAAGCTGGTGAAACAAGAAAGTTCTCAATTCATTATTTCATCGAAATTTTATGACTAGAACCATTCGTGACCCTTTATATCTCGGGTTGTCTAAAATATTTCTTGGCAAGAAATAATGACAATCTCCCCAACGTTCAAAACAAAATATCCATTGAATATTTAGAGTTGAGTAGTTTTTACAAATAGTTTCAGGCTTTCACGACCGGATATATTGACATTAAGAGAGTCTTCCGGGCTTATTGGCCGTGGTCTATTAGGAATTATAACTGTTTTTATAACTCGTCGTTTCTGTTGAGGACAAGCAGTCCAATCATCATCCTCAACAGAAACGAGGAGTCATAAACACACTCGTAGATAGAGCCCGACGATTGTGCGAGCCGGAATTTCTGGAGGATGAACTTGAACATCTACAGCATGCATTCGTCGCTAACGAATAATGCTAAGGAAATTCAGAGGGCAATAAGACCAAGACTTTCCACACGTGATGATAACACATCACAACTCACCCCCAATGGAAGAGCTATCTTACCATATATCCCAAAGGTCACCGATAGAATTGGTAGAATACTAAAGGGCCACAATATAAAGACTGTCTATAAGCCAACTCAAAAACTTGGCCACATGACCACTTGACCAAAGACAAAGTCGACCCACTCTCTCAACTCGGTATTTACAGGATACCTTGTGACTGCGGCAAAGTCTACATTGGTACAACGAAGCGAAGTATCAATACAAGAATCAAGGAGCATGAACGATGCTGTCGACTCAATCAGACAGATTGCTCTGACAGATGGACACAATATTGTTTTCTCAGAGGCAGAAGCTATTTCAAACATCAAAAGTTTCTATCCCAGTAGAACATGGAAACCATTGAGATATATAAACATAAAAACAATATGAACAGAAGGGAAGAAACTCCTTTGGTACATAGCGCATGGTTGCCGGTGTTGGAAAAGACCAAAATCAAGCCAATACGAAGTGGGAGCGATGGACCAATCAACATCGCGCGTAAACCCACTACCTTCTCCCGCCAATGATCAGGGTATAAGTGGGGCCAACGGATCGAATCCAGCATCACTTTCGAAAATTCAGCGGTCGAGTTACAATCTAAGACCAAGAATCCTCTGAAGATGCCTACCGCAGTTGTATGCGAAACGTTAGGTGAAATAATTCCTAATAGACCACGGCCAATAAGCCCGGAAGACTCTCTTAATGTCAGTTTTTACAAAATTAATTATTTTCGATAATGAAGCATATCTTCGTTACCATAGATTTTCGGACAAATTCGCTGCAAATGACGTCTAGTATATCCCCTTTGAAGGATCACGTAGGAGTACCAAACACCTTGAATACTTCGAAGGAAACTAATCATTTAATTTCATTTTAATATTTTATTCATAGAATGGAAGATGCCTAGTCATGAGATAATCCGAAGTAGCTGAATTCGGATGAATCTTGCGAAATCGTTCGATAAAATAGAATTTTTCATTAAACGCGAGACAGCTGACACTTGCTTCCCACCTTCCTTCGTCTTTCCTGGCGAGAGTAACTTCGCTACATGTCTCAATGGCGATGTGACTGACGGTCTCCAATCCTGACTAGCCCAATCCACCACCAGTTTAATTACTTTCCGGAACTTAAAATCGTTTCCTGGCTTCGTTCCCAGAGAAAACGGATGACGCTGCATGAAACATGTCCAGAATTGAATGGGCAATTATGGAAGGTAAACAAACATGTCGAACACAGAATTTGATGAAATTCTACTGAAGCCTTAACAATTTAATATGATACAAACTATACACAGCTTCCATCGAATGATGGAAATAAGTGGTTGGACGCTGATGAATCGTTCGTAAATCCTCAGCAGTTTAATGTTCAATATAAGATCTCTCTTAGCTACTATTTCGAGAAGAGTTACCTACAACAACCATGGTTGTATCTGTATCTTTATAACCATTAAAACCATCAGAACCTATGACGTGATTGATTTTCCTTGTTCTCCCACTTGTTAATATGACCAATGGTCTTTTTTTAAACACATCCGCTGGAGAACACAACGTTGTTCTTCCGATGCTTTTATTCGGTTTCAATTCTTCCAGTTTTTATACCAAATCTCAATTGGTTCTACTTGTCATCGTATATGTTTTAATTCGATATGTAGAGGGTGGCAAAAGTGATGATACCTGAACTACAACTTTTCAACCGAAACAAAAATACGAAATGAATGACATATTACTCTTGTGCCATTATCTGCATCCCTCTATCTTTTTTTGATTTCGAGTTATAGGCCAGAACACAAATTTGGGTGATTTCAACTTTGATCATTTCGTTTCGGTTTGTGTTAGGATGTTGAAATGAAAACATGCTTTCTTCATAGCAATTCAGTAGCGTTTTAGGTTTTTCTCAAAATAAAAAAAAATACCACATCTTTATATTATACATATATAGTTGGTATAGTTATAAATCAGCACGGAAACCTCTTGTGAAAAAACATAGTACGCTACTGGATTGCTATGAGAAAAGTGAAAATTATTTTCTATAAAATGGCAATGAATACTATACAGGGTGATTCCGGAGGAGACCGTCAGATTTTAGGTGAAGTATACACTAGTCAAGACAGTTTCGAAACAATGTTTGATTTATGTTTGGGGGCCTTTAATGAGAGTCTACAGGGTGATTTGTCCGATTCGACCGATTTTTCTTTTATTCATAACTTTGGTATGGCTTGATCAATCTTGATGAAATTTTCAGTGTAGAACAATATGATTGTCTTCTTTCAATAATTCCAAAATTTTTTCAAAAATACAAGGTGGGAATTATGATAAGTTCAGATTAAGTTTGCAGGTTGAAAAAACACCCTGTACATTCCGTTTTCAAAAATTTTCTACTTGCTTCAGATTCTACCATAAGTTTACAATACTGGAGCGTTTTTATTTTTTTGGCACACATCCAGTTTTCCTAGAAAAAATTTTCAAGGATGAACAATATCGTTATTTCGCTCCAAGGCAGTGAGGATATTCTGAACTGAAATGTAAACCGGTGTCGTCCAATGATACAAAGCTCTTCCTGAGTCCTAAAGTAGTTCTTCCAAATTCGAAATTCATATTTAATCACCCATATTCTGATGTATAAAATCATTTAATCCAGAAAATATCTTTATACCTACCTACTTAAACCAAAAAATCTACAACTTATACAGAATAAACATTCGAAACATATCATGAACGGCAAAACTAAGGATTAACACAAAATTTACATAGAATGTTCGAAATGATTTCCCCTTTTTTGAATACATATTCGAGACCTTTTTATTAAATTACCAATTGACCTTCTAATGAGGGATTGATTTTGCTTCAAGATATTACATTCCTGGAAAATCCCTTCAACTAGGTGTTCTCTACTTCTAATTTCAACCTTATAAACTCTTGTTTTCAGATATCCTCACACAAAATAGTCTAAAGGGTTCAAATCAGGCGATCTTTGTGGCCAAGCAATAGGGCCTTCACGACGAATCCATCTGTTCGGATAATTTACATCCAGGTGATTTCTCACATTCAACGCAAAGTTAGGTGGTGCTCCGTCATGCTGAAAGTACATAGAGCGGATATGTACATTTTCCAATAGATTTGGTAAAATATTTTCCAAAAAATCTAGGTAAATTTCACCATTTAATCTTTCCGCAAAAATGTGAGGGCCAACTAAATTTCCGTCTATTGTTCCAAGCCAAATATTGGCAGAAAATCTGTGTTGTGTATTATGACTCTTCTTCAAATGCGGGTTGTCTCTTGCCCATTCGTGGGAATTGTGGATATTAAAAATTCTATTCTTAGTGAACATAGCCTCGTCGCTGAAAAGAATACGAAAAATAGTTCGTTAGTGACGAATAACCCAGCGACAAAATTGTAATCGTTGGGGCAGATCTTGTTTCAACAGTTCTTACACCTTTTGGTAGTGGTATGGGTGGAATTGTTCTTTCTTCAAAGTCTTGCTCACTTTACTCTGCGAAATTCCTAATTCGGTAATAATTTGACGAGTACTAATAGACGGTTCCTCCTCCACCCGTTCAACAATTTGAATCGAAATTTCATTTTGAGTAGGCCTATCAACGTGCTCTGCCTTATTAGGATATTGCCCATGTTCTTTAGAATAATGGAATACTCGTCCGAAAGTACATTTATTTGGTTGGGAAATCGTCTATGGTATTTCATTTTGGCTTCATTTCCATTTCCGTTACAAAAACCATAAACAAAAATCATATCCGCATATTCCGCATGAGTAAATAATTGAGGCATGTTAAAATACACTTCTTGTGACAGATTATTTATTAAATATTCTCATTCTGTGGTTCACTGTGATGATAACCATGGATCTTAAAGAACTTTATTCAAATAGAGATTTAATTTTCATGGAGAATTTTCAATTTCATCAAAACTATTCATCATACATTCGTGATTCAATATTTTACATACCATAAAGCCATAAGTGAGTACATTTTTGAACGAAACTACTATGTTTAAGGAATATTCGCTTCATAGAAAACCGGAAGTGTGCCGAAAATCACCTGAATAATGACTCAATTTTATGTTAATCCATAATTTTGCCTTTCATATATTTCGAACGTTTATTCTGTATTTGTAGTAGTAGTATGTAGATTTTTTTGGTTCACGTACGTATAAAGAAATTTTTTGAATTAAACGATTTTATACATCTGAATATGAGCGATCAAAAATGGATTTCGAATTTGGAATATTTATTTTAGGACTCAGGAAGAGCTTTGTAATACTGGACGATACAGCTTTACCATCTAGTTCAGAATATTCTCAATGCCTCGGAGCGAAAAAACGATATTGTTCATTTTTGAAAAATTTTTCTAGGAAAAATGGACGTGTGCAAAAAAAAAATAAAAACGCTCCAGTAATGTAAACTTATGGTAGAATCTGAAGCAAGTAGAAAATTTCTGAAAACGGAATGTACAGGGTGTTTTTGCAACCTGCATACTTAATCTGAACTTATCATAATTCATACCGTGTATTTTTGAAAAAGTGTTGGAATTATTGAAAGAAGATAATCATATTGTTCTACACTGAAAATTTCATCAAGATTGATCAAGCCATACCAAAGTTATGAATAAAAGAAAAATCGGTCGAATCGGACAAATCACCCTGTAGACTCTCAATGAAGGCCCCGAACAATAAACCCAACATTGTTCCGAAACTATATTGACTAGTGTATACTTCACCTAAAATCTGACGATCTCCTCCGGAATCACCCTGTATATACACGAACCAATAATCTGACGAATTCATTGAAAGCGTTAAAAAAAATGTATTACACAACATTGATTATTATCAGAGACATATTTTGTCTTTGTGTTAATTTCATTCTGTCCACTAATTTTGGGTTTGTTTTCAGGAGAAAAACCCTACAAATGCTCATGGGAGGGTTGTGAATGGAGATTTGCAAGATCGGATGAGTTGACCCGCCATTATCGTAAGCACACAGGCGCTAAACCCTTCAAGTGTCGTCACTGCGATCGTTGCTTCAGCCGAAGCGACCACCTGGCTTTGCACATGAAAAGGCACGCCTAAGTACCTCGTGAATGAGGCCTGGCCTCGCTTTGCCGTGTCATCTGCATCACTGCCAGTTACCGATAGTGTATAAATATGCTATGGGAAAAATGCCATCTAGGAATGAATTACAACTAGACGATACGTTTAGTCCATGCTAACTTAGATCGTCTTCATTCTGTTCAAAGTCTGAAAAAATTCAAAATTTCGATTGGAACAAATACAATCGTTTCACCATGATTCATTGCGTATTTCAAGACGCGAAATAGGAGTTCCACATAGATAGCGAACAATATTGACATGAGGAAGAATAAGAGATCATTTGAACAAAAAAAAAATTAATGATGCTGCATGTCATGTCTGATTCATCTGTTAATGGTTGGCATCTTGGTTTACATAATGATTTATTCGGAATATGAAGCAGGTATTTATAATCATTTATATATTTGCTAACCATGATTCAGAAATTCTCCTCTAATTGTTTGGCATTATTTTTATTTTCCAAGCTAAGATTCTACTATAAAAGAAATTAATAGTCCGGAAAGTGTGGGAGGGAAAGTAGAAATACGGATTGGTGATAACAATAAAATATTCGATACATAATACTAGTCTGATCGAAGATGTCTTTTTCTCATAGCATAATTTACCTAAAAATACGAAAGGTGTGAACCCATGGAGCCCCTGTTTCGAGGTTCTTTCCTCAGTGATGTTCTACCTGTGATCAACATCTCTGGCTACCAAAAGGCCAAAAACCACACCTAAATAGCATTTATTACTCTAGATGTAAAATGAATACTCTCTTTCGTCATTTACTCCATGAACATGAAAAAAATGTTTCGGAATTCAATTAAAAATCTTGTAACTGTCGATGTATATTTTTTCAAGTGAAGATACAACAGAGATACCTCATTTTTCTGCTCAATTTTTTATTAATTCCAAAAAAATGTAAGTTACTGAAGACACCAAAATTTGAATTTTCAAACTAGCCAGTTACCAAGACAATTTGAGATTTCAATTGATGATCAGTGTTAAATCGGAAACATTTTTTTCACAGTAGGACGACGGAAGAGAGGGATCTTAGTCATGTTATTGAAATAAGTTAGTGTGTACGAATGTGTCAAAGTATTAACTGAAGACTGTGCAGGCGCACATCGCCGGAACTTAGGCTAAATATGTCACTATTTGTAATAAAGAAATCAAAACATAGGAGATCGAACAAAAATGATTTTGAATAGAGAAATTGATGAAACTGATGATAACAGAGTATTATAAATAGTTAATTATATTTTTTGAGAAAGTGACCTTGAATAGAAATAAACTTTTTTCAAGAAAATGCAACGACTACACAGTTTATATTATTTTGTGTAAAACTCTTGGCATTTCCGAAAAACCAAATGGCGACACTAGTAGATGTATTCGTGTTTATCGAATTGAGTCATCAAGAAAATCACTATCATGACTTTACTTTATAGCATTTTGAGAATTCGAAATACCCGTAGTTGTTCTAAAAAGGATTGCATGATTGTGAGAACAATTTATTATCATTCATCCGATGTTTCGCATGAAATTATCAATAGAAAATGTGGAAAAAAAAACAAATAATTCAATATCTGAAATGATTATGTTTTGGCAAATTCCGAGATCTGGTTCGTTCCAAAATGAAATATCTTTTGCTGGTTCTCCTTACTTTCCAAAGTTTCAGATCTTCGCAGCCGAAGTACTCGAACGCATCGATTGAAGATGTCGCCCTCTGACGCATTCCTTTCCGAAGCATTCTTTATATTTCTACGCCATACCATTAGGCTGAGTGAATGTTGTAAACTAAGAAAAATGTATAGATAATTAAGTGTTTAATTAAGCATTTTGTACAGCTGCATGCTTTGTTGATTAACTCATTACATTTACAATTAGATGTGCAAAAGGCAAGTTTTGTATGCGGGCTAAGTGCGAATGGCGTGTATCTCTAAGAACCTGTCAGAATCTGTTCTTCCGGAAACGGTAGTCTAGATGTTAACACTTGTATATCCGAAGAGATTCGACGAAACTCTATCTGAGTGATTTGTGGGTGAACGCCTTTGAGGTACCAAGTGAGTGGATAGTGCAATAGCTAATTTTCGGTCAGCCATCAAGGTGGAATGGGCATTTATTCAAAATTGAACTCGATCTTAATTTATTCGAGAAATAACAATTGAAGCATTCCAAAATTGTCAAATTGGTTCGATATGAGTTTTTTGTGATAAAGATCCTAACTGCAATGTTTGGCATTATGAATAGGTTCAATCCTCATCTGATATACAAGTTTTAGATTGTAATCTTCAGAGTAATATATTGATTAGTTTATATAAAAATTTTTTACCTGCTGAATGCGTATATGATGTTGATGTTTTTGATTCTTTATTGTACAATATATTATATTTTGATCGCTAGTTTATTTTGCTTCTATCTATTTCGCTGCATTTGTTTTGATGATAGAGCCGTACACTTTGTGATACTCGAACGTACAACAAGATGAAGGAGCTGTGAAATTCAATATTCACACATTCCGCAAACTCATCAATAAAGAGTTTTGAGATGAAACATGTACGGCTCTTCTTCAATCCAGCTATCAACATATGGGTTCCAACTAATAATATTCAGTTTTTGCAACAATTAAAAATTATTTTATGGTATACGGTTTAATTAGCAATGGAAGAAAAGAAAACAGATGTTAATCATTGTTTGAACTTGATGACTGTATTATAACTCTAATATATAATCAAAAACTGTTGGAAGTTTCCATTTCTTTCATTGTTGTTTTCTGAAATTTGGTGCTATTGAACTTTTTCTGAGTGATTTTTAGATTTTAATCACATGTAAATAATGCATAATGTTGTTATACCAAAGATCAAACAATGGCAATAAAAATCATTCGAGGAAAATATGTAGACGGTTATATTTGTAGATATTTGTGATAAAAGTCAAATTATTAGTTGGAATTATCCATAGAAAAAAATGTGCTATCAACCTATATGTGACATTATTTCATGTTGATGTAGTGTTTCAGGTGCTGGGAATATAGACAACTCTGAAAGGCATTGGAGAGTCCAAGCGATATATAGAGAATCTTTACTGAACTAAAAAATTATGTAGTAATTGTTATGCTATCATTAAAATTCAATTAAACCGTGGACGCTACACCCTTACATGGGATATCTTAAAACGAAATGAATCAACCGATTGGAAAAATAATATTTTTGAATTAAAACTTTTGGAGGAAAGACTATATCTAGGAAATAAATTAGCAAAATGACTCTACGAAACTAATGACTTGGAGAAAGTAGAGTTAACTGAATGATTGAAATTAGAGCGTTCAATATAAAGAATCATAGACGGGCATGATTCCGACTGGAAAATTTAGTGAAATTGGGTTATCGTCAGATATTGTATGCATTAGGAAATGTGAAATTATCGACAGTCTGAAAAGGTGTACCAATTTCGAAGGTTCGTGAATTGAATTATAATCAAATTGTTTTTTGAATGAAATTGAAAACATTGTAAATACAGTTTGGACTCTCCCAAATAGTATCAGTAAGAGAGACGAGTTCCCAGGCCTACTTGTTGTATTTAGTTGTACTCCCTCGCCGGCACGATCCGATCTCCAGAAGAAAAATGGGATTTTTCTAATGGTGAGAGGTGTATGCAAGGGAATAATCATTTAAGCAATATTTCCTTCGACATCTGTTACCGATATGGTTTTGAAATCTCGACATATTTGACATTTACATTTTATATAAGATTTGCCGATTGAATAATTCCATAATTAATGAATGTATTTTATGCTACATGATTATCATTCTTGACAAATGAAAAATCAGATCTGCATTTTGTAAATAACGATCCCTGTGTATGAAAATCAAGGGCTTGTTATTTAATCGACTAAAACATTTTTGTAAGGATTTTCATTTCGTTCCTGGAATGCGGTGATAAAATTTCATTGAATATCCGTCATTTATTTCAAATTCAAAAAAGTCTACATGTAGTAACAATTCTGTATGTAAATATTTTCTTCTTTGAAGTCTTAGGTATAGTGAAAATACACACATTGGTCATCGTGTGATAATTACATTGTACCTTTATAAGATTCGAATGGGATCTACTGACCGGTGGATAAAACTAGATTCAGAGGGTACAATATAATGTTGAAACCTTTATTTTGTTTTCATGGTGAAATTTAATCAAGGAATAAATGTTCGTCAACCTTTCAAACAGTCTCAGTCGGCGAGAATCCGTACGCTAGCTTGTATCTACGCAAAATAAACGTACGTTCCTGTTAAAATTATGAAATTGTTTTATTTTTCCATATCCTCCCCCATTCATGGCATTCAAAGCACAATTGTCCAGACAATAATACGATATTACCCAAGATAAAATAAGTTGCATCAATCACTAGTGGGATGATCAAATAACCTTCTGTGAAATTAATTTTATATTCTCAAATTATAAAAATTGAATTATAATTATTAATAAATAGTCTGAGGCTTTCACGGATATACTGGTATTGAAAGAGTCTTCCGGGCTTATTGGTCCATTAGGAATAATTTCACCTAACGGACCTAACAGACAAAAAATCCGCACTAGCAGAACATGCGCTAACAGATGGAGACAACATAGATTTCTCAAAGGCCACTTTCTTCCGCCATAAACCGAGGTGTAGATGACGCTTCCGGTTCGAACACGTCAGTGTCAGAAATTCAGCTTTCGAGGTATAATCCTTGTAGGCGAAACGTCAGGTGAAATTATTCCTAATGGACCACGGCCAATAAGCCCGGAAGACTATTTTAATACCTTTAATTATTAAATTCAAATATTATACTTCAATGATCCATCAGCAAAATGAAGAAGGGTTTCATAAATCTGATGAGAACTTACTAAAAACAAGTTGAAAAATTATTGTTCTAGAATATCAATTCACATATGTTATTTAAACTTCGAATAAAACTCAATTATAAAGTCAAGATATTACTAAACCAGTAACGAAGCTAAAAAACATAAAATTCTCACACTTTTTTAATTTTTGCTTAATATATCTGTTTAAAAGGGAATATGGACACGCCGAACCAAGGCGAACCGAACATTGGTCATTGGTTATACTTGGCGTAAAAAACTATCTGATATAAAATTTTGTTCATTATTGGCTGCCATTCGAGCTAGCTGGGCTATCTGTTGACCCAGACATTGTTTGAAAAACGAGCATGAGTTTTGGGATAAATCTGAATGAATTTTATTACGTTAGTGCTTTTGATGCTTTTATGATACCTCAAAAAAATTTCTACTCATTAAAAAAATAGATCTGAAGACTAAAAATTCGACTCGAAAATACATGTCACTGAATTTTCCTCGAAAACGTCCTAATGTCATATTGATGACGTAACGGCTCAGTAGGTAGGTAAATGTGCATTTATCACTGAAACGTTAGAATAATAATATCTTCTTTATATATAAAACTAAGTCGGCTATTTTGTTGGTTACACCATTTATAACTCAAGATTGGATAAACTGTTTGTCATGAAAGAATTTTTGTTGGATTCTTCTAGGGTTAACATAAAATACATTAAAAATCTGAAAAATTTGATGAAATGGAAAAAAATAGGAAATAGAATAGAATAGAATAGAATAGGATAGTTTATTCATCCTGAAAGACATTTAACAATGTATAGGACATGTCATTGATAACTAAACTAAAGAATATCATTTAGATATTCTTCTACACTATAATAACATTTTTCTTATAATATAGTTTTCACAGATTCACGAAATTTTAAAATGTTCAAAGGTTTCAAGTTATTTGGCAATTTATTGTACAATTTAATACATTGATACAAGGGTTACTTCTCAAATTTGCTTGTGTTATGGTTAGAAACCGATAAAATATGCTGGTTTCTTGTACCATAAGTATGAAAGCCGGACAAGTTGGCAAACTTCTGTTCATTTTCTTTGGCATAGAGAAGAATTTTATAAATATAAATACATGGAAGTGTCAATATTTGGTTTACAGGACGATCTGTTATTTATTGCAAATATCATTCTCAAAATATTCTTTGCAACTCACTAGAAGCACCCCAGATCTCAATATTGTAAGTTAGATAACAATGAACCATACTGTAGTAGACTGATATTAAAGCACTGAGTGGAAGCGAACTCCTAAGTCTACTGATAGCATAGTAAGAAGCAGAGATATTTTTACTAAAATGTTCGATGTGGTCAGTCCATCGCAATCTAGTGTCAACCACTAGACCCAAGAATTTAGCTGAGTCCGTAGAGACAAGAACGTCCAAACCACAACTAAGGGTTAGAGGAGGGCTTTGCCTCAATTCAAATTTAATTAATACCGTTTTTTCAACGTTTAAAATGAGTCTGTTATTGTGACACCAAGTTTTGAATTGTTATACAAGAATTTCACAGAGACTAACAAGCTCGCCCACACTCTTTGCTTTTACAAGAAATGATGTGTCGTCGACAAATATAATAATTTTCCCTGCTGCAATATAATAAGGTAGATCATTTATGAACAAAATAAAAATTGAAGGTCCCAGGACTGAACCTTGAGGAACTCCAAGTTCCTATTCAAATTGAGAAGAGTGAGCACAGTGAACTTTAACAGATATTTTCGACTCGAAATATAGCTCACCATCCACCTCAAAAATATACCCCGGAAACCCAGATTATAGAGTTTACTCTCAATGAAACTTGGGGCAATAGTGTCAAAGGCTCGCGATAAATCGAAGAATATGCCAGCAACAACATATTCCTCGTCCAGTGAGGTATAAACAGACTGAATAAAATCTATGGTTGCCGTTTTGGTTGAACGTCCACGTCTGAAACCATGTTGACTGTCGCAAATTAAATTGAAATGGTCTAGAAAATCAATCATTCTATCAAGTACTATCCTTCCAACAACTTGAGAAAAAACATTTAAAATTGAAATTAGGCGTAAGGTAGTAAGAGATTTCCTCAATTTCGTTTTTTTTTATGAATGGGTATCACCTCAGCAAGTTTGAGTGTATCTGGAAAAACTCCTAAGGAGATTGATTCATTAACGAGATGCGAAAGGTGTTCAGCTCTCCTCGAGAAGGTGAGTGAACATAAATCGAATATACCGTCTAAAATTCTAAAAAGGAAAAAATCGTCCATCGAGATCGTTCCAAGTTGCAGAAGGTGAACAACACCATCCTCAAATGAAAAAGTTGAGCCGCAGCGGCTTCAGAAAATGACTACAGACTTTTCTACAGGAACCTGAAAGAACAAAAGATTGAATTTCACGCTTACAAACCCAAAAAGAGTAGGAAATAAAACCAGACTTAGCTGCAAAAGGTTAACCGGTAACAAAAATTATTAGAATAAAGGGGAAAAAAGGAATACCAGCTTCTCTGGTACTTGCTGAGGTGGATAAAATTTATATGGTAATATGCTCTCCCAAGGGATGGTTCCCCAGACCAAGGAAGAAAGTTATTCAATTCCTGGCTGGGATTTCGAGGATGTTGAAAAATGGTTATTTCTCTTGATATTTCTGCCGTTGCATACACCAAACTCACACATATGAAACTCCAATCCTGAAGGACTATATTAAAAAGCCTAGAATTTGATTCAGTTGTTGGATGAATTTGAATATTATCGATACCTCTCAAAACGTTACCTAAGGTGGCTCTTCTCGAATGACCTTTCATAGTGAATTTTTAATCCCGTATGAAACGGACATTCTGCCTGATTAACAAAATTCCAAAATACAATAAATCAATAGAATTTTATGAAGTCATCTATCCAAATAGAGACAGTTTTCATGTTTCTGAAAATTCTGCCTTCTTGTTTGGGTGTCTAATCCAACTGTACGTTATAAGAGAATATCTCTGAGAAAAACAAAGTTAACTTCAATTTTGATATACTAACAGTAAGAACATTAAGTAACTGAATCAATTATCTATAGTATACATTTTGAACATACCTGAATTAATGACATTTGGGATATCTGAGATAAATCTGCTTCCTTCACATTTTTCTGGCATTGCAGAATTCAAAGGAAATGGTTCATTGTACAGGGTGGGCAAAATTGGTGATACATGAACTACAACTTTCTAACCCAACGAGATAGAAAAAAATGAATGGCACGTTACGGTGGTCTTTTTTAGAGAAACTGGTAATGCCATCAACTGCATTCCTCTATCTTCTTTTGTTTTCGAGTTATAGGCAAAAATTGAAATTTGGGCGATTTCAACTTTGGTCATTATCTCCGTTCCTGTTTGTGCTAGGATGTTGAAATAAAAACATTATACAGGCACTTTTTGCATAGCAATCCAGTAGCGTACTTTGATTTTTCCCAAGAGGTTTCCTTGCTGAGCTATAACATAAATTTGTGTTTTTTCTTATGAAAACAATAGTTTCGAATGGCTCAGGAAGAATCGCAATTTTTTTCCCGTTTCAGAAATATATCATACATCATACATTGCCCCCAGATTCATTCAGATATCATGAAAAATATAGTTTGTATGTGAAATTTGAATTATTGAGTATTAAGTAGGCTTAATCACAGAATAATATGTCTCTACGCATGGTGTCATAATTATTTCGTGATTGGATACTGGATTCAATTCTCCGTGGTTAGATCTCTGTTCAGAACAACTGTCAATTTGAGGTCATTATTGCAGCTAAAATAAAACATTTTAACATATCATATTTCTTGTAGTTTTCAAACATTCCATATTGCCGGCCATAATGACTTCGAATTCTACTAATTGACAGTTGTTCTGAACAGAGATCTAACCACGGAGAATTGAATCAAGTATCCAATCACAAAATAATTATGACACCATGCGTAGAGACATATTATTCTGTGATTAAGCCTACTTAAAATTCAATAATTCAAATTTCATATACAAACTATATTTTTCATGATATCTGAATGAATCTGGGGGCGATGTATCATGTATGATATATTTCTGAAACGGGAAAAAAATGGCGGTTCTTCCTAAGCCATTTGAAACTATTGTTTCCATGAGAAAAAACACAACTTCATGTTATAGCTCAGCAAAGAAAATCTCTTGGGGAAAAACAAAGTACGCTACTGGATTGCTATGAAAAAAGTACCTGTATAATGTTTTTATTTCAACATCCTAGCACAAACAGGAACGGAGATAATGACCAAAGTTGAAATCGCCCAAATTTCAATTTTTGCCTATAACTCGAAAACAAAAGAAGATAGAGGAATGCAGTTGATGGCATTATCAGTTTCTCTAAAAAAGACCACCGTAACGTGCCATTCATTTTTCTCTATCTCGTTGGGTTAAAAAGTTGTAGTTCATGTATCACCAATTTTGCCCACCCTGTACTTCATTGTAACCTGGAACTGCATCTCTGAGTAGTCTATGATTTGCATCTATATAGTATGACTCTGGTTAGAGCATATTCTATAATTTCGGAGATGTTCTCCTATGAATTTCATTGCTAGTTTCTCTTGTCAGATTTTTTATCTGAAAAAAAAAAACACGATTGTATTCAAAGCTCATTCCTTTATATAAATACTGCCAACTTACTTATTTATATTAGTTGGAAAACGATGCATTTTTGATACTTCGTCTTCTCCAGCTCCACATATAAAACATTTACCTTATCATATTTGAAAAATAATTTGAAATACACAATCACTCACGAACTGTTTATCTCTCAGTTGAGGCACGTGCTGCTATAGCAACACGGAATATATTCCGTGTTGCCACAATGGTGCCACTTTCGCTATAGAAGAAAGGAAATAGAGCTAAATCATTTTCTTGTAATGGCAGTATATATTTTCAAATTCGGTAACGCCAACAAAAGAGTACACAGCGCCCCTACTTCCAGGGTCGCCGAAATAGAACAAAGATAGCTTTATGTGATCTGGAATGATATAGACAAGGATGGGTGATAAAGCCTGAATCGGACAAATTTAGTGAAAGAGTTGACCGTCTCATTGTTTTCTCTGATAGAATCATAATAATGACATCAGAAAGTACTAACCACATAAACGTCAGAATGTGCCTGTTTTCATATGAGATTCCAATGCATTTCAGTTGTAATCACCTATGCGCCGTCTGTGACGTCATGCTCTTGATTCGATCAATTATAGGACCCATATCTTTAACCCATTAGCGCCGGAATTAATTTTTTTTCGATTTTTCTAATTTTTTGTTAAAAGCTGGTCCGAAATGCTCTGTAGAGACGGAAAAATAATATAGAAATTTTATACGCCCTCTAGTTTTTTCAAAATTGGCGGTTGCCATATGGCTAACCTAGGCGCTTGTGATCACTCTTCGGGAATATCTTCATTTTTAGAGGAAATACTATTTTACTGAAAAGATACATGAAATTTTTTGACATTTAAATAGTTCCAAAACATTTTATTCATTTATAAAATATTTGCAATGTCATGATACAAATATCATGCGGTATAAAACGAAAAAAAACAATTTATGCAAAGTCCAACATCGCATTTTGAACACATTGTCCTCATGATCGACTTACATCCACGTCCAGCGCACTCTTTTTGTCTTCTGTGTACTTCACAAGATGATTGAGTACATCGAATCTTACGGAATTGGAAATTCGACTATCTCTGGAAGAAGAACAAGAGGATGACCGCCTTCCTTGTCCTTTCGGTGTTACCCCATACTTTTTCAAATAGCTGTTGACCTTTTCTCGTTTGAATTCCTGTTGGGAATTTTTTGGTCTTCCTGTTTCATTGTACAGAATCCAGCTATTTTGCATAGCTACGTCTAGCAACCACGAAACAATCGGCCAATACCATTTCTTACTACGAATTCCTATCCGGTCAGCATTACCACTGAGTATAAGCGCCTAGGGTTGCCATATGGCAACCCACGAAATCAACTGAAAATTTTTCCTACTAATATTTTTTTGTGATTATATTTAGTCTGTTAGGATCATGAATCGAAGTTTCAAGATTCATATAAAAAAAAATTATGACAAAACCAGGGCGCAAATAGAAAATATTTCACTTACACGAACATGTTTTTCACGATTCACGAAAAACTCAAAGTTTCACAACTTCTGGAGGCGGAACGAGCGAGTTTACAGAAAAAATTCTTGTTACTGGTAAAATGAGATACATTTGTGTATAAAGTAATCCAACCCCCAACATTCTAGCTACAAATCTGCGCATCTGGGAACCATTTGAAAAACACCCCGAAAGCGTTTCCATATGGCAACCGTAGGCGCTAATGATTAAGCATCTGTTTAGTTCAAAATTACCAACATACAAAAAAATGGTACCAGGTACTCAATTATGCACATTTCGATTTTCAGTGAATGTGAATAAGTTCAGAGTCCCTGAGATCTTGCTCTGTACGATAGTGTAAATTGAAACCATGGAGATGCAAGCTCATTCAACTGGAGTTGATTCAGTTATTTCATTTTTAATTTATACAGGGTCCTGCAATAGTGTTTTAGGCTTCCATAGCGATGCGAAATATTAGGGATATTCAGAAAAAACTGCAAAATTTCATCGAAACAGTTCGGTAAAAGCCGTTATCGATTTCCAGAAGGGATAGAAACATTAATTTGATCAGTATTTTTTTTAACTCAAGAATTTGCCTAGTCATCATCGTTCCTAAATGATCAACATCTCTTATACAGAGTGTCCGTTATCAATGTCCAAATATGAAGAAATTGTTTTTTCTCGATTTTTTCAAATGTAACACATGATCAAATTCATGTTTCTATCGCTTCTGGGAATCGGTAGAGGGATTTTACCGAACTAGAAATTTCATAGAAATGTTGCAGTTTTTTCTGAATAAGATCAGTATGGAAAAATATCCCTAGAATTTTGAGTCAAGATAGAGATATTGAAGAGCATTCAAAATTTGTGAAAATATAAGGTATGTTCCATTTAAAAAATCACTCATTTGTTGAATAATTTCATTTGGGAACACCCTGTATATAAGAAAATAATTTCTGGAGACGCAGAATTGAAAGTACAAAGAGAATACTTTTCAACCAAATTTCTGAAACTTTCTTTTCTTATTTGGCAGCTACGGAAGCCTAACGCACTATTGCAAGACCCTGTAGGTATAAAAATTCTTTCTACAAGCTTCTTCGTAGGTATATTAAATGAAACAAAGAGCAGAGTTGTGAGGCACCATTCAAATTGAATAACCGCAGCAAAGCAAAGATCTAGTAATTGTAAAATATCTTCGTTTGCTCTGCCAGCCGATCCAAAGACAGGAAAGCAAGGAGGGGTGGTTTGTTCAAATCTCGTGATATATAGAGGACTCGACATTGAGTAACGCAGGTAATTAATCTTGAATTACGCGTAAGCGAGACTTGCTGGGTTTTATCGCTTCCTTCTCCTCTGTTCCACCCTAAAATTCCTTCTTTCTACCGATAAAACGGTCGTTTTAAAAGTTATTATTTCGCCCTGAGCACACATCCGTTACTCAAACAGGTATATCCGGACATAAATTATGGCATGATCAATTTCTACTGAGATTTTCCGTGAAGATTAATCGGGATTTGACGACGAGCACGATTCAACCCGAAATCTGATCCATTTTGATTTCAATTTCGTAAGGATGTGTTTCGTCTACTCATCAGTTTTTCTAGCTACCTGATCCAATCCAGCATCTTATTTTTTCCCCTATTCGAACACTTGTTTCTATGAACAAGAGGGATATTGTTTTACTCAAATGTCTGGAGTTGTAGAATATTCAGCTCAAAATGGTCCAGAAAGATCAGATTGAACTAACAGATGAAGTAATTGGTATGATTTTGTCGTACAAAATGTTAATTTCTAGGCTCGACAAAGTCGAAATTCAATTTCAGTAAGCATTATTACAGCGCCATCTAAACTTTCCGAATTCCTAACAACGGAAAACTTTCATTATTATTGATATAAACTCACCGACTTTAAATTCGATCCATTCAAAATAATGATTTATTTAAAAATGCTATAACTTTCAAATGGGGAGGCTGATTTATTTGAATTTTTCAGAAACTTTTAGATAAAATAGGGTAGTTTTAAGCTTATTCGGACATCTGAAAGTAATTCAGTAATCGCCGCATATACAGGCTTGAACAGAAAACAATTTTTTCCTCTACTTTTGACACACCCTGTAGTTTAATTCTGCTAGTAGATCTGCACACAATTAACTCCATCAAGAAGACTGATTTGTTTCCAACATTTTGTTTTTTTATTTATCCCGATATCTTAACTTGTTTGTGAAATGTGCCGGTTTAAAGACAATATAACATTCTTAATTCTGTTCTTCAGTTTGCAGAGTAATACATAATTTTATGAACAAATCAAACAACAAATAAACTAATAATTATTACAAATAAATAACGGGTATTTCCCCCACGAGCGTGAATAACCACCTCAATGCGTCGTGGCATACCCTCTATTAGATGTTGAATCTCCATCTGGTCAATTCGATCCCATTTTTGTACCAAAGCATCTCTCAAAAAATTTGAATTACTGGGAGAAGGAACTCGGTTACGAACTCGTCTGCCCATCATGTCCCAGACGTGCTCAATTGGATTGAGGTCTGGGCTACGTGATGACCAGTTCATCCTTTGAATTTGTGTTTACTTCAAATATCGAGATACAATCCTCGTGGTCGAGTGTCGTCGTACATAAACATGAATTCCTTTCCTATAAACGGTGGAAATGGAATTACATGTGGATCTAGCACATCACGAATATATCGGTTAGCTGTCATTGCTCCTCCGCCAAAAATGACTAAATCAGTACGAGCTTCCATGCTAATGCCGCCCCAAACCATTACAGATCCTCCTCCATTATTGAGTCTTTTTGGGTACATTCTTTCACGGCCATCTGAAGAACGAAAACAAAACCTTAACTCGTCAGAAAATAAAATCTTACTCCAGTTATCGACAGCAGTAGTATTTTTTTCTCGAACATTTGTAGAACATCGTCTGCCAGATGCCCAGATCCTCTTCGTTTCGAAAAACAACCAGTTTCATTGAAACGTTGTACAGCTCTCTGGACGCTACTCCTTGTAACACCAAATATTCTAGAAGCATAATACTGAGACCTACCGTCTTGTACCAGAGCAACTGCTCGTGCAATTTTCATATTGTGAGTTGGTCACAGAGCACTCTAGGTACTTATTTTGTAGTTTATTCTCTACCGTCATTCAAATTATGACCATTTCTAAAATTTATTTGAATTTTCGTACCTTTTTCATCTTCTTACTATGTTTTTTCCAGAGCCCTGATGATGCAAAAATAAATTTGCGAAACGTTGGCCTTCACATAAAGTGGTTTCTCCTATTTCTCCTACGTTCCCTAACCCAAAAAAACCAGCAATATACATTTCTAAAATGTTGCATGTTCTTTAAACCGTCACATTTCACAAACAAATTAAGATATTGGGGTAAATAAAAAAACAAAATGTTGGAAACAAATCAGTCTTCTTGATAAAGTTAATTGTGTGCAGATCTACTTGCACAATTAACCTACAGGTTGTGTCAAAAGTGGAGAAAAAAATTGTTTTCTTTTCTCCCCTGTTTATGCGGCGAGTACCAAATTACTTTTAGATGTCCGAATAATAACCTTAAAACTACAGAATTTTATCTAAAAGTTGCTAAAAAATTCAAATAAATCAGCCTCCCCATTTGAAAGTTATAGCATTTTTAAATAAATCATTATTTTGAATGGATCGAATTTTAAGTCGGTAAGTGTATATGGCTGTTTTTCCTATCTTTATTCTCTATTATCTTTGATTGGCATATCGGGCGACTAAGGAATCTTGAAATTATGTTGGTAATAACCCAGCTGTAACTTTTGAGTTGCAGGATTCAGGTGGTTGTTGATGAAAAACAGTAACATATGACTTTTTCAATTAGGTCAAGTGACCTACTAAATATATTCCAAATTAATTTCTGTTTTTGTATGTTCTTCAATCGACACATTAGGTTTGGATTGGATTTTTTTCAAGTCTCACCGAATTGAAAATGGCAGAAATTCATCAAGATACACCTCTTACAAATACAAGGGGACGTGAGGCAGTGTATCGGTGTTACAAGTTTCTCAAGGCTTCAACATTATTTCTACTAGTATTGATGGCGTTTCGCTAGTTTTTCAGGTAAAAATCATTGACCTTCTCAAGGTGTCTTCTGATAAATAAATCATAATAATAAATTCATCAAGATACCTTTTGCCCAACTGAAAGGGAACGTGAGGCTGCTTATCGGTGTTACTGCGAGTTTTTCAACCATTCATTAGATATTTCTTCTAGTATTGATCGCTAGTTTTTCAGATAAACAATCATTGACTTTTTCAAGTTGTTTCCTGATAAATAAATGGGTCTTAAAATTTCAGATTTCACCTAGAACTGTCAGAAGAATTTTGAACAAAAGAGAAGAAGGCAACTCAGTACAGCTAGAAAGCTATTTCATATGATTATACGTTCGAAAAGACGTTGAACGACTTTATTTTTTTTTTCTAAAATTAAAAACAATGAATATATCAGACTGCACATCTTCTTTGAACTTGAAAAGTAACTGAATTTCAATCAAAGTCAACATTGGATATATTTTTTTTTTCGAATATGGCGCAACGCGATCAGACTTGCTCACAAGAGCTCCTAATAAGCGAATTAAATAAAGTGAATAAGAAGACTTTGATTGACATGATTGATGCTAAGTCGATTCCTAAAGACCTTTCAAGTGATATTCTCAGAAAATTTTTCAACGATATGTTCGGAGGGGTCGTTGATGACGATATTTCCGATGAAATTAGGTCTGAAAAGGAAATCAATTGTGAAATCTATGATGTTGTGATTCGTTTTCCGAGTAGGGAAATAAAACATCTGCAAAAACTTGATGATCATTTGGAATTGCGTATTTTGGATTTGAGTGAGATGGTTCAATTATTGAAAAATAGTGATAATCAACCTAAAAGTCAGTGCCCATTAAAATTGTCGGGTACAGTAGAGGGAGATAAATCATATAAAACAATCCTTACGGAAGTGAGAAAGACTCAAGGAGAGATTGCAACAACTTCACATGTGGAGGAAAAGTCCGTTATCGCTAATGAAAAAGATGTGAAAACAAAGAATGGTATAAGTGCTGTCGCCTCATTGTTGACGAATGAGTCCGATGAAAACATAAACAAAGTGTCACGAGAAAATAAAACTGTTCGAAACAGTTAGGAATGGCAATATGTGAGAAGGAGGAAAAGTCGTCAATTTGTAGTGGGTCAGAATGATATTTCAGGAAATATTCAAACTATCCCTAAGTTAGTGGCACTACACGTAACTAGGCTTCATCCCCAGTCTAAACCAGAGGACCTGAAAAATGGGTTGAAGGATGAATTTCCTGATGTGGCATTCGAAATTCATAAATCAAGTCATCCCGATAAAGACTCATCCTTCAAAGTAACAATTCGTCAAGAAAGCCTTAGAGACGCTTGGCAGAGAGATATTTTGCCGACGGGTGCCCTAATGGCCAAGTTTTTTATCAAAAAGAGGGTACTAACGAAACAGGCATACCTCGAACCCAAGAACACTCACATCAGATGATCAAAACTCTTAATTAGTCACTATTATCCACCAGAATTTGTAATCGATAGGAAATAATGTGAATAAAGTCTAGAAGCTTCTTCAGGATAATCCTGAATGTGCTGTTCTTTGTGTCACCGAGCATTGGAAAACTCCAGATCAGCTGGGACAGGTAGGACTAAATGATTTTCAATTGATGTCAAGTGTATGCCGTGAGGAAGGTAAGCATGGTGGATCGGCAATATATCTCAGACATTCATTAATGGGGAAGTTGGGTGATAATATTTGTAGAATATCTGTGATAGGAGAGTTCGAATGTTGTGCGATCGAGTGTGTGATTCAAAATTCAAAAATAACCGTTATCTCGGTATATAGACCTCCATGTGGAAATATTGATTTGTTTTTAGAATTGATGGAATTTGTTCTATCGGAAAAAATAATGCCTAATAGAATTCATAGCAGGAAAATTCAATATTGTAATGAGGGTTGAAAATCCTCTAAAAGATAGGTTGTTTACATTTTTCAACTTTTTGTCTATAACGGCTCAGATAAACGAATATACGAGAGTAACTGCATACTCTAAGGGTTGCCTTGATAACATCTGCACGAATTTTACACAAAATATAATATCTCAGGTTATGGAATAGCATATTTTTGACCATAATGCCCAAAAAGTTAGTTTTCACTAAAATCGAAACAACTAAAAAAAAGAATTTTCAGTGAAATAAACAAAAATCTTTTTCTCGGGAAAATTGTGGAAGAAGGATGGTATGACGTTTACGTTATTGGGAATTCTAATGTGGATGAACAATGGCGAGTGTTCGTTAACCAATTCCTCAATATATTCAACGAATGTTTCCCTCTGGAATTGATAAATGAAAATAAGAAACACCTTAATAAAAATCATAACCTCAAAGTAAATGAATTGAAAGCAAAACTGGACATACTGTTTGTGATATCTAATAATGATGTGAAATACAAAAGTCAATATATTGCATTAAAGAAAGAATATATGAAAATCTGTTGAAGTTAGAAAAGGGATTACAATATGAAGAAGGAATAAAAAAATCCAACAGCAAAATTAAAACAATGTGGGCAATTTGTGGCGAACCGACAGGAAAAAAGTTCATCAAGAGGGCTTATTGGGTGAAAGTTCATTACGGTTAGCAGAAAATTTCAATCAATACCTCGCAAAAAAAGTGAGGGACGTTCTACTTAATCAAATTTCTGGCAATTTTTCCTCCTTGATACCGGAGGCTAATCAATCAATGTTCTTAAGACCTGTGAATGTTGATGAGCTCATAGAGTTGGGTAACCAACTGAGTAACAAATATAAATAGTGGATATGACGGAATTCCTGTCCCGGTCAATATTGTCAAATTTTCCCTTAAGGAGCTAGCAACCGTTCTCTGCCACATAATAAATGATTCTATGAAATAATCGATATTTCCAGATCAGTTGAAACTGGCGTCAATCAGACCTCTTCTTAAAAATTCGGCTATGAGCATTTTCGTGGATTTGGAAAAAGCTTTTGATTGCGTTAATCATGATATTTTCCTACAGAAACTTCAAAGATACGGAATAAGGGGAAAAGCCAATGAGTGGATAAAGTCTTTCCTTTCTCATAGGTGTCAACAGGGTGTCATCAATAATATGAAATCAAAAATAACAGATGTCAATGTAGGAATAGCACAGGGAAGTATGGTTGGTCCTTTCCTCTTCATTATTTATATAAAAGACCTTCCATTATCATTGGAAGATTCTTGTATAACGAACTATGTTGACGATACCAACGTTTTGATCAATGGAAAGAATATAAATGAGTTGAATCATAAAGTAGAAGAATGTTTTTCAAAAATTAATGATCGGTTTTCCATGAACAAATTATCTGTAAACGAGTCCAAGACAAATCTTATACTATTTCGCACTAAAAAATCGTCAATTATTCCAAGCAACATCACTCTCGGAAATAATGTAATAACACCTGTATCACATACAAAGTTTTTAGGCGTCCAAATTGAAGAATTCCTGAACTGGGATACTCAAATAAATAGAATGAACTGGGATACTCAAATAAATAGAATGTGTTCAAAATTAGCTTCCATCGCATATGGAATCAACATTGTTACTTATTACATGAATGAGAAAACACTTCAAATCTTATACTATTCGAATTTTGAGTCAATTTTGAGATATGGAATCATTTTCTGGGGAAGCAGTTCTGGAATCCAGTCAGTTTTTGTAGTGCAAAAGGGGGTCATTAGAATCATTTGTAAGATGAGGTATAGAGATTCATGTAGGGGTAAATTCAAAAATATGAATATCCTTATAGTTTATGGTTTATATATATGTATATATAATTTATATATATATATATATATATATATATATATATATATATATATATATATATATATATATTTACCAACAATAAGAAGTTGTAATAATTTTAGGAAATTTCAAAAAGATGTAAAGAATATATTTATTAAATTGGAACCATATTCATTGGCCGACTATTTCAGTTGTGAGAATTAAGTTTAGGCTATTTGTACTTTTGTGACGTCATTTCATTTTTTATGTATAAATCATATAATATGTGAAATTTGAAATAAAGATTATTGTTATTATACATGTTATTGTCACAGTCCTACATGTTTCCATTACCGTTGATTTCTGTATTTCTGTTATAAAATGTGCAGGCAAGTCGTGTTTTTTCAATTCTTTCGGCAGCTCCGATGGTATGAGTCATGTGACCGAAATGAAAATGGGTAGTATATAAACCTTTTCTATCTTCCACATTGACTTTATTTCTTCGGCAAGATCTGTGTATTTCCTGATCTTTTCTCTAATTGTTTTCTGTAGGTTATGATTCAGGGGTGTGCAATATCAATTAATGTTGTGGTCTTATCAATCTTATTTATTTTTACTATGTTCGGTCTATTATTCATGGTTGTTTTGCTCCGTCCCAATATACTTTGTATTCCTGATTCTCGTTGACTGGTTCAGGTGTGTATTTGTAATATGGTTTCTCTATCGTTTTTATTCTATCGTATTCATGAAGAATTTAAATACTCTGTTGGTGCTAAGCTTGGACATCCTGATGTAATGTGTTGAATTGTTTCTGATGTTGCTTTGCACATTCTGCATTTGTCATTGTCCATGCGGGTTTTCATTATATATTTTTGATAGTTCCGTGTAGGTATGACTTGGTCCTGTATCGCACACATGAAACCTTCTGTTTCTATGTATAATTGTTCTAGTTCAATCCATTTCGTAGAGAGTTCGTATTGTTTGTTGAGGTCGCACTTGAATCTGCCGTGTAATTGTTTGCCTTCCCATGCTTGTATGAGATTTGTTATCAGTGTGTTCTTGTCTACTTGTTTTATCTGTACGTGTGTGCTGAGTGGGGTATATCCTTTGTCTGCCCGTTTGATGGCTGCATGTAGTTGTGAATACGTTTCCTTCTGGTTGAAGTATGTTTGTAGATTGTGTATTTGAATGTTGTGCGTTGCTTCTATGTCGATAGGCCTCGTTCTCCTTGTTTCCTAGGTAAGTACAACCTCTCGATGGCAGAGTTAGGATGTAATACTCTGTTGTTTGTAAGTGTTCTTCTGGCTAACCTGTCAAGTACCTGTATGTCTGTTGTGGTCCACTGTATGACTCCAAATGAGTGTGTCAAAATGGGTACTGCCCAGGTGTTGAGAGCTTTTATCTTATTCTTAGCATTTAATTGTGTTCACATGATTTTTATTAGCCTTTCCTTATATTTATTTCTTATGTTTCCCTTCATTTCGTCCCTATTATGTGTAAGTGTCTCCTTTACTCCCAAGTATTCATATAATTCGTTGTCGCCCAGTGCAGGAAATGTTATATTGTTAACAGTTAAGTCTATATTTTTTGTTTCCATGATTTTACCTCTTTTCATAATGAGTGACGAACATTTATCTAGGATAAATTGCATTTTTATATCATTGGAATTATTATTATTTTTTTTTTCACAATTCATTTGGAGGTGATGATATAAACCGGGGTGTTGAACGCACCAACGATTTAATCTCTAGCCATTATTCGTCTAATCGTTGAGCAAGTAGATAGAATCACTGCTTTTTGCATGAGACTGATTACTTTTAGGTGTTCCCTGACTCCTATCATTTTCAGAGCCCTTATTATTATTATTATTATTATTATTATTATTATTATTATTATTATTATTATTATTACTAAATGTATCAGGAGATGGACACTATCAATAAATACAAATAAAACTGATCTTTTCATTATAGCATTTCATACCTTCAAAAAATTCCTCCTCTTTCCTCTTCAGCCCGTGTCCATCCATTGTCGGATATAGGCCTCTTCCAGGTTTTTCCATGCTATGCGATCTCTTGCTAATTTCATCCACTGTCCTCCTGCCACTTTTCTGACGTCATCGATCGATCTCTTTTTAGGTCTGCCCACACTTATTGTTATCACCTTCTGGGTCCATCTGTCCTGCTCCTGTCTCAACACATGGCCTATCCATTGCCATTTTAGGCTTGCTATTCTCTGTACAACTTGGTTCTATCACGTATCTGGCTCTTTCGGATTTTGTCACTCAAGGTGACTCCCAGCATTATTCTCTCCATGGCTTTTTGTGCAACTCTCAGTTGTTCTGCTGCTTTTCGGGTTACTGCCATGGTTTACAAGCCATAGGTAAAAGCAGGTAGGATGCAGCTGTCGTAGACTTTTCTCTTTAGGTTGATGGGTACCTCTTTGTCTTTAAAGATATATTTCATGTTTTCGAATGCCACCCATGCCAATTGGATCCTGTGTTTTATTTCCAGACTTTGATTTTCTTTGCCCAATTTGATTTTATGACCCAAATATATATATAGTGATCTACATTTTCTATGGTAACGTTTTCGATGGTAATGTTATTTTCACTGTTGCTCTTTATCTTGGTCTTTTTTAGGCCTATTCGCTTAGATTCTTCATTTAATTGATTAAGCATGGTATTCAGTTCTTGAATGTCAGTGCTCATCAAGACTATATCGTCTGCGAATCTAAGATGATTGAGGTAGACTTCGTCAGGCTCTTTTTTCCCATTTAAGCTTCTTGAAGACATTTTCCAATGCCAGGGTAAATAACTTGGGGGAGACTGTTTGCCAAGCAGTATTTTATCTGTTTTAAGATGGTCATCTATTTTATCGTCACAAATTGTTGATTGAAGTTAATGTACTAAAACTAAATAGATCCCATAATTTTTGTTCATATATCTCACTATATAGATGATGTTCCTAATGAGATTCCGCATGTTTCAAATATTTTCTTGTAAAGTTATTCTAGCTTTCTATGCAACACGTTCAAGGAGGCATCTTAAATGAGGAAAAATGACGGAAACTACACAAAAACCACAAAGGCGAATAAACAAACACAAATAAGCACACTTCAAAACTAGGAATGGGATCATGCACAATATTTTCTTATCGAACACGAAACGACTCAAAAAGCAACTTCAAAAAATTAACATTTCAAGAGATGGAATCTCAGAAAAACTTAAAAAATTTCAAGGTTCATAATTTAAAAAGAAATATTGATAGTGTCTTCCGGGATCATTAGCCGTGGTCTATTAGGAATTATTTCACCTAACATCTGCGGTAGGCATCTTCAGAGGATTCTTGGTCTGAGATTGTAACTCGACTCGAGTTACAATCTCAAATGAAATAATTCCTAATAGACCACGGCCAATAAGCCCGGAAGACTTTCTCAATGTCAGCAGGGCCGCCGCCAGACATTTTGCCGCCCCGGCAAAATAATATTTCGCCGCCCCGGGAAAATAAAATAAAAAAAAATTATATTTTGCCACCTTGCTGTGATATATTGATATTCAATGGATATAATGACTAGATCAGATAATCTATCTTGGGCCATTGTTGATCGTGAAAATTTTTTTATTAGTTTCAACTCTGAAAAGCGTCTCTCGCCAAAAGTATCCCAAAAGTATTTTCCATATTAAAAAAAATCATTATACGACAGTTTCTACGATATACGATACCGATAAATATAAATGCGTATGTAAAAATTCTCAATCAGGCGGTAAGGTATCATAATAATAATAAAATAAATCAATCGATTCAAGTACAAATGCATTTGTATAAGATATGTCAAATAAAAATTCAGCATTCTAAAATGCATTCACTTACAAAATATCGAAACAATGAAAACGTACTCTGCTTTGAGTGTACGAAGCTAAATGATCTCATGTTAAAGGAAAAAAAATTACAGGTTTTGGTTTTTGATTATTCTTAATTCCAAGGCAGCACAGCTCTCGTATGTAAGAAAAATTCTAGACAATGATATCCGGATCAGAATAAGGTACCTACAGGACCCTATTACATTTATTACCTGTTGCGATGTTCTTAAACTCTGGCATCTTATTAAGTAAATGAAAAGAGGTCAATATAAATCTTAAGTATTCACCTGTATCTTATAATTATTATTATAATAATATTGATAAATTCTTCTACTATGACCATTATTTAATAAATCAAGAACACTAATCTGCCTCAAATTTCAGGGAGGCATATTTTCAACTCATTTAAAGGCGCCTTTTCGAATTATTGAAACAACGCTTTATGATTAAAATGCGTATCTGAGGCGATCGTTGAAAGACTAAAAAAAATCACCTACATCACTGATAATAAGCAGAGAGCGCTTTATACTTATTATCGTTTAAATGTGAAATCCGACGGTAAAAAAATACGGAATTATAGAACTCACCTTCGATATTGTAGGGTAATTCAGTTCGAAAATCATAACTCCGAAGATAAATGAAAGATTTCTATTATGTAGCACTATATAGTGTTGCAAAAATATTGAATATTGTGAGGACACTGAGGACTAACGAGTTGATACCCTTATTTCTCGAGTATTATAAACCCCTCCCGAATATTAAAATTTAGATTTCCGATTGGTAAACTGAAAATAAGAATTATTGCTGAATTATCCTAGAAACCCTTCCAAAAACTTTAGTCCCAGATGTTCATCAAAGGGACCGACCGTCTTGATAATAAACTCGTAAACAAGGTAGTGTAACTAGGATGAGAGGCCGCTGAATAGAGGCATTGGCGAAATTTACAACCTGACAGGGATATTTATTTATGAGTAGAATGCTGCATCTTCGATCGTATTACTTTTATATTGGTTTAATTGCATTTTTATCTGGTTATTTGTGTACAAGTGTGATATATTTGGTTGACCAGGCTCAAAAAGCCGCCCCTGAGTCTGGTCGTGCTTTTCACTTCCAATAACAGGCAGGTTTTCGATTTCAAAGGAAAAAAAATCTAGTATGACGAAACTGATTTTGCCGCCCCTAAAATTTGCCGCCCCGGCAGACTGTCCGGTTTGCCGGCCCTGGCGGCGGCCCTGAATGTCAGACTATCCGGTGGTGAAAGCCTCAAACTATTTATTAAAAAGACATAAAATTTTTTATTTTATTTCTCTGTTTTTCAACTCTATCATTGCCATTTTCAAAATCCAACGAATAGTAAAATACAATAGTTGAATTATTCCAGTCGTTCTCTTGGTTCGTGCCTACCAATCCATTGAGTCTATCAGAAATACAAACTTTAAGCATCTCTTTATGTTTTTTATGGATTTTGGATTCCTGTTTTTTTTTATCAAAATATTGAGAAAGCAGTCGCTGGACCTCTCCGCTCCAAACATCGTCAAACATTCTGCGAACTGAATTAAACTCATTCCTCATTCTATATTTCATTGAATTTTTTCCATATATCCGGATGCCCAGTTTTTCCAAATCAGAAAGACATTTCAATGTTGTCATTAAATGAGTGCGATCACAGAAAAAAAGACATGGCATGAAATCTCAAGACACTGTAGGAGAGGTCTGCTTTGTATAAAGATCCTGAAAACCATTTTTCAGAATATTCAATCCAAAACAGCTTGTTCGGGCAGCAAGTGACGAGGTCTACCTCACTTCAGTTTGAGTGAAGTCACTGGATGGTAACAAAATGGTTTAAAAAAAAACTTGGTCGAACAAGTAACCTTCGAAATTTCTGCTCAGTAAGTGAGAAGTCTCTCTTTTAATTTTCTCTTCAAGGCTTAGTGGATTTTAACAAATTCCCATAATTACAGCTATTCATTTTATAGAATCATTGCCCGACGGGATTATTGAGTGAATGCCTTTTGGGTGGTATACAAATTTTTCATCATTGTCTTCGGCATCGAAATGGATATTCATGCACAGACCTCATCTTAAAATATTCTCAATGTTGTCCCCTCTAAAAAGCTGCCATTCTTTACAGTCTACTCACAAAATTGCACTAGTGTATATATCCCACACGTCATCTCACTAACCTATGTTCAACTAGTAGTAAGGATTTGTGGCCATTTTCCTGTCGGTATCGATTCGGACAGCAAATACGCTAAGGCTAAGACGTTGACGGCAGGCTATTCCAGCATCTAACTCGGAATTGAGTTAGTCGTGGGGGAGGAATAGTTCATGTTAACTAAGCGTCAGCGTCGTAACGCAAATTAAGGTCTCTTGTTGCGGCTAATCAAATGAGACCGCGTCACTTGCTACCCGAACAACCAAAGAGATATTTCAAGTTTAAAGATCACCTACATAACCTATAAATGAGAGGTGTTTACAATATTGCATGATGAAAATATTAGAAGTAAGTATCGTTGGTAATTGTTTAGTATTAGTACGAGAGCTAGTGAACCTTTTGAGTAACGGTTTGTCTGTAAGGCTAGAAATTTTTATAGCGATAGTTCCTAGCATGCTGAGGACGAAAACCATGACCTGGCACCCCTCACCCCTGCACATCATCAACTCCTACATCTTTGAAAGTGTAAAAAAAATTTAAAAAATAAACTTGTCGCTGTAAGGTTGAAACTTTCATACGATTTTGTTTATCCATTGTTAAGTTCAAAAAAAAATTGACAGGCGATTTCGACGAGCACAAGTACCTGCCAGGCGACTCGAAAAGGGTGTAAAATACGAACAAAATTGAACTTTTTTCTGTAAGGCTGAAATTTATATATGTGTTCGTCTGAGGGAATGAAAAAATAAGTGTTATTATTAGTCTTCATCATCAACTGATATCATATCATTAAATTCTTCATCATATAGTACAGTCGTTTCAAGCGTAGTACACTGTGTCCTAAATTAGTTGAGACTGCATTATATCTCAGCTATCATTGAAACTAGAGTCATGCGGTTTTCGCGACCCTGTGTCACTTTGTTGTAACACTTTTAAATCCACAAACAGAAATATTCCATCTTCTTTTGTTTCTGAAATACAGGGCGAAAATGAAAATGTATACTTTTTGAAGATGTTATTATTTCTCGGGCTCTGTATAAGAAAGGAAAAATATGAAAATGCTCATAATAATATTTTTACGTAGAAGTCAGTGGCTTAGCTTGAAATTTTTATCGGATGAATGTTTTTGAAACATAGCACAAACTTGAAATGTTTCAAATGGAACACCTCGTATGTTTTAACGTCAAATTTTCTCATTTTTTTCTGAATACATCGATGTATCACAACATTAACTTTAATAAATTTCAGCGTCAACCATCAGAAAAATTTATATTTCTGTATTTTTTTTTTATAAGTAAGACAAGTATTTTTCCACATATGCATAAAAAAACCTTTTTTCAGTTGATATTTTGAGTTTATTTTCGAAATAGGATAAAAAAAATGGGTTCAGGTCACATGGCTTTTCGAAAAAGTAATGATTAAATACTTGTGAATATTGATTATATGCGTGGGATATTTTTTTCAACTGAAATTTATTGAAGGATAGGTTGTGATACAATTTGACTTTAATATAAACAGGGTGTTCGATACGAAAAATTTCATTCCGTTCCAATTCAATCTCATAAACAATGCTTTGAAAAAAATGATAAGCTACGCCACTGACTTCTACGTGAAAATATCATTTTAAGAAGTTTTAATTTTTTCTTTCTTATACATGGCCCGAGAAATAATAACATTTTCAAAAAGTGTACATTTTCGTTTTCGCCCTGTACCTATTCCAAAAACAAAAGTAGTTGGAATATTTCTGTTTGTGGATTTTAAAGTTTCACAAAAAGTGACACAGGGTCGCGAAAACCACATGTCTCTATTCTCAATAATAGCTGAGATGCAGTGCAGTCTCACCCAATTTGGGACACAGTGTACTACGCTTGAAACAACTGTACCATATGATGAAGAAATTAATGATAACATATCAGATGATGATGAAGATTAATAATAAAACTTATTTTTTCATTCCTTCAGACAAACACATATATAAATTTCAGCCTTACAGAAAAAAGTTCATTTTTCTTTGTATTTTACACCCTTTTCGAGTCGCCTGGCACGTACTTGTGCTCATTGAAATCGCCTGTCAATTTTTTTTTTTGAACTTAACAATGATTAACAAAATCGTATGAAAGTTTCAACCTTACAGCGACAAGTTTAGTTTTTTATTTTTTTTTTTTTACACTTTCAAAGATAAAGGGGTTGATGATGTGCAGGGGTGAGGGGTGCCAGGTCATGGTTTTCGTCCTCAGCATGCTAGGAACTATAGCTATAAAAATTTCTAGCCTTACAGAAAAACCGTTACTCAAAAGGTTCACTAGCTCTTGGACTATATAAGAGAAAAACAAATAGTATAGTCAAATAAGACCAAATTATAAATATGAAGTTACATAAATTCCCACCAAGCTGAAGGTGAGTACCCTCGTAAAATAAATTTATAAAAACAACATTGTTCTGGTACATGAAAAAAATTGGCCGAGGGTTTACGCGATTTTCTTCCAAACGGTGAATTTTATAGTAAAATTATCTATAAAAAGGTATCAATATTTTTTTCTGAAAATTCACTGTCCCTGAGATATAACGATAAAAAAAATTGTCATTGCATTGCATGAAAAAGCAATCAAATGCCTTGGATCTGATGACATCGTACCTGCAAAACCGCCAACAGTTAGTTGATTTGAGTGGCGGAAAATCATTTCGGGCGTCCTCCAGGGATCTGAACTTGGGTCAGTTTTATTTTCAAAATACGTTGACGATTTGGTGTGCAACGTTGCAAGAGATGAAGAAATATTATTCGCTGATGATACATCCTTTTTGAACAAAGCAAAAATAGAGCGATTACCCAAGGAAAAGGCCGAAACATCTAAACAAAACGATAAAGAATGGTTCAACAGCAATGATATGAAGGCAAATAGGACAAAACACAGAATTTGGTCATCACCACCAGACAACCCAATATTGATTGCATCTCTTTGCTCGGTGTAACAATCAGTGGAAATCTGACTTGGACGCAGCATGTGAATAGGTTTTGTGAAAAGCTCAAATTAAGGCGATATTATCTGAAAAAGAGGCTATACTCACATATTATGCTCAGTTTCATGGACGTATGGTCTATAGTATAATTCTGTGGGGATCGTCCCGAGATGCACTTAGAGTTTTTGTGAAACAGAAGTGTGCCTTAAGATTGATAGCGGGAATCGACGAAAGAACAAGCTGCAGGCCATATTTTATCAAATATCGAATACTTAAACTGCCATGCTGCTACATAGTGGACAGCCTCTTGTACGCCCACAACAACAGAAGTGAATTTGTGAAACATACACAGATTCACAACCATCACATGAGATCTAGGGAAAAATTTGTGGTCCCAAGAATATTTATAATTCGTTGAGAATGTTCAATAAACTTCTCGAACAAATAATATCGCCTGGTATCGTGGCTTCCAGGAGGAGGATTAAGGCTCTGCTTACCGACAATGGGTTTTACTGTGTGGAAGAGTTCATTGAGTACAAATTTTAAACTAGTTTATACAATAATTTTAATAGTGTTTAGCACATTTTTTACATATATGTTTGTCTGTCGGGATGTGTTGTGACACATCCTGTAATTTATTGAGGAAATTATATTATTATTTATTATTATTATTTTCTTTCATTGCACGTCCATGCTTCCGTGGTTGATTGAGGTCCCCCTCAATCGAGAGCACTCCTTGGGAGTTCCTTCTTTTCATAGAGCACTTTTCTAATGATATGTGCCGTGCCCAACACAACAGACCTCTGGAGTGATGTTAGGTTGTGCTCCCCTGGAATCTGCTGGATGGCTTCATATGTTTTGACCAAGACCAATCATGTTGCTTCTATAACTATTGGTATACTGGTTGTTTCCAGATTCCTTTGTCTTTGTACTTCAATCTGGAGATCCTTGTACTTTAGGTATTTTTCAGTTTCCTTTTCGGATACATTATAGTCAGATGGAATGGCGACGTCTATGAGCTGACATGTTCTTCTGATGATATCTGGCTTGTTGGCTTTAATGCAGCGGTCAGTTTGGATCTGTGTGTCCCAGATGATGGTGACATCCTGGGTGTTCACCACTGGGCAGGAGTGTTCTCATACCATTTGTCTCCAACTGTTATGTTGTACGCTTTGAAGATGTTGCAGTGTAAATGTGCTGCTACATAGTTCTGTCGATCCAGGTATGCCTTCTTTGCCAGTATCGGGCATCCTGACACCAAATGATGAGTCGTTTCATAGTGCATCCGGCAGAGTCTACATTTTGGGTCTCTACCGGATTTCATGATCCTAACTTTTATGTAGTTGGTTGCCAGGGCTTGTTCCTGACAGGCAGTGACGAGCGTTTCAGTTTCACATTTTAGGTTGGCGGTGGTCAGCCATTTCCATGATAAGTTTTCGTTTGCTGTTTCTTTTTCAGCTTCTATTGCTATTTGTCCGTGAATCATTTTCTCTTTTCATTTTCTTAGTTGTTCTTTTCTCATGTGGTCTTTCAGCTTTTCCTTGATTATTTTAACACTCTTTGTTTCAGGTTCTGCGAAGTTGTTGTTTTCTATTTTGTCATTGCGGTTGTTCTTTTGTTTTTATTTTTCAATGTGTTTTTGATTTTGTCTATATACCATACTCAAATATTTGTCTTTTTCTTTTATTTTCAGGTAGTTGTTGAGGTCTTCTATTTCTACAGGGTCTTTCACGAGGAACGTCACCCATATTTATACGGGAAACTACTGAACGTATTTTCATGAAATTCAGCACTTATAAGTATTTCACGATGCTGATGAAATCTAAAATATTTTCAAGGCATGAGCACCTCCGGTTTTTCCGGAAATGACGTCAACTTCCGTTTTTCAAATTAGAACACCATTTTTTTATTGCAGAAATAGATTCCTTAGAAAATTTCAAGTTATTTTGATGTAACATTTTTCAGTTTTGGTTGGAAAATTCTCTCTGAGCGGAAAATTCGAAAAAAAAATCGAAAATAGAGCTCCGCTGAAACAAGAATAACTTCGAGGTTTTTGGATGGAAAATTTTCATTTTTGGGATTTTTGAAGATGTAAGATTGATGTATCTACTTTAAAAATCGAAATCGCGATTCATGATACAGGGGGTGAAAAAATCGCTTTGAAAGTTAGGGATGACAAAATCGTGAAAAATCACGGATATTTTCTGAGTTATTCACAAAAAACTGTTTTTCGTCTTGAATTTTCAGCTATTTCTTTTCCCTTCACGCCAAAAAGATGAAATTTTCAGGAACTGTTATTTGAACCATGCTGTAGATTTTTCACCCCTTCTTGAAACCGACTTCAAGTTACTATTAGGAGAACCATGGCAAACTCTCGCAGTTATAACTAGAGAAGATGCTCAAAGTTTTGACCGTTAATTTATTTATACGTCTCAGGAATGCTTCGTGCGTTGCTCTTCTTATTTCATCGGGAGGAAGAGATCTGCAAAAGTGTTTAAAAACCAAATTGAGTTTCAAAACTATGAATCTAAAAATCTAAACAAACTTAAACGCATTTCTGACTCGTTCTATGGAGTCCTCTTTATCAGTCAGGGGAGTTGAGTAGACAATATTTTTTATCCTACCCCAAACATAATAGTCTAAAGGAGTTAAATCGGGAGAACGTGGTGGCCAAAGATGTGGACCATTGTTCGCCAACCATCGATCTTCAAATAGCCTGTAGAGGATATTTGACACATTGAGTGAATTGTGTGGAGGCCCGCCATCTTGTTGATACCATAAGTCATTATGGTTCTGTACTAGCGGCTCAATTATTTGAGTCAATATGTCAGAATATCTATCTCCTAAGGGAGAACATTCTTTAAATAATGCAAACATGTGTAGTGTTCTATCTTACCAGTTAAAGTCCCATCATAAATGTGAACATCGAGAATTGCATTATTTTTGATGGCGCAAAAAACATTGAAACTCCAGGTCTCGTGAAAGTTCCATTGTCTGAAGTGGTGGTTATTCTCTTCATCCCAATAATGACTGTTATGCCTATTGAAAGAACCATTCTTTGTGAATTTAGATTCATCTGTCCAAATCATACAGTCCAATAAGTTTTCATTCTCTTGAAATCGAATCATCATAGCTTCGCAAAACTCTGTTCTCCTGACGAAATCAGTTTCCTTCAAATGCTGTACCCTATTGAATTTATATGGGTGCATTTATGTTTTTTTAATATTCTCCAAACACTCGATTGAGATAATCCCAGATCAATCTCGGCATCTTTGAGAGAATTTTGAGGATTCACACGAAAAGATGCAAGAACTGTAATTTCGTTGTTCTCATCTTCTACTACACTTTTTTCTCTGTGTATAGTTTTCTTAACGAAAGATCCGACATTTCTCAAGTTTGTCATGGTTCTGTTAATGGTATCTCTCGTTGGTCAGGGTCGGTCAGGAAACCTCTCAATGAACAGTCGAATCGTTCTATCTACAACTTTATTACATTCTCCATGAAGTAGAATGAGATTTAAATAATCTTCATTGGTAAAATTAGGCATAGTGATCGATTTTATAACTTAATACGAATATCACCAAATTAATAGTAAACACAAAATGCTACTGAATAAAGAGGAATTTGGCAGATGTAATTAATGATATCTATCATTAAAAAAAAAGAATGTAAAACATGGTAAGTTTTTGCATAAGGAATTATTTATTTATCACTGGAGAGAAAACCGATGGCCGATTAGTTGAAATAAAGAGGTTTCCGATACAAATTCGAATCAAAATTCGCCATCTATTTAGGAACAACCTGTAACTTTTTTCACTTGCATATTAGGGTACTAAATCTTAAAACATGGTTTAAGTAACAGTTCATGAAAATTTCATCTTTTTGGCGTGAAGGGAAAAGAAATAGCTGAAAATTCAAGACGAAAAACAGTTTTTTGTGAATAACTCAGAAAATATCCACTTTAGGGCAAGGGTGTGATGCATACACTCACATTATTTTTTAACGTAGATTCAATATCTGCCATAAAAAATGGGGTTCTAATTTGAAAAAATTGATTTTTCACGATTTTGTCATCCCTAACTTTGAAAGCGATTTTTTCACCCCCTGTATCATGAATCGCCATTTTGATTTTTAAAGTGGATACATCAATCTTACATCTTGAAAAATCCCAAAAATGAAAATTTTCCATCCAAAAACCTCGAAGTTATTCTTGTTTCAGCGGAGCTCTATTTTCGATTTTTTTTTCGAATTTTCCCGCTCAGAGAGAATTTTCCAACCAAAACTGAAAAATGTTATATCAAAATAACTTGAAATTTTCTAAGGAATCTATTTCTGCAATAAAAAAATGGTGTTCTAATTTGAAAACGGAAGTTGACGTCGTTTCCGGAAAAACCGGAGGTGCTCGTGCCTTGAAAATATTTTAGTTTTCATCAGCATCGTGAAATACTCATAAGTGCTGAATTTCATGAAAATATGTTCAGTAGTTTCCCGTATAAATATGGGTGAGGTTCCTCGTGAAAGACCCTGTATAGTGTGACTGCTTTCTATACTGATCATTCCGCATCCCCCGTCTTTTCTAGGTATATACAATCTATTGACATCTGCTCTCGGGTGTAACGCTCCATGTATATTCATTTGCTTCCTGATTTTAGTTTCCAGTTTTTTCAATTCCGCCAGAGTAAATTTGATGATTCCAAAGCTGTACTGGATGACGGGTACAGCCAGAGAGTTTATGGCCGAGATTTTGTTCTTTGAATTTAGTTCAGAGTTCAGTATGCTTCTAATTCTTCTGGTGTATTCCTTCGTGAGTTTCGTTTTAATTCTTTTGTGTTGTATTCCGTCATGCTCTTCAAGGTATTTGTAGGCTTCATGTTGGTCTAATGCTCTTATTGGTGTATCATCTATTACTATGTACTCTGATATTACTAGTTTTCCTTTTTTAAATGTTGCTTCCGCGCATTCCATTTTTATATCATCACTGAAGTTTTGTGTTTATTCTAGCAGTTCATCGTCTGATTTAGCAAATAATTTCAGGTCGTCAACATACAGTAGGTGGTGAATTCTTTCCTTCTCGTTCTGGCAGGTGTACACTGTTTTCGTATTGTTCAATTTGTAACTAAGAGGGTAAAGGAACATGCAAAAGAGCAACGGGGATAGAGAGTCGCCTCGGTAAATACCACTTCGTATTTCTATATTCTTGATTGCCACGGTTTTATCATTTGATTTCAGGAATAAATCCGTTTTTCAAGTTCCCATCGATGTTGTAATGAACGACAGGAATAAAGTGTTGAGTCTGCTAGTCATCTGTGTGGCACGCTATCAAATGCCTTCTTATGATCTATCCAGGCTACAGATAGATTCTTTTTGTAATCTCTACAATCTTTGTTCAGCATCTCATGCTGGTTAGTAGGTGGTCTTTACATCCATAAGTATTCTTGATACATCCTTTCTGCTCATTTAGTATGAGATTATTTTTAATTAGGTTTTACCGGATCCTTTCTGCTATTATCTTTGTGAGAAGTTTGTAGTAATTGTTTAGATATGTTATTGGTCTCATGTATTTTGGATTGAAAGCTTTGTCGGTTCTGGGAATGAGATAGGTTTTCCTCTTAGTGATCTACGGTGGAAGGTGCTGTTTCCCGCTAACTAGTTCATTATACACGTTAGTTGGTTTTTCGTGCATCGCAGTTAGTTTTTTCAACCAATAATCCGGTATTCCATCCGTTCCAGGGGCTTTCCAGTTTGAAGTGTTGCTTGGGACTGTTACAACTTCTTCCTGAGTGATATCCGGCCATTCCATTCTCTTTACCCTTGACGTTCTTTTCTATTCAGCTTGTATCCATTCTGCGTCTTTGTTGTGTACTGTATCTTTTTCCCATATCTGTTTCCAATATTCTCTTATTACTTCCTCTTCCGATAGTGTTTCCTCTGTCTCATGAGTTTTCCCTAGTATATTCGCATAAAATCTATTGTTATTCTCATTGTAAAGCTTGTTTTGTTGAAACTGTGATCTTCTTGTGTATCTTTCGGCTCTTTGTGCTTTTGCTTCTATTTCTTTTTTCAATTTTTCTATGGTTTGGGTGTAGTCTCTCGGGAGTTTCATTTTGTACTTAGTGTACAATTGATCTTTGATTCTCTTCATATGTCTCGATAGTTATGGCTTTAAGCATTCTATTAATTGAGACGGGTCTTTCCTAAATTTTTGTATTTTGCCTTCGATCCTTGCTTCCCATGGTGGTTTTTTCATTTTGCTCTTCTTCTTTTTTTCTATCAGCCCCTTGGATGTTTTGTGCTGTTTTTGCTGCTGCATATGCAAGTTTTTTCAGTTTAGTTGTGTTGTTGTATTCGTCAGGTTCTTCAGTGAGTATCTCCTCTAGTGCTGTGTTGACTAGTTTGATTGTTTCGTTAACTTTTTCCCCATTGGTTAGTTTTAGTAAAGGCTCTATTTGTATTTCTTTTTCTTTATTTTGGTCGCTGTTTACTCTTCGTATTATTTCGTACTTGATTTCTTCTTTTTTTGCTTACTTGCTTTCGTATGGTTGTTGTTCTTTCTGTTGTTCATGACAGTGGGTGGTTCGCTTGTTCTTTTGTTTTCTTTTTGCATGCTAATTTCATGCTTAGCTAGTTGTGATTCTTCTGGGGTCTCTCCTTCACAGTTCCTTAGTTTACTAAGTATATTCTCTTCTTTACTTCTCTCATGATTTTGTTCAGGACCTCTGTTGGTAACTTGTTGTGGTTTAATATGAACCTTCTCTGAGTGGCTAAACTGTTAAGTTCAAGGTGTCCCTCAGATTTGCTGTACCCGTATTTTCTATTGTGTAATAGTGGCACCTTACTATTTCGATGTAGTCCTAAATTGGCCATTTTCTTCTGGTGTGGGTATTGTCTGATTTTTCATTCTGTCGTGGTTCATTTCTCTTTCTTTTGGGCGGAGGCAGCCGTTTAATACTTGGCTCTTGGTTTAAAGCAACATTCGTATCTTGGTTGGTTCGTTGGATGGGATTTGATGCATTTTCCAGTGGTTCCAGTAGTTAAAAATGTCCACTTACAAGACTTCCCAGCAGGATTAGGTAGATGGTGGTTACATTTGCTGATTTTCGTTGGTTGGACTTGGGGTATGTATTTATGATTTTTAGGCCTTTCACACTCAAAGTAAATATGGAAGTTCCATTTGTGCAGTTCAGATAGTGCCAAGATCTCGTTACTGGTTCTATAAGTTCCATCTCGCTTCCTGTTATAACTGTTATATATACTCCACTTTAGGTTGAATAAAATACCACTATTTACTATGTTTAATATCTAATATTCTGAATGAAGTCAATATCACAACCATTTGCATGTCACGTCTCGATTACAATCTAATGAGCATCTTATTCAAGGAGCGTGCGTACGTCGACCTATATTTCGAGCATTAGGAGCGGTTCGCTCTTCAGGCGTATTTTAGTGGATCACAAACTACATAATTCAACAAGTGGAAATTTACGTCATATTACAACAATAACAGTAGGTTCTTTGGTTTGAGGGTTTCTCGTCAGTTGTAAAGATGTTCTCCTGTAATTCTTTCCAGTGACTTCGTATATAGCTGACGGCCTCTGTTCGAAGTTCATATTGTTGTCTTGGGTTTCATATAAGTAAAGGCATGAAGTTGTTTTGCTGAGGCATCGGTGATGTTGCAGATTAAGGACTTCGCATGATGACGACCTGGGGCGCCTCAAACCCCCTGCCGGACGCGAAGTCAGGTGTTGCCACACTGACCCCGTTAACGTCGTTGTATTCGTCCGAGGGTTTGTTTCTTCCCATCTTCATGGTTTTTCTTGGTTTTTTTCCGCGATGGGCATGTACCCACTACCATCTCTGATGGAGGAGAGGGCATCCCCCTCTCGCAAGGGGCCGCGCCTGATTGATGACCTTGCGAACCCCACACAGTTCAGTTATTTAATCAGTCGCCGATTCTGGGTACAGACGCTGACCAGAAAGCCGCTCATTCTGAGACAGACGCTCCCTGGATTTTTGTGGGTTTGTCTGTAATCGCTCTTCTAGAGTACAGACGCTACAGACACCAGCTTGCCGCCCATTCTGGGTGCATACGCGCCTTTAGCCTATGGGATCCATTTTCCTTCGCGCTAGGTGGCACGAATTTGGTCCGCCCCGGGTATTTCAATTCCCCGGTACCACCCATATCTGGGAGGCTTCCCCTACCCGCCACCTGGGGAAGGAGCTCGATGGGACTTGGAGTTAACTCTCCCCACGAGTTATTATTATTATTATTATAATTGTTATTAATATCATTATTATCATCATTGTTATCATTATTAAGTCGCGTATTCCACTGGAAGTTTCCCTTAGAAGTTTATGGAGAAATAACAATTCGTTCACTTCCAAATTTTGTGTGAAGATATAAACCAAGTAGATATTCTTTTATGATATATTCTCAAATATCAATGACTTCTGCTTGCATAGGAAACGGTATCAACTTTCTCATTTCTAATGTACCCTATATATTAGGACTTTTTCGGATATATCTTTGAATGCCAAATTCATTTTATGTATCATTTCCTATAGCCACCCAGAGCTATACAATTGAATTACAAATTAAGGCTTGCAGATCACTGAGGATTCAAGGAAATCGCAACGCACAATATCAGCTCTGTTTTTCTTAAATGGGTTACCAAAGATATTCGACATCACTATGTAGAGATAATAACAATTTGATATACTGGGAGGTAAAATGAGAGTGTCAAAGTTGGAATTTGAAAAAAAAACCGAAAATTTTATTTTCTCAAATCCAAACAGTACTTTTTTCACTCATTTCAATTCGTAAGGAAAAACCTTCATGTGTTCACCATGACAATCTGTAGCGTCAATGAAAGAATCAACCGATCGATAAATGAAACCTTTTTTTTGCATTGAAAGTAATTGTTTTCTTGTTAACCTTGTATGAAGTTTTTTTTTCAAATAAACATCTATTTTTTTGTACAGGGTGTACCAAGTTCGACGGCCTATTAGGTGTTTCTGGAGAACTGGACCTATTTGAAATCTGAAAATTGGGATTATTATATTGTTCGAAATTATCTATCGAGCTAAAATATTCTTGGAGCCTGACCACCTTCAGTTATACAGGAAGTGAAAAAAAATTTCAAAAAATTTCGAAAAAAAAACCCATTAAAATCGGTTGACCAAGTCGAAAGTTCTGAGGTAACGAAGATACTGACGTTAAACTGAAAATTTCAAATCGAAACACCATTTAATGCTTTCGTATATTTTTTTCGCATGAGCATATTATAATTTCCAGACAGGCACTCTATTCTCCCACATAGATATTGTTCGAACTAAGCTCTCACTGCTCGAGAAAACCCAAATTGACACCTGGTGTTCATAATATCACAAATGCTTCACGAAAATTGGGACCGTTGACTAAAACACATTAGAGACGGCACTAATAAGCACTAATTAAGCACTAAATATTTGACATAGTTTCAGAATTAGTGCTTCCAACTTTTCACCAACTTCACGCACCCGTAATTCAGAAATCGTCAATTAATATTCAGAAAACCTCACTTGTATTTCAGATTAGTCAAATGTATTTCAGAAAACATCAAATGTTATTCAGATTTGTCAATTGAATTTCGGAAAATATCAAATGAAATTCAATTGAGTTATCCGAAATACTGGTATGAAAAGAGCCTTCCGGGCTTATTGGCCGTGGTCCATTAGGAATAATTTCACCTAACGTTTCGCCTACAACTTCGGTAGGCATCTTCAGAGGATTCTCGGTCTAAGGTTATACCTCGAACGCTGAATTTCTGACACTGACGTGTTCGCACCGGTTTATGGCGGGAAAAAGTAGCGCGTCTACGTGCGCGATGCTGATTGGCCCATCGATCCCGCTTCGTGTCGGCTTGATCATTGTTTTTTCTAAGGTCGGTAAAGCCTTAAACTATTCATTATCCGAAATACATTTAATGTTTCCTGAAATTCAATTGACTAATCTGAAATTCAATTCACGCTTTCTGAAATTAAAGTGAATAATCCGAAATACACTTGAGGGTTTCTGAATTACACTTGGAAATGGTGTAGTATGTAGTGGCACGCGTAGATTTAGAAAATATACGGTTTTCTTGTGCAATTTGCATTGTTTTCGATATAATTTCGAATTTATTTCAATTCAAAATTAAATAAAGAACTGAAGGGAGGAAAAAAAAACAGCAGCAGGATCAGTTCTTTTCGGAGTAACCGAAGTTGTCATGTAACTCGCTCGATTTGGAAAAATTGAAGGAAATGCATCATCAGTTAATTTAGGAATTTTTCGGGGTATATTAATAACTGAACTTGGGCGGTTGGATAAGAGTAATTTCTCAAAATTCGGGAATCTACAAAATGTTTTATAAAAAACCACACTGTCATCGTTGACTTTAGAACTATTTTCTCTATGAATTGCGTTGAGTCATTTTCTTCTCCTGGTGGGATTTTTCGGAAATCTGAATACCGACACCTTCTCATTAATAGATTAAGAGATGCTTTTGCAATCAGGCACTGTACAACTATGAGGCATAGTACTCAAATCGAAGATTTCCAAATGAAATTTCAAAAAATATTAAAATGAAAAACCTTCCTGTTGATAATCCTTCCAGATATGAACACTAAAAGTCGAAAAATTCATTCACAAACGCGATACACACTGTTCTTGCAGCTGTAGCACTTATTTTTACTTTATTTATTGATTGAAAACCGATCAAACGTTTCCCGATCGAATTTCTGATGCGAATCATATCACATATTACACTTCAAAACAGAACTGCAAGTGCAAAGTCGTAACACTCTGAGCCTGGTACAACCCTTTGTGGGGGTTCCGGCAACGTCACATTTTAAAGCAAAATTCTGGGGTCGGTGCCTGATGCTTATCCCCACATGAAATAAGTCTCTAATGCTCGAACAAGGGAGCAGAGAAGCGACGTTGTGGTTCATGGTAGCTCACTGGATCCGGGACAGTCGTTTTCTGGATCTAAAATTCGAATTGGCTGTCTGTTAGACGTGTGAATATTGACATTAAGGCCGAGAATATTGAACACTATTTGAAGACTAAATTCCCTAATAACACTTTTACAGTTGAGGCTCTCCCGAGGAGACCGGACTCTAGTGGTGGGTCTTTCAAAGTGAGTTGAGAGATCGATATGATGAATGAGTTGAGCAAACTAGACATCTGGCCTGTTGGTTTGACTGTGAGGTGGTTCAGATTTTTTCGAGCATCAAGATCCACTGGACCGGGCACAGGCACGACCGGGGAAATTGAGACTGCTGAATCTCAACATACAAAGCACAAGAATGAAAATCGAACAGTTGGTGA